>OW796098.1:3799542-4399542 GCA_941860345.1 Chrysodeixis includens
GGATAATTATTTATTGATGTTTTCATTGAGAGTGAAATGTTATGAGTACCTATTTGCCGATGTATTTAATTGTGGCCATTACAGACCCTATGTGAGTGTCTCTAAATTATCTTAACTTAAACATCTAAACCGATTATAAAGAAGGTATTATCCTGCGTGGCAATCAAAAACAATATATAGTAAAGCCTTTATGAAGCTATATTCAAAATTTAATACTTAATCGTGTTTATTTATGAATTATTAGTTCAACCTTATTGCTAACCTTTAAGGTTAACGTAGATGTCATACCCGTCCCATTCTACCGCATGTAATGCAATCCAATTCCAACATCGCATACCAACATTTAGGCAAGTATTCGCGAATCGCGTGATTTCAATATCTCGATAACTGCGAGGTATTCGTAATAGCTATCGTGTGTGCTTACGGTTAAACCTACCTATTGAATGTTATTCCGATTCAATTGATACCAATAGGTAGGTAGGTACTTAAGTAACGTGTTTGCTTTGGCCCAAATACTGAACGTAGGTACTAAGTGTATAATATTGATAGTTTCAGATAAACCTAAGCAGATGTTAATCCGATGGTAAATTGATACGATTTATCTCAATAATTGAAACTTTATCATAGAGCTCAGGTGATAGTTTGCGTAGAGTTCTAGTTGTATTGATTACTGTTGTAGTTTGTGATTATCTATTTAGGTACCTATACGAATTTTCCAATAAACCTAACAATGTTATAATGTTTTCTTAAAATATTACCATTTAGTAAAATTCAATATGTTTATTAAACGTAGATTAGTTAGTTATTCAAATCAAAAGTAAAAAAAAAAATGCTGAATGATGAAATCCCGACTTTTTTAAACCAACTAGGTTACGGTACGCCATATATTATTACCAGTTCTGCCACCCGTTACTAGGCCAGGTGATCAAATTGCGGCAGGCGTTATCGGAATCTATGATTGAATTATTGATGTTCTTGTAAAAGGCTACGCTGCACTAAACCTTTTCTGACCGACCCGAATATTGTGACCACTCGGCAATGTCATGCTACATTATTCACGCTCCATTAGGATACTTCTCCTACTTGCTTAAAGAATATAAATACTGGAGTAGCATTCATTTGTACCCGAACAAGACAGTTACCCACTCTATATGATAAATATTCAGGTTAGGGTCTTGAAAAAGACAATAAAATTAAATCGCGTGTGCAAGGTTTCAGTTATAGGTACCCACCTACTCATGAACATTTAAGAAAACTACACAATGAAACCTACGTTTTACCTATAGGTTGGTATAGGTATGTTACCTATAGGTATGTATATACAGTATGTATATTTGAACGACGGACTTATTCAAACCACCAATAGTTTATGCATAGACTTCACCAATAAACGTATAAACAATAAAAAAAACCCTGATTAATGACGAACAAAATCGTTCCAAAAAAGTCCTAATAACTTCGCAACGTTTTAAACACCCTCGCGCTTATCGAACATATGCGCGGTCAATGACCGACGTCGACGTAGGTATGAATGCATTTCACCGCGCGGCACTCGTCGTCGACATCACAAGGGGCGCGGGGGGGCTTGCGCGCTCGCTGCCTTAGCGGCGGCACGTGTTTGGCGCGTGATATTAGGCATTTTGCGCTCTGTGTTCATAAATACTGTATTTTATCGGATAGTTATATGAAAAATTAAGGTCATAGTTTTTTTACATATTTGGGACGAGAATCGAATACTGACCACCCTCCTTCAATAAGTCCGTCGTTCAAATATACACGCTGTATAAGTATAGAAAAGTTATAGTTAGGGATATTTTGTTTGGTCGGGCGCGGCGTTATCAAAAGCATGTATATTATCAGCAGAATAGATACAATATACAACGAGCGTGAAAACTTCGCAAAAGGATTTATGATGTCATTAGCGCCGCCTGGATACCTCCTCCACTAACGTCATACGAGAACCACGTAGATAGGGACTGCTTCATTTTGATTATAATTAATCTACTAAAAAATGCCAACTTACTATAGGTATGACCGAAATTGTACATGAAACAATCCAAATTTGTTATTCACTGTCAATTTTACAACTTTGCTCAACGTTTAGCTACGCAATAGGAAAAATATTTAACAGTAGCCTCCACTCAGTGTCCTTGGGAATTAGTGAGACTGAGCTAGGCTGAGCCTAGACCTAGAACTTAGACCTCTATAGGAAAATCGCTAAAAGAAAAGAGAGTAGTTTACCACGCAAACTACTAAGCAATATCTACTAATAGCCAATAGTCTTGAATATCCTTGACATAACGGTACATTTAAGTGTATTTCAAAGCGCTCGGGTCGCAGTATTGCGTCTGATATCGTACGAACGACTGTATCTTGTTATTTTTCCCTTCGATAAACTTCCAATGATTGCCTAGGATTGGAGATCGAACAAAATAGCGTCATGTTATGTGTAACAGCCAATTTTTGTAACAATTTTCTTGCGATCCATGGCGTTATTTTATGCATCAGTAGGCTATAAAAGTAAGTAAGTATAACATACTTCATTCAGATCGCCTCTTTCGTGTTTGAGCAACGGGAAGTTTTTCGTGATTTTCTTTTATAATTCAACTGACTTTAGCTTCAAGGTATTTGTTACGTTGTGTTCCTATCAAAGTAATATCTTTTTTTGCAAATGCAGTTGACATGAAACGTATACTGTACCATAATCCCGGATTATCTTATACCTTGTCTATGTATATCAGAGCCAGCGAATTAAACATCAGAATTAAAATATCTCTATCTACTTTCGTTTTAAAAGATTTACTCGAAAGTGACAAAATTCATATAACCAACCTAATAATTCCAGAAAAGAATCTCTAGAGAGCGTGTATAGTAGCAACTCCCGTTTGAACCTGTTGAACAAGCGCAAGCGCCTGAACCCGCTGACGATGGACATGTCGAACCCGTCGCTGAACAAGTCCGGCGACCGCTACGTGACGCAGCGCGTGCTGTCCGCCAAGACGCACAGGGTGAAGCAGCTGCAGAACCAACTGTCTGATGCTCATTATCACTTACAGGTCGGTGGAAGTTTAAAACAGGGTCAGATATCCCTTATCTGAGTTTGGTACTAGGTATATTTTGCTTTTGAGTTTAAGATTACCAACCTATTGTTAACTGATATACTGAATATGTCTCGCAAATTTTTGCCGGAGCACATTATCTTCAATTTAGAATTACAGACATAAGTAAAATTCTTAGCTATGTTAGCCAAAGCAATACTAAAATGTACCTGGTTATGTTTCAAATCTGTAAACAAAATGTAAAATACGACACAACTCAGAGCTGTCCTCAGTGTATGTTTATTTCTATAAATACAACTCACCGAAAAATGACGCTTTGACACTTTTCAAAAAGGTCCCATTTATAAAGGTCGTCGATACCAGATATATGTATAAGTAGAATTGAAAGGTTTTTTCCGGGGATGGGAACAAAGCGTTGGATTTATTCCCAAAAACGTTTTGCTGAAGTGTAATGGGCGAACTATCTTGACTGGAGAGAGCTCGTAAACATAAGTGCATCTACAGTTTAGACGAGGTTTCTATTGGTTTTTGACCTTTTAAGTATTATGTTGTATGTTTTACAGAAAGTGATAATATTGTTGTTGTATTATGTTTTGGTCTTTTTTAGGAACTAAGTAACGAGAACAGAGTATTACGTGCCATACAGAAGAAACAGGAAATTGCACTGCAGAGGTATGATATTTGATTTTTATATGGCTTTTACGCCTTCCTGCGAAATTTGACAATAGTTTAATGTTGTTTATTTTACTTACTTCGATCTTATCTATAAAATATTTATGGAATTTATTGGAATCAGGGACTACTAGTACCTATAAATTTACATGTCCACAACCTACACTGAAAATAAGGTTATGCCCTATAAAGGACCTAATTGTTATCTTTGTCATAAAATATTCGACATAATTAGATACGAGAACTCAAACGCGGAGCTACCTCAAGTGCTGAACTCGCACAACGAGGAGATGAGGATCCAGCAGTCGAAGTACAAGCTGTTGAAGCAGCAGTACAAGGAGGCCAACCAGAAGCTGAAGGAGCGGGACATGCAGCTGCAGCAGATCAGGGACGAGCACCACCACCTGCTGGAGCTCAGCAAGGACAGGTGAGTGCACTAGTAAAGAAATATAATAAAATCCGGACCGATTTCGGCCACGGCGGCTAGTGTTACTATGACACCAGCCAGCTACGCGGGACAAATTATAGTGCACAAGAGTGTGCGCAAACACAGGTGCACTCTTTATTCCTTTACTCTCATAGCCCGATGGGACGGCAATTCGACTCGACCGGAGAGAAATCTGGCGCAGGACCCACATTTTTACGTGCCTTCCGAAACACGGAGTGCCAGTATTAAAGCCCTTTTCGATATCTGATAGCTTTTTTGCTAAAAAATAGATATATTTGGAGCGTTGTCAAGTCTGCAACGATTGTAAAATTAAACTTACGAGTAACCTGAAAATTATGTTTTGAAGATTTTTTTAAACCTTCTCTGAATAAAAGATGTGTTCATTTCAAGAATCCATGCCACAGAAAGTCACTTAATTTATTTGATTCCTGGTGAAATTGTCTTAATCAGATCACAGTATTTATTATTCGACACAGATCCATGTTACAGTTTACGAGTATTTATTTTCCGTCATTTTTTATCTGCATCCAATAAAAATATTCTCTGCACAATGTTTCACGTCGACGTTCATGTCAGAACATTGTGGAAGTTTGCATACCTACAGTCCAACGAGTTTGTTTATGAACTCAATCGACTGCTGTTTGATGAAGCATTCATCAATAGCAACTTGTTTTAGTGCTTTAAATAAAATATGTACCGATTACGTTAAATAGACTGGCATGTTGGTCTAGTGGTTAGTGGCCCTGACTGCTATACCAGAGGTTAAATTTCCACCAAGGACAAATGTTTGTGTGATGAGCTATAATTTTTAAGTATTTAGAAGTATAAAAGTTTGTTTATCAGTTGTCTAGTACTCATAATACAAGCTCTGCTTAGTTTGAGACTAGCTGACGTTGTATGAATGTCGTGAAATATTATATTACATTTTTTAATAATTCCAGAAATTTGCTAGAACGAGAGAAATTACAATCGCAAGTGTCAGAGCTGACGATGAAAGTGCACCAGCAAAACGAAACTATAACGATGCTGCAGCGCCGCATAGCGCTGGAGGCGAAGAACTTCAGACACCAGCTGCAGAACGAGATCAACAAGCACAAGGACACGCGGCACGACCTCGACATGGCCATCACCAATGCTGATAAACTTACCACTATTATAGAGGTACATAAAATTATAAAAGAGTTATTTTAATTGGTCCTTAGATCCGCCATACAAGGTCGTTTGAGTTTAAGTATGTCGTAAGACCGAATGCGGTTCCCGTCTTCAAAGACTATAGCATGCAGGCGGGAATCGGTGGGATGTTAATAACAGAAGAGTGATATTTAAATGGTAAAAAAATATATCAATCCTCTGATTTGTTTTGGTACTTACACTTCACAGTCATGATACGATATTTTGTGATATTTCAAAGTACTTAGCGGTTGTTGTGATATAAATATTTAAGAGTGCTTGCTATACTACAATCGTCAAATTTCTCAGCGGTATTGTATTATATTATTATTAAAGACCTAGGTTCCTTTGTCAATAAGATTCTTTCTCACAATAATATCCAACACAATTACGCTCTAATTGGATTCCCAAACCATTATCTGTTCGCGGTGACGCCGAACAAGCGCGGTTAGCTTTGGTAAACTCAAGATACTCGGATTTCTTCTTAGGGAACTAAACCTAAGCGAAATTCGTTAAACATAGACCTCGTTATAAAATACACATCGTGTTCATAATATGACGAGTAAAGACTCATTGTGGACTTAGGTGGATACGGAAAAAATACGCATTATCTGTAAACCTGTAAATGAAGACTAGGTGTGAGCTTCAAAAGACATTTTACATAAATATGGGCTTTATTTCTTAGGTACACTGTCTTGTCTTATGCAAGCAACTTCTATTCTATAGGTAATGCTAAAGTTTGTGTCTGTTGTATTAACGTTTTTCATAATAGGTAAACCTACAAATGCTAGCCCACCCTCCAACTAAAGTCATAACTGTTTCAGTAGTCTGCACCCAGTCGTATAAAAAAAATAATTTTACAATCAATTTGTTCTAGATGAAAGAGAAAATGTTAAGCACTGCAGCGAGTAGAACGCTTAAGTCGCCAGTGAAGACGCCGTCTGGCACCAACCTGGCGGGTGTCAAGCCCAGTCTGAAGGCGAAGTCTGAAGCCGACGCCTCTACCTTCCGAGGCAGGGATGACAGAATTATTGTAAGTCATTGGCAGATTGCAGCACTTGACAGTACCTAATCCATTTGTTATTCGTTTTTTTATGCAGTAAAGAAGGCTTCAGATGTTGTATGTTGGTCCGTGTTAGTCGTCATCTCACTTTACCATCCATACTGTACTTATAAATGAGAATTTTATTTTTGTATGACCAAGAGGCGTAGGTTAAAGTCTACTGGCTAGTCTTTTCTACTGACTACAAGCATTCAAAATGTCCCATCAGTATTTTTCCTTCATCTGCGTATAAAGCTCATTTTCACACGCGTGTAATCTAAACATATTCAAATACGACGCATATTTAATCGTATTCCGGCGTGTCTCGGTTATTTCCTCCGGGAAACCCTTTATTTTGAGATTGTCATTGTTAAATTGTTTACCCTTTGTTTTGTCTTCACGATTTCACATACGTTCAATTTGAATCACGTTGGAATGCTACAGACAGAGGATTATCCTTTTTGAGATTAATTTCACGATTGTAGGTACCTTGTTTAAGCAATTTATTGTATTCGTTGAAATAGGATTGTGAAAATTATACAGGGACAGTATTATTATTGCATTAAATGTATTCAAATAACATCTAGAAAAGAGGTCTTTGTTATCTCGTTAAATATTGTTTTTGAATATAATTTAAATATTTTTCTAGGTGGAGCAAAACATAATTTCGAAGTTATGTGAAAATTCTCGTAACGTTAGCAGCGCTTTATCTCACGATGACGACACTTCATCATCCACCGAGCCTCGGTCCCGGTACGCGAGGAGTCGGACCAACTCCACCAGCACTCGCTCCACATCAAACCCCGGAACCAGAAAGAATTCCAAAAACTCTGACGACATCATGGATCTTGCCAAAACAGTTCAAGATGGAATGGCAGACTTAGCAATATTCGACGAAGATTTAGATCTGAAAAGCTCACCAGACGAACTACAAATTAAAATGGAAGCAATGAAATCACAACTAATGAATAAATTAAAAAGTGCCGAAGAGCCACCTTCAAGAAAACCCAGTGCGCTAAGAAGAAAGTCTACAGAAGGGTCCATAGACGAACTAATGGAAAGTGATGAAACAGAACGACCGAAATCAAGAGGCAAAAGAAACTCAAATGTATCTTTCTATGACAATGAGGCCATCGCAGAGTCTGTTACTACTGTAGCGATACATGAAGGAGAAATAGAAACCAAAATGAAACGCGACGGCAGTGCTTTAGAACGTAGAGTATCCGGAAAACCTTTAGACAAGTATTGCAAAGACATTATTCAGGATATAGAGAAAAGCAGCAAAGTTATCGATAAGCACATGAAATGTTTCAACCAATCGAGATTCGAAAGCGACAAATTAGTTCAACAGCTGGAAGCCGTGGATAAAATAAATGAATTCGTCAATGCCAATGGTGAAATACCAGAATCGGCGTTAAATGAGCTTAACAACAACTTCAAAATGTTGACTGACCAGGTGTTTTGTGACGTGGCCCCGGTCGGCAGGAAGCGGTCCATATCTGGCAGACGGAATTCCCGGAACAACTTGCTCGGCGACGCGAACATGACCAACCAGGACATGCTCGACGACTTGTTGGGGAAAAAATGATATACGGCCTCAGAATTCCAAACTGTATACTCTCACAACTGAAACCAGAGTTTCATGCATTCGAATGGTTTTGAACCTATTCAATATCTCAAAACAACTTGACTTGCAGAGAGCTTCGCTTTGGCTAATTGGGTAGTTCACTCAGAGTCTGAAGTTCATTAAGGCTACACAAACATTTTATATAATTAACTAGAACTTTATTTTTATTTTAGTTTTAACAAGCCGACGCTGTTTCGTTGTAACTTAGAGCAATTCTAATTGGATGATGCAATGCTCTTTTACGAATGTGGATTTAAGGCCTAAAATAGTTATTGCTAAAGTTGTAAAATAAGAATCCAATTCGCTTCATAACTATGGCCAATTTACATTTGCTCGTTATCTATTAAATACTTCTAATTGTAACCATAAACATGGAATTATTGGAATTTATACAAAACAGCTTTTATTAGAGGATAAACTAATGTATTATAAAATTGAAGCAGAAATAGATATCGTCATAATGGTGACGATCCTTTGTAATATCGTAATAATATCCAATATTATTAAGATTGGTTGTGAGGCGCGAAACAGAGTGAACATAATGTATTCTGATCCATAAGAGAGTTGATGTTGGAAAATAAGGTCATAAAACAATGAATATGCCTTGCGATAGACGATAGAGTAGAGAGTTAATGGGAACTTAGAGCATGAGGGATGGGCCTTTAGTCAATAGCGTTGGATATGGATAGAGGATAGTACTAGAGAACGCTAAATATAGTCCTAAACTAGTAGGTAAATTATGATTAAAATATTATAGAGCGACCTTCTTTTATAAATTTATTTAAAATGACAATTTTCTTTCTCCAGCGGAGAATTTTGTTTGCAGTAGTTAATATGTTTATAAAAGAAGGAATATCTTATATACAATGCAAGAAAACTTAGTCCAAAAACATTTTCTTGACTAAACACTGAAAAAATCTATTTATTTATTAAATAAAAGTGTTGTGTGAATGGTTTTTGCGTGTTTTTTTTTTTTATCTAGTTCGATGTATTTATAATAATTGTTATTCATTATGTTACACCATGTGATTCAATAATGAATAAATATTTTATTTTTGGATAATGTTTACTTTATTATGGTGTTTTTGTTTTTATTTTCATTACATTCCTATAGTACACTTTTAAATCTTTAGTATGTATTATTATGTGTCAAACGCATTGCGTAACTTCTTAATACTGGTAATGTGGTCGTATGGAAAACATTTTCTCAATTGCTTCAAGAAAGAAAAGAATACTATTACACTTAGCGATATCCGAAGTGTTAGTATAAGTAACGCCATTTTTCACACGTTATTACCGAAAATGGTCTGAAACCAAACACAAACAAAACTTGTATAAGCGGTGCTTTACCCTGTAATGGAGCCAATTTACTTAAAATGTAAATAAAAAAAGACTTAAAGTATTTCATAATATCTAATGTTACCGCGGTCTTGGTTAACTCTTGAATTCTGAATTAACTGGAGGGGCCTGACACGTTCCAGGTAAGATTAAATGTAAGCGAGACACCTTTCTAAGTTTTGTAGTGCGCCTTCTCGCTTCGGTCTTCGATGAATAGTTACCTCATCATCATAAATTTAAGAGCTTAGCTCTTGTCGGTGTAGCTCTCTCCATCTCTCTCTACTGTGCCAACTTCTGGTTTTGTTTTTCTCGGCCGCGATTTTTTTTTTGCGAATAGTAATCTAAACAGAGAATTAAGACATGAAAACTGAAAGAAGCTAAATTATGTGACCTCTGTGTAAAATATATTATTCATTTACACATGGGAAAAACTCTGTAGAAAAATAAAGCACAATGAGGAAGAAAAAAATAAATGAAAATCGAACAAAGTATTTTTTCATGTTACGTTTAATAGCTCCGAAGACTAAGAATTCACGTCACATACATTTCATTATGCGGTTATACGTTACATATATTCGTAATACATTTTCGTAATATCGCGTTATTGCATCCCATACGTAAGTTACTGGCGAATGAAATACAAATGTGAAGGCGATGTTATTACAAGGGGATCGAATCGGATCCCGATATTTAATGTGCGCAATATCTTACGGGTTCAAAGGTTTGTGTCCTTTATTGGTACTTACTTTCCATTTTTTGGAGGAAGAAAGAAGAAAACATATTTAGGGTACACGGATAGGCAAGTGGTCACTTTTCCATTTTATCACTGTGAGCGACCTGCTACGGTTTCGATTCTTGCATGGAGATATATAAACTTACAATCTTAAAGGAAATGCAAACCCCGCAGCACAATAAAAAGTTTCACTAGTTCGGGAGTACCTTTTGGAATTTCACCTTATTTAGGAGACTATCTTGCCCTTCTCACAAAAGCATTTCCTACTTATCAGTTATTGCACCACTTACTCATTCTATTAGGATACTCCGCACAATCTTATTCTTTATATTTCTTTGGCCCATAAATCTTACTCACCGGTACACTTTCCCTATTTGGCTCAAGGAGTATTTCACTATTAGGCTTTCTTTGCTCTTATATTTCAGAGTCAGTAGATGTGCTGTGAACCCATAGATCATAGATTTTCTTGAATAGGTTAGTAACTGGAAAGTTAATTAGGCGTAGAAATACCCTAAGTGACTATGATTTTCTGCTCAAGAAATAGTAATTGTATTGAAAGTAGCAACCTTGGGTATAAGAATATTTCATATTACCTAATTAATTATTGGCTAGGTTTCGTTTACAAGCCTCCAAATATTTTTATCCACACTCAACACAATCTCTTTCTCCGAATACTCGTTTAAGAATTCTAATTTCAAACCACATCTGTTATATTCTATTTCAGAGTGACATTAAGTAAGTGATATAAATTACAAAACACAAATACATATATCGAATATATCATAAAGTCCTCAATCATTTCTAAGTAATTCCCGAGGGATAGGTTCATAGGTACAGAAACTTGCTTTAAAGGCCGCCTAACTAAAAGGGTTGATGGAAAGATTTAGGTCCGATTCCATTCAGACATTTGGAAGGCTCACTAATGTGCTAGCCTTGACAAAATACAGTAATTTGAAGTTGGAGTAGTACCTATTAAACGAATTTATGTCGTAACCATTGCTAAATAGTATGCTCCCTAAAAGATGCATTTATATTTATATGTAGGTATTTGGGTATGAAATGAAAATGAAAAGTGGTTGAAAAAATGGTACTAGTACCTGTTAGAGTTTCTATCTACTAATGAATATAAGAAATGTAAGTCGGTCTATAAGTAAGGGACCCCCCACACTAGCGTCTTTCGAGCGTCGTCGTCGTGCCAGCGTCCGCGCGGCGTCGACGCGGCGTCAGTTCAACGTTTTTTGTTAACAACGGCGACGCGTTGCCAGCGCCGCGCACGCTCGGCGTTCACAAAAAACGTTGAACTGACGCCGCGTCGACGTCGCGTCGACGCCGCGCGGACGCTGGCACGACGACGACGCTCGAAAGACGCTAGTGTGGGGGGTCCCTAAGTCAGCTCTTATTTTTCGTTTTTCTATATGTGGCAATCTAGTGATACAGTTATCATTCAGTAAATCAAATCCCTTTACTTTTATCAATATAAACTGCAAGTCACGGAAAAACATCGAATATCTGCAAGCTCATCGTTAAATACGTACGCAGCAGTGGAAAGTGAATCAAATAGATGATGATAATATATTATTATTGAGTGACGGCTAAGAAAATTATGCCCAATAAAATAATCATATCTGAAATACAGATAATATAATTGGCACAATTAAAAACAAAACAAAATACTGCAGCCATTAAAAATGGTAAAATAAATTGAAGACCCCAATTTTGATAATTCGAAAAGTAATTGTTCAATATTAATTGTTTATTACCAGGTACCGCTTAAAAAAAATATGCCTTTCTTAAAAAGTCTCTTTTACCCGTAAATCTTGAATGCCAACGTTACAGGTCGTACAATAAGAAGCCAGTATTTGTGTGTGTTTATTTGGAAACATGCATTGTGTTCGGAATGAGGTCGCCATGTTAAGTTTACGTTGCGGCTCCACTGTAATGAGTGCCTGCTTACTGGGCATACCTTTATTTATAGTCACGATTTTTTGGCTATATTAAAAAAAATGTCTCTTGTGTGTTGTCAATTGCTTTGCCTAGTCTGCTCTCATTGATTTTGAAACTTTTTTTTATATTTGATTAATGGCTGTTGAAGATTCTTGAAAAGTATTTCATAGTAAAGCCAATATGTGTCATTTTTTTTTTAAATTAGGGACTTAAGAACGGTCGTCATTAATATCCTACTTATCGATTGATTTGGCTACTACATTTACGGTCTTATTCATAAAAAGTTATCACACATCTGTAGGCTCTCTATACTACTCTATAGTACGATTGTCAAAAAATGTTATTCATAACAGCATTTTAGCGGTAATCAGTTCTATAAACATATCATAAAGTTATAGAGCCGAGTACCCTACTATAACAGTATTATAAGGTCTCAAGATGGCCGATTCTAAACAGCTGATTAATAAGACAGCTCGTTGTGACAAGTGTCAAGAATGTCAATTTCACATTTGTAAACAGTCTCATAGTCCTTGCCTCCTTGGTTAATTTTACGTATTTCCTATTTTTAATATTTACTCAAGTTAACACATTTGTAATTCAAAATGCAAGCTATACAAAGCTTAGACGCTATTGAAGCGATTGAACAGATTGGAAACCGTCCGCTTCGTAGAAAGGTGTACAGAAGTAGGAGCAACCTATTTTCTTTGAATGATGAAGACTTCCGGAAACGTTATCGCTTTAACAAATCAACGGCAACTTTCATTATTAATCTTATACGTGATGACTTGAAATTAGATCGTAGAGGTTCGGGTACGCCACCTGAAGTCCAGGTTTAGTTGGTTTTGGTTTTCCATAGCCAAGAAAATCATACTTAGTATGTAATAATGTCTATGGTCACACTTAATCGGTACGTTTATACGGTGTGATCGCTGACAAGTCAGCCAACTTCATAGCAATGGTAACATTATGATTTATAAACATATATTAGCAACACTTTAGTTATAGAAGGTTTATGTAGCGTTTATGAATGGACATTTTTATAGAACGTTTTATAAGCTTATCGAGCATTTTAACTAATGAATGTTTAAAACCTTTGATAAGCTTTTTTTATGAATAAGACCGTTAGAATATAGACATATTTTATGCAGAGTTTATGTCAAAGTTTTGTCTCTAGTAGCGAGATCTATCCATAGATCAAATATCAATGACTGCCGTGAGGTACGCATTACGCACTTATTACCTAACTACTATAACATCAATTACTTTTAATTCGTCTGTAACACTGATGTTGACTTCATTATTTTAAGATAAGGGAATGAAACAAAAGATAAATATACAAGAACATCTTAGAACAAATTTGCGTTTTAGTATTCCAAGGTATGTTTTACACTCCAGTATGATTTATAGAGTCAAATATAACATTTGCAATACATGTTAGACTATGAATAAGTCCGCTAGAATGCTCAGCTCACATTTTGCATTGTGGCAGAAACACTGCAATCGTGCTCCACCTCCTATTTACTTTTAAAGTTCCCCAACTTCTGAAGATTTATACTCGTACTTATAAGTTGTGGTACCGAATTGGAAAACAATACCTTGAATATTAAAGTTCGCAAACCAATAAATCTATGACTTTTGATTAGTACAAGGTTGTTCTTTGAAAGAATGAATAATTTAATCTCATGAAATTGTTTGTTAGAAGTTAATGCTTGACGTCAGGAAAAATATTTGGTTCTCTCAATTAATTTATTGATTTTGTGGTATCAGATACATTTAAGTGCAAAGTATAGTTTAAGGCTGATACTACGATTAACTTGACTACTCTATCAAAATCATGATTTTGAACAAGAAGTATATCTTCTTTGTTTATGCATTTGTTAAAATCAATAACGACAACTTATACACGATTTACACAACCAATGTTTTTATTGAGTCCCTTTACTTTACTGGGTTTTTGTGCATTTCAATTTGTAGGAGCTTTAGCAGCAATTAAATTGAATTGGTGGTCCGAAAATTATATGGAAACACACGAGAAAAGCGCATAGCACAAAATGCTTAAATCAGCGAGCCACGTTAATATTTTTTTGTGATTCTTATCAATAGGCTGACTACTAAGTGATTGTTTATACGATTTCTTTAATTAAATACCGTTTCACCTAAAAAAACGTCTGTCGTAACTTTCTTTTTCCACTTAGATATATTTTGTTAATTTATTCAGTGCGGAACTCTATGAAAACAAAATGAAGTTCCTCGTTCCTCTCTTAATAGCCCGTCCATTATCAACACCTGCACTTAAGCGCATACAAAGTACTACCAGTAACTTACTAAACCCCTAAGGTAACAAAATTAGTTAATTTTCTTAGAGTTTAAGCAAGTTGTATCAACAAGCTGGCATACTGATATCGTAACCCACCCACCTACCAAGAACTCTTAAAGGAGAGTCGTTTTCTTCGTGGGAGTGAGAGACTGCTACGTTGAATATAGAGCACTATCTCGCTTTCACGTTTGATAGATGTCTAGATTTGGCATATCATAGTACAGGGCCAGGTCTATGTAAATCTATGCTAATATATTCTTCGGGTTGACGGCGGCACTTGTCAAACAGCATAATTAAGTGAACGTTTAATCATCTCCTGTCTTTGATAAACACTGATATAATGATCAGCTTAATTATGCTTGTCTCTGTTTATACTTGATTACATAACTCTGTTATATTGAGACGTCTGCTTACATAATAATACTCTATTACCAGTCTGTTGCTAATGCTGAAAAAAGGTCTACCTTTTCTTATGTGGAAGTAATTAAGGAAATACATGTTGTATTTGAAATGATTTCATTAAAAATATGGAAGAGCCTGTATAAAAACTTTCTTGGTCAAACTGGTTTATAATACATCTCAAAAAAAATCGGCTTACTTGCTGATATTTTTCTTTAAACCAATCACTTTTTGTGTAGTAAAATAAAAGTCACATGTTTAAAAAATTACTGGTTTTTATAAAAGCGGCCGTCTACAATACAGTCTCGTATGTTCTCATATTAAATCGTTCTCTCCTTATTTTAACAAGTCGTTATAACTTTGTTGATCGATAGCTTTGCGGTTTTTCGGCTCAGTTGACTGTGCCACGGCTTTGTAAACCGCTCTCGTAAAACAATCAGTACTGACTATTATAACAATATTAACAAGAGCCTAGTAGATTTGATTGTGAGCTTTATTACAAAGTGTTAAAATCGATTTTCGTTTCTGTTTTGTTTTCGTAGTATAGATGTAGTAGAGGAAGTGGACGTAACCTAATTTTAAAGTACCTGACGAGGTGCCTTAAAATAGGTGTATTATTAGAAAAATATACAAATTCTGTCTAAAGGTTAACCTTGGTATCACTGTATTGTGCAAATGATGGTGACTGACAAAATCTTTTATCACCATAATCACATTTTTGTCTAAGAAATGACGTAGCAAAATGCAGCTACATTTTCGTAGCAATCTTCCTATTCAATCTCAGTGGCGTTCACGTTCCCAACAAAATAAACTTCCTTTGAATAATGTCGAGTTTAATGAGGACACGCCTGACGGCATGAGAATTATTAGCAGGAGTGCTACGAAGCTGCTACGCCGCTACAGTGACGTGACTAAATATTTTTGTTCGGTATTAAATTTCGATACTGAAAAATTGGTAATGCTACGCCATGTTCCATGCTTTCCAATTAAAAAATTGACAGCATGGGTTGTTATAAGTTTAACCTGCGTCGTTATTCCCGAATGTAAATTTTATTGGACGTTTATCGATGGAGCATACAATGTATACTTTTGTCTCTACAGAAATATGTAGGAAATTATATTGTAATATTGTACACATAGACAATTTTTGATTTTCGTTTTCTATTGTGATGTACCATTTTGGTCCTCAAAGATAAGATTTCAAGCGATAATTTGTTAATTATAACTTTGGTACAACTCCTTTTAAATGGAATTTAAAAAATATTTTTGATGGAAAAACAACTCTGAAGATAAAATATTTAGGGAATTTGATCGCTTTTCGAAGAAAGTTATGATAAAAATTAAATGAAAAATTTGAATGGCTTCAAAATATAATCTACTCGAGAGTAAGTCGTTACTTGTTTTAAATGGCTTCGGGCTTGGCAAAAGAAAAAGGTAAATAATTAGTAATATTAGCTCATAAACTGTTTTCGATAACGTGCTGACACGATTATTTTAGATTAGACTAGATCTATGTATCATCTAGAAATTATTATAAAGTAGGTTTAAAGGCAGCTAAAACCGAGTATAGGTGAACTACGTATTGTCTGTGTCTTCCGTTTTATAAAAAAAGGTCGAAATTTTGCATTTAATTATGTTTGTTCTCATACAGTGTTACTTAAGTGACTTTTTTGTTACTGTCTTCTTTTGTTTTCTTTTTGGAAAAAACTGTCGTGTGGTAGCAATAATTGTATTGTAATTTAAAGTTATATGTGTAAATTATGTTGTTCTTCTTGGGACAATGAACAACCTGCAAACCTAACGACAATTCTACAGGATTTCAATCTTAGAACACATTGTTACATCTACAATTATCCTACAAATATTGTCTTTTATATCACAAGCTAACTTGCACTTTATGCCTCACGAGATAAGATTTACATTTCAGTATTCAACAATTTTGTGAAAGCTGCAATGAAATTTGAACTCAATGGGACTGGATTTAAAGCTTCATTTTCCCTCAATTGTTACAACAATTATAAATCTGAATGTTGCAGTAAATTACGTTTGTGATTTCCTTAAAAGTTATTATAACCATTTGGAATTATTGCAAAATATAAAGTCGAGAACATGGAAGGAACACTGAATTATTAACTTTATGGTGCAGAAGATAAGGTGGAATTTATATTGATATACTTGTTTGTAGACCTAGCGTAGATTTGTTAAGTTTATGGGTTGTTGAGACACAGTTAAAGGCTTTATTGTAGAACTCAATTACTTGTATGTTTGTGTAAATCGTTCTGTTAAACAGGCCGTTTGTCGGTAGCTCTGTTGTAGGAACGATCTCCAACAAAACTTTTAGTAATACGACTTCAAATATATTATTATGACATACAATCTTATTTTGGTTTATGAAGATATTTTTTCATGGTTTACTGGTAACAAGACATCTAAATGTATGTGTTATTTAATCTGGTAAATTATAAAAAAGAAAAGTATTAAAAATGAATAAAAAGGATAGCTAAAAACCAACCACTTAAGATAAAAGAATTTTAAATGGTGGATTTTTAATCTGTTTTTTTTTGTTAATAACATTATTTTGTTTGTTTTCTCTAATCAAGTAAAAAGTTTATAAAGCTTCTTGGATTTAGATTACGACTAAGTTAGTTAAGTTAAATTTAATAAGGCTTAGAGTAAATAAAGGCTCTTCATGGGATTGACCTGTTTTCGACAGTTGTTAGTCTCTCTTAGTTAATCAAACCAATAGGGAATATTTAGGACAAAACACTAAGTCAATTTGTAAAACGAAAGTTGGGAGGAAATAAAGTTTTATTTCAAAACTTAATACTTGTCATTAGACAACTGCCAAGAACGAGGGTATCTATTGTTCTAAGAATTAATTCATGTGAGTTTCTTTTTCTACCTACCTCATGACGTCGACATACCTTAGTTTATTTTCTTTAACGTCGCATATTTATAATCCTTATGTCACTGCGAGTGCCTCCAGCTGTATCTATTTTGCAAAATGAATAAGAACGAAACGTAAAAAACTGTTTTACGACGCAATATTCCAATTTTTGGTAGATAGACCTGTTTTAAATTGTGTGTGTTTGCACATTCAATTTTACTTACCAAATTACATTTTCTTTAAATTTTAAGCTCGTATTCAGATCAGTCACATCACAGACATCTCTGTACAGGAATAAACACTAACAGGTACACAACACACTCTGGGTCGTACGGTGTTAGTCAAAGAGCCGTAGCTCAGCTGGTGACCTAATCCTTTGCGACTAGCCGCTCTGGCCTCTTTGCCTCTGCCTATTGTGCGTCAGTATTAGCTGTACCACAAACCCCGGGCAAGCGGTGTCGATGCTAACTGTTTTAGTAAGGTTTAGATAGGGTCAAAGGAGGTTTTTATAGCTGTTTTAACATTATGATGCTAATTAATACAGGTGCTTAGAAGATAGGTTGGAAGTAAAGTAGTTTAGCCGTAAATGTCCTACTGATGTAGAATTTAATGAAGTAATTTTAGAACTTCATGTTTTTGCCGATGTTATGACCTATGATGCGGTATCAGTATTCGCTAACGTTTCCTGAAATTCATAGTTATTGTAAAAAAAAATATTTCTGTATTAATAAAGAAAATGATCATCCATCAGTACCCATATTACATCACAAGATCGAATTATAATTATAAAAAAGTAATAACACTGGTCTGTAGGACTTGTTGAAACTTTCTAGAATGTTTAATAAAAAGATGACCGACTTTTATTAGACATCGATCTCAAGGGAAATCTGTTAGAGCACCGATAAAAGTCTACCAGGACTCCATCCGTCCAGAAAATCATTTATTTAATCTGACTTCACGTAGTGTAACCAAAATTACGCGTCAGAAACCAATCTTTCAAACCCGAGTGTCTTTTAAAATGGTTTGTAGTACAGTTTGTGGATAAAACCAATATTAGTTGATATATCAGTATAAAATGCAGTGTATGATAAATACTTAGAGAGACACTTCATTATATATTCGAGGCACGCTTCAAACGCGCTGATGTTGGTGCTTACGTCACGTCCTCCACATGTGCTGGAGAGAACTTGTTAATATAACTATACGAGTAAATGTTAAATGTGAGACAGCAATTATTTATTAAAAGAGACCCGAACTGTAATCCCAGGGGAATACGATCTTACTTACATGAGGATGGACGGTTGAATGTTTGCGCCTTTTTTTCACACAAAAACTACATAACAAGTGTTGATAATATTTGGTACATAAAATATTTTATAATCGCAAGCCTGCAACGTATGTTCCACATACAGCTCCTTATTTTGATAAATTTTAGAAAACTGGAAAATATTTAAATTTGTTCAGTGATTTTTTGGTAAAATGTGTCAAGGTATTAGAGTAGGTTGGTAAGTACCTAATGTATAATTGTACTGAAACATTGTCCTGGTGTTTACATAGCGTCGGAGTATGTGACGCAAAACAAAAGCTATTTCAGTATTTTTTCAATTTACGAGCATGTCAACTGCACACTCCACACGGGCTGCTTCGATACTTTACGATGCTTATCCGTTCTAAATTTAGTAGTCATACTGACCCAATGATATGCATACTACAGAGAAAGGAGTGGTATGCAATAAATGCCGTGACCACGGTCGGTGCAACTCGACCGAAACGTCGGGAGAAAAGAAATATCGAATTATACCGCGAATAAGACCCGTTTGCTGTCTAAAATATGAGTGTTATGCAATTCAAGATGAAAAAATAATTCTTGCCGGATCTGAGCTGAGAGTTTTGTCTTTTACAATATATTGTTGGTTGTCACATTTATTGTATAACAAAATGTTTCATTGACTTGGAAATTTAATAAATTGCCTCATATTTACTGCATCATTCGCAAATACCTACCTTATTCGACTTCAGAAATATAAATATGTAAAACAAGGCCTTTATAGCACTTTTGATATTCAAATTACGCCTCCTTCATTGAGATGGATATCAATTACAATAAGCGTTTTTAAATAAAGAGAATACGAAAAAATAATTAAGCAAAGAATTTATATCTTTTAAATACAAAGGCTGTCAGTAACACGGCAATGGCCTCAGAATTATCTTTTAAATGAAGAAGGGAATTAATTAAAGGAGGATAATGTTCTGTGAGTATTTCATTTTAATTCCCATTCCATTGAATGGTGGTTTTATATTATATTGCCATGATAGACAAATCCATATGTCGGAAAGGTAAAAGGGCAATTGAAGGATATCTCATTTGGAAATATGTCATTGCGTGTAAAATGCAGAACCTAATTAAGATATTTACTGCAAAACGTTGAAATGTCGAGATGCTGGTAATATATGATGAGTGTGACTATCACATGAGATGTCGTGTGAGAACCTATAACCAAACATTGAACATGATGTCGTCAGTTCGCAGTGAGCACTGGTGAGAATATTTATTTGTGTTTGTGGTATTTTTTTTTTGTAAATCTCCTGACATTTAAATACAGCAAAATCTTGCTTATTATTAAATGAACCGATAGTAGCTACATTGGTAGAAATTTGTTCATTTATAATATAATACTCCTACGCGTTTACAGAGTCATACATAAAACCAATAGCGATCGTATTTCAATTAAAACTTCATTCAAACCAGTGCAATATCTGCCTATTAACTTTTATAAATAAGAGACTGAGCGTGAGTTAATTAAATATATCAGTTGAACGATTGCCATTCATGTTGAAGTCACGCATTTCTGGACATAAATAGCAAATCAATTATGACTGCCAGGCTTATGAAAGGGTTATTATGTAGTGGTAACGAGGTCAGGGGACTACCACTATCACTTCAAATAAGACTTGTAGTTGTGGAAAAGAGAAGCCGCTCTACACTGCGTATTCTGCCATCTCGCTTTCACAACGGTTAACATCTTACTTTATGTGGTTGTGGTAAGTCACAGAAAGGTAGATGCTGCGAGTAAATTAACGGTATTCAGCTGAATTCAAGGAGACAGGAAGCGGATCCCAAGATAGCACCAAAGGGATTAATTTACGCAGTCGGAAGGTATAAACAATTAGCAATCTGCTAATTAAACGATGGTTTCATTATTTTTTATATTAAGATAAAGGCACATTAAAAATTGTTACGTTCTAAAAGTAGAATTCGAATTCCTTGAATAAGTTCAAATTTAAATCATTTATTTGCCGCGAGCGTTGTAAGAACTAATGAAGATCTTAGAGTATTTATTCTGCAGAGCATGAAGTTGATAAAATAACATGCAAGTTTTGTTTTAAGTTGCAAATTTTGTCATTTTGGCAGTTATTAATATCGCAGTAATACCAGATAATTCCGTGTGGTGTCCGGAAATAAAGAATAGCACCACCCCATATCCTCCACTGGGTGTCGTAAAAAGCGACTAATGGACCTTAAGACCCAGTGCACTGTACCAAGCACCTTGAGTCACCCGAATGGTGTCGGGTAAACAACCAACAATCGCATTCCCAAAGAGGGTTAGTGTCAGGCAGGCGGCCGACTATAAAACCATAGCCAAAACTTTAAGCAACATGTCTAGAAGACGTGTCGCGCCGACCCCAAGTGAAATAGGATAAGGGCAGGAAGATGATGATGATGATTAATACCAGATAATATATAATAACAATACCTACAATAAATCTTATACTGCTTGCATTTCCTATGTAAAAATCTCGTACTCTATCTTCAATCGCGATATTTTGTTATGAGCTTTAATACATAGAAACAAACATTTAATTATGTCACTTAACAACCAACTTATTAAAACGGGCGAAAACATGCGCCAGAAATAAATCAGAGTGTAGGGTCATCACACAGGCGCTTCATTATCATTTTTATACACTGCATTACGTACACCGTTTGTAATTTACATTATTTAATTAGGTATGTAATGTATAAAATCTTGAATTATAATAATAGGGTTTGGTTATCAAACGAAATTATTTGTTTTTAAATATTAAATTAGATATAAACTTGTGTAGGATTAATAATTGAAAATTCTGTTAAATTATTAATTAATTACACACATAAAATAATTGGGTAATTTATTTTTCTTCACTTTCGTGAGACGTAGCTCTCTGACTAAAAACCGAACGGATATCGGCCACATAATAATAGATGTCCGGTGGACCCAAAACATAGTCGTAAGCAGCTACAGCCGTCTTTTGTGACCACACCATGTGTGGCGACCCTAACATGCCCGACGCGTTTGACGATTATTTTTATGTGGCGTCGTAAACCATGATTTGAAGGGATAAGACACAATATTACATGTGAAATGTGTTGCGTTACCCAGAATCTTATACCGTGTTATTCTTAGATGCACTGAATACTCAAAATCAAAATCAAAATCAAAAGTTATTTATTCAAATTAGGCTACAATGTACCTAGCACTTTTCGAACGTCAATAATTTAATAATTTTAATAGACAGCACCCCATCGCCCACCCTTCACCGCTTCCTGTGCTTTCGCTACGGGAGAAGAAACGGCGCAACAAACTCCCCAGCAGCACGCTGTCTTTCTGTAATATAGGATCCTATGCTAGCTGATATTCTTCTTTCTTGCCTAGGTTTCTTGCATGGGACAAAGAGCGTCCTTTATGCTAAGAGCGGTAGCTTAAGGTTTCACCATAAAATATGCTGGCTGGTAGACATTGAAAATGTAAAAAGGATATCTTCCTATTGTTTCAATAACTTGTCCAAAACTACTAAAATTGATTTGTTTATCTTCAGCCTATTTGTGAGGAACCCTCGCACTTCACAAGTTTCTTTTGTTTACAATGAAATAAAAGGGATTTGTCTTGAATTTTTCTCAACACCTACTCAGTACGAATTACTTCGCTAATGGTGGATATAACAAGGATGATGACTTATTTGCTGACCTTTGACTTAATGTGGGCTGTTTCACAACGCCTATTTGTTATGTAGGCGTAAGTATAATACAGTAATTGTATAGGTTTATTGTTATTATTTGCTCTGTATACAGTTAAACAATGATTTTAATAGTCCAAAATCTTTACTATAGTAGTAAGTATACCTTAAGATTCAAGTTGTTGATGCCCGCGACTTAGTCCGCGAATAAGTCGGTTAAAGGTACAAAAACTACCCCCATCTGACGCGGTAGGTAGCTTATATGTCATTCCAGGGTGTCGATTAACTCTATTCTTAATATGATTGAAATTACTCTAGCCGTTTCAGTGCGAAAGAGTAACAAACAGCCATCCATCCATCCGTACTTACGAACTGTTGCTGTTGTACAAATAATATAATATTAGTGTGATAATAAACTTTTGAATAAATTCTGAAATTAGACAAAGCACATATTTAACCCTTTGAAGCAATTTTAAATAGAGTATGATTAATAAAGGAGGCTATACGTTACTTGGAAGTAGTAACGTATAGCGTTTTTATTACACGAGGGTCACATTGTATCAGTCAGGTGAAAATAAATGTCTGCAGCTGACAGTGCTTAGGATAGTTCATGATAAATGACCACTATCATTGTACAAACTATTCGGGTATTCCCGAAGACACGAAGAGGACTAGAAATAGTTTATTTAATAAAAATATGAAACGCGGAAGACAGAACGCAAAAACAAAGAGTTTCAAACGAATCGCGCATAAAATAATTCCAACACTCGTAAGATTCGTAATTTAAGTACGCAAAGTAGTTAGGCCCATTAAACTGAAACTGCGGGCATTACTGTAAAAACCAATGAATTTATAGTGTAAACAGACGTTAAACGTTACCTATTGTGCGATAAATTTGTAGCAAACGTGTTACTGCGAACAATATTTATTAATATTTAATTTTGGCTATTAGTAACGTTGCTCGATGTGTTTTTGTTTTCACGGATGAAGGTTGTTGCGCTCGGAATCCGGTTTTGAAAGGTATACTCCATTTGTTTAGGTAGTTAACTAAATGTAAACAATCTTGGCGTTACTTTTTAACCAAAAAAATAGTTTTTAATTAGGATATTACTGCTTATAAATCAATTAACTATAGTTTTAGAAAATCTGAATGTATTTCAAGTTGTAAAACGTATTTTACATTTTTAAAGATCACATTTTGTTTAAAAGACATACCAAGATTGTTTACATTTAGTTAATTACCTAAACAAATGGAGTATAGTTTTCCATTTTGAAAAATGGATTTTGAGTTAATGTATGACAGTTGGCTTACATTATTAAGGGGTGTTGCCAATAGCAATAAAACGGGCGGCACTGTTTTTTTTTTTTGTTTGTATACTATTTCAATTTAATGTTGTACAGAGAACATCGGTATTTTTGTAATTAAAATAAACATTGACAAACTATTTCTATTTCATTTGAAATCGCAAAACTTCCCAACAATTCTCAACGAAATTGAATTTGAAATAAAATAGGAGTTAATTGAGAGGAAACTTAATTACGGTTTGATTGCACTAGCTCTGCAGCTGTCCGTTTTAAAGCCAGGTAAGACAAAACAAATAATATATCGATAAATAGTAAAGGCGGTAAAACCAGGCTACAGACCTGGGACAGAAAAATACAGAAAGACAGTGCAGGTTGTAGACAATGCGAAGATTATTAAGCTGTTTATAATCCACAGCCTAAACATACAACAGTAGGGATTGGTGTATCTGGATGTTATCCTTTAGGAATAGGTACTTATAGTCTGCTAAATAGTACATTTCGAATAAATTGGATTTCTGTTTTGAGGAGTCTCCTAACCGTCGTATGATACGATATTTTTTCTTTCGTTGCAATTTTTTACAAAGAGTTTCTACCATCACTACGTGTGTGTATTTACTTTGTTGAAAAGAGTCGATACATGGAAATAGAAGAAAAGACTGCCTTATCTTTCTATTTTGAAGCATTCACTCAGAAATATCGTAGAGTGCGGGCGCTCGCGTCGCTACTGGGAATAGACTGATGATTTGTGCACGCTTAACCAATCTACTGATGGAAAATCCTTATCTTTTTCTTCAAGTGATTCCTTTCACTGCTATTGTTTTATTTATCTCTGTTGGGCATTGGTTTAAAGCTATTTTTTTTACCGTTAGCGTAAGACGTATGCCTATATTGCGTTACCTAATAGTTTAGTAACGGAGACCTATTTTCTACAGATAGATACGTCAAACACCTACGGTACAAATTTAGTGGTATACTTGTCGACCAACGACAATGTAACCGAAAATGTGATCATCGATGGGTTAGAATTCAAGTTTAAGCCAAAAAATACAACCTACAGAGTTTAATGCAAAACTCACGAAAATATAAAACATAATATAGAAGATGTTTAGCATTAAATACACCTGAAATATCGTAATACATTTTATAAGTATTCGCCTTTTGCGTTAACAAACAATAGAGTATTATCCTATTGTTTAAAGCACACATTGACTTTCACGTTGCATTGCAACAAACTATCGCTTGGTGCAGCACTACTCTCTGGAGAATGAAGAACTCTCATTTGTGTTTATCTCCCATACCATGAGCTCTTGTTACTCCTAAAGCAGAACTGTAGCGGTTGTGAAAAAGAGACGACGCTATACAAAGTGTATTATTTTGTCTCGCTTCCACAATGACAGCTTTTTTTAATTGCTCATGGTTTATTTGAACAATACCCTGGTTGATTGGAAAGTTTTGATGGAATGGCTTTTGTTCAATGTTTTATTGAAATAATCATCATCATCATCATCTTCCTGCCCTTATCCCATTTCACTTGGGGTCGGCGCAACACGTCTTCTAGACATGTTGCTTAAAGATTTGGCTATGGTTTTATAGTCGGCCGCCTGCCTGACACTAACCCTCTTTGGGAATGCGTTTGTTGATGGCTTACCCGCCACCATTCGGGTGACCCAAGGTGCTTGGTACAGTGCACTGGGTCTTAAGGTCCATTAATCGCCTTTTACGACACCCAGTGGAGGATATGGGGTGGTGCTATTCTTTATATCCGGACACCACACGGATTTTTTTTTTTATTGAAATAAAATCGTAATAATTCCCTTTTGGCAATTTGATTTACGTATTGATTTTCAAGCAAAAAATAACCTAATTTTAAGTTAGTAGAAAAAATATTTTATAAGTAACAAAGTTAAGATTGGTTAGTATTGGTTTACCTGTAGACCAAGACTACTTTAGTGGATCAATCTTAACTTTTGTCTTATTAAAATCTTTCTAAACCTGTTTAAAAATCATTTGGACCAGGTTCAAATACATTTTTATTGCACAGATAAATATATCTCAATGCAGCTCTTTCTGGGTTACTTCTGTTTTGTATCACTGTATCTTAAAGTCTCCTCCATAATCTAAATCAAAAGGTTCTTATTTAGAGTAGGCCTTTTCAGGCACTTTTAAAACGTTACTGACTCTAGTTGCTACTGACTCCATTGGGCTACTGACTGTTCCAATTTTGATTTACTTCCCTCCAAGTCTCCAACTATCGATATAGCAAAACACCGTGCTTAGTAACACATGTCTCAATTGCCATCACGTCGTCCTCATCATCGCACCAATCTCCATGTCTCCAGTAATTACATATTTATTCCCGTGGAACACGTCTGTCGTAAATATTTTACTGCTCTCACAATAAAAGGTATTGGTTGTACACAAAACAATCGCCGGCTTCATCACCATAAAATCCCCGTGATATGTTTGGACGAGCCAAGTGGGTACAGGCGGGGACAAAACTCATAGCTAAGCTCATAATTAATTGTATTTTAAAAGCTCATTTATTGCAACTAGCGTAACTACGGTCAGTAACATTTTGAAAGTGCCTGAAAATAACTAGGTACTCGAAATAAAAAGCTTTTGGTTTTTTTTTATCGTAAAGGGTATGTATTTGATTTTGAAATAATTATAACCCACTTAGCTCACGTATTCCACAGTCCCGCTTTGATCAATCATCTGCGATCTCTTCTGATCAGTGGATTAAATTCAATATATAAAAAAAAAAACTTCTGCCTAATTACCTATAGATAAGGTTTAGGGGTAAAACGTGCAAATACTCATAACTGTACCAATATGTATAATTTGATGACAAGAGTTTAAAATTCTATAAATTATAAGAAAAATGGTTAGTAGCCCGCTAACTACGGTGAGTTAGCGGGCTGCTGCTTTCGTTATGAAAGACTTACAAGCACTCCTAGTACTTAAGCTAGGTGCTAGTAACCGGCAACAAAATTAAATTGAAACAGTGAATAGTCACCTATTTACTGTTTCACCTATGTTACTGTTAAGAAGAGTACACATACTTCACTACGCTCATTATGAATGTATGTTCAGCAATTAATTATGACCCTCTATCCCGAATACTTCTTAACTTATTGTTTATTCAGGAATTCTACCAAATACCTTCAATTCCCATGGTCCCTTCTCAATATATTAATTCCGGATCAATACTCAAACATCATATTTCTATGGTAACCTTCTCAATAAATTTATATGAAGTTAATATCTTAACATAATTCGTGAAACGAGATCCTTGTTTATTTAGCAGTAATTTATTCGGTCGGTAGGCATCTAATTCAATTTAGGTACTGCCATAATGACAAAACAGACTAGGTGCGTCCTATATTTAGTGTGCGAATTATGAGATCTTAAATATGCTATATTTTTTCCGGCTATTATTGTGGAAAAGAGATGCAGCTATAAACTGTGTAGTGCGCCATCTCTCTTTCACAATAGAAATAGAACTGGCACAGGTAGATAGCACAAATACATTCCAATTTCAAACATCAGAAATCGCTTAAGGAATTCATAGAAAAAAGTAACTTTTAGTTTAAATACGAATTCGTAAACGAGTTTGTTAAAACCTATTTGCAGATAGCAAAGTCATCAGTTCTTTTTTTTTTTGGAAAATGGCTTTAATCCTTCAACATTGAACACATTAAATTTTCAACCTCATGAAAGCAAACCATTAATCTGGAAAGGGAAACGGTAACAGAAGTATTTGTTGGTCGGGCCTATTGTGTTTAATTTCAATAAACCCTCTTTTGAATCTACTTCAATTTGGAGAACGTCTCTGTCACATACAGTCCTATTTGCCTTAGTTTTGGTGATAGTAACAATTGTCTCTCTGTAGGGCAATGACCTGCTCGGTATACAAACTTTTTGCGGGCCGTTATTCTAAATAGGCACGCTGTATAAATAGAAAAATAGTTGAGAGAATAATAACAAATGTACGCGTATTTTTTGCTTTGTCGAATTAACAAAAACAAACTGTGTACGCAAAGCGAATTAAAGTTACGACAGAACCCTATACATATTTTAGTACTTTGTGACGTCATTACAATTCAATGTGCGTTTTTTTATTACGTAAATAACAATCTACTAAATAAATTGTTTCACCAACAATTTGTTGTAGACACTTCTAATTATTTTGAAACGTTAAAAGTTTAGTTCAGTACAAAGGGCTGATACGATTGCTGATATTAATGAGTTAATTAGTTTAACTTTTTAGGCAGCAACCGGGGTAGAGTGGAAAGGCTAATTAAAAGTCTTATCTAAAAATAAGACTTAATTTATTTTTTAGGGTTCCGTACCCAAAGGGTAGAACGGAACCCTAATACTAAGCCTGCGCTGTCTGTCTGTCTCCAGGCTGTATCTCATAATCCGTGATAGCTAGAAAGCTGAAATTTTCACAAGAGATGTATTTCCGTTGCCGCTATTACAACAAATACTAAAAAAAAAACAATATTAAGGAGGTCCAATAGACGTAATTATTAAGCATTTTTTACTCGATCTTAATAAATAGGTAGAGTCTGACTAATATAATTAGTATACCTACAAACAAACAAAATTTTCTATTATAGGTGATAGTACGGAACCCTTCGTGCGTGAGTCCGACTCGCCCTTGGCCAGTTTTTAGGTTTCAACGCCGGTTTCAATTTAGCTATGGACTAGAGCTCGGTGTTTCGTTGTTGTAGAAAAGAGACGGCAGTTTAACATACATAGTGTCTGTCACATGTGTCTCCCTTTCTCTATGGCTACGGGGCTATTTAAAATACTGCTTTACTTCATAGTGTGATCCGGTAACATTTATTCTGTTTATAATCTGATTTTATAAACTATGATAAGAATAAAGTTTTAGTAACATTATTTGATTTTTTATATTTTCCTTCTTATAAATGAAAGCTTTTTAATTCATATGTTGATACCACTTCCGTGCTCGCCTCTACTCATGTACGAGACCTCATTAGCTCGGCATTAATTTTGACCGTGATCAAGTCACACGATATTATATCGAGTGGGCGATATGTGATGGACTCAATCGAGAAAAAGCAATCCCATGTACATAAATTGCCGATTCGTTTTAATTGTTTACTTTTTATAAATACAATAAATCGGTAATTTACGCTTTTGTTTTTAAACACCATTAAAAAATGAGTTAAACAGAGTTAGGGTCAGTGTTTAATGTTTTATTTCGTACCAAAATATATAGTCGTTACATGTGAAGAACGTAAAAAAAAAAAAACTTATAGAATGAGTGAAATGACTGAATGAATGAACAACTGTAAAACAAAAGCATTTTTACCTCAAATAATATGTATGTTCAATAGAGTTTCTATTCCCTAAGGAAAGTGGAAGAGTATGCCAGCCTCTTACCGGTTAAAACCACAAGATTCGAGTCCTTCACCCTTCTAATATACAAGGGACTACAGGAAAACAACGCAAACTATAATATAACTATTATTCACGGGCCTGTTGGTCTAGTGACCCTTTTTTTTTTTTTTTTTTTTTTTTTTCCGGGGTGAAAATCTAATGATTTTAACCCACGTCGAGGGCACGGCGTGGGGATATGTCGGACTCACACCGACCAAAAACACCCCGGGCCCCTTCTACTGCCAAAGCCAGAGTCGCGGGATCACTCGCGCATGCCCTACACGACTCTGGCAAGCCTTAGTCCTGCTGGACTCCTTCTATAAAGCTGGTCTAGTGATCCTGGCTGCTTTGTATATCAGAGGTCATGGGTTCGATTCCCACCCAGGACAAATGTTTGTGTCATGAAGACGATCGTTTGTTCCGTGTCTGGGTGTAATTTATCTATTATATGTATGTATTTAGAAGTATATAAGCATGTTTATCAGTTACCTAGTACTCATAGGTAATACAAGCTCTGCTTAGTTTGAAAAAAAAATAAACACCATTAACAAAATCTTATCCACAACTATTGGTTGCTATGGCAACCATTACATAATCACATCCTATAACATAAACAGAACTTATCATTTAAACGTCCTTATAAATCAACGGCATCGTCGGAACATTGACACGAGATGCAAAACAACTGCTCAACGCGACTGATTGATAGACTACCATTATATTTATACAATTAGAATTGTAATTATATTTCAAGGTAAATACAACTGTTTCAGACTAGACTGTATATGTTACAGAATTTGTTTATTTATGTTATGGACAACGACGCTAATTATATCTGAGAGAGTAATCCACTGATGCATTAGAACGTGATCGTGGGATATACCACTTTTTTATAATAATAGATACTTTCGCAGTTAGGGAAACGTGATGGCGCACTAGACGGCGTACAGCGGGGTCTCTCTTACACAACCACAATTTTCTTAATTTAAAACATGGTGGAATATCCTCAAATAATGTTATATAATTTAGAATTTACTAACAGTGAAATATCGATTACAAAAATGATTTATGAAACTCATAGAAGGCTCTTTGAATAGCAAAATAACGCATTTGATTTTTGCAGAAATCTAATAAATATTTTTTAGCAAATGCGTTTGACATTTTAGTTTAGAATTTCGTAATTATCAAACACGAAACAATGATAACATCGCCGCTCTGGTCTATCATTTCACTCGTAATTTAAATTTGTAATTTCGATGACATTTGAAGCCTGAAAATGTTTACGGACATCCAATCATTACAGGCAATATTAAATTTTGTCGCTACGCTAAGTATGTATAGAAAAGTAGGTCAAAAATGTTTCCACGAATAGTCAGACGAAGAGTATTAAATATGACCGGCAAATAATTAAAGAGTTTGTGTGTAGATAATAAAACAACGACGACAACGGCACTAGTAAATAAGTAAATACTTATTCAGTTGGCTGGCAAAATATGTTATGTGCCTAATACACAGTGACACCTCTGACACGAGAAGACACATTTAGCTTTATCTTTGGCAATGGCTTGCAAATTACCGGCTCGAACTAGGAAAAAGTTTGATTTTGGTGTTTGTATGCGTATTAGGCATAAGCTATTAAAAAGAATAAGCTTGATGTAAAATATCAAAAGCTTTGTCAATAACCGAAATTAAAAGGGACAAGATATTAGTGACTTTGACATGTATTATTCTTGCTGTTGAACTGTAACACCAGTCATATTTCATTTGTTTTCCCATCATACTGTTTTACGGTAAAGCAGTGCTGGAATCAATGAGATTAGAAAGAATAAAATGAAGACAATAGCGTCTACCACATGCGTCTCTACGCCATTGAGAGCATCTGCAAGTCTTTCTTTCTAAAGGTAATATCAAGCCGCATTTGCTTAAATTCTTTTAAACGAGTACAAAAAGATATCAAGCGTATCGTTACGATTTTTACTTCACATCAAGGGATCAGAATTACTGTTAAATATCTCCCATTGGATCCTCACTTAACTCTCGATTTGGTCTCGTTTAAATTCAACGTGAGTTCTGTTCGCGAATAGCCGATGTTTTACGTCAATACCTGAGATCTGCCTTGGAGAACAATTTGTTGGTTGGTTTGAACCGCATTCTGTTTTACAGGTAAAGCCGTATTACAGTCAAAATAAAAATGAAACTTTTGATTATGCTATACTTCTTTATTGTGTTGTGGTTGTAAATGCTATTTATAGTCTTAGGTAGTTAATTTCAGATCAATATAAAGCTTATGACACTCACAAATAATGTCTGGCTTTTTACTAGTAAATTCGTTTACAAAATGGGTTTAGTAGTACCTGAGGTACATGTCACAAACTCACAAGCTTTATTTACCTCTTCTTTTTTAAGTTTAGACCTAGATAAAGATAAGTATGCTGGTGGAACTTAGAGGAGCACTCAATCTTTCTTAATTAGCACACTTATAACGTGACTACACGGTATTTATAGGCCAAACAAGCAATGTCTGTATTTCTAATTAATTGTAATTATATTTAGAGATTGTAACTTTTAGAAGGCTTCTTCATTAATTTCAGTTGTTGCCGAAAATAGTTTCAGTTGTAATACGAGCTTGTAACTATTCACATTCTATGTAATTTCAGTCTAACTTTGAGTATCGCTTTTGTTTACAGTTTAATTGTTATAAGTAAGAAATAAGCTCGATTTTCAGATATTGACATTGTGTAATTGTGTGCGAATACTCGATCTCAAATTCGTTCTTCTTCTTTTTCTTCGGTATAAGTTTGTCCACTGCTGAAATATGCATCTTACATGTCCAAGTCATTCATCAATTCGTTTAGAATCATATAAATTTATACTGAAACCAATCACTGCGAAAACTTTTGTTTTTTTTTTACTAATGTGTTGTTTCCTATAGCTGGCCAAAAGCCTCCTCGCAAGCAAATCGTTCCATGCGTCTATCCTGCGCCGCTTTAAACCAGTCTCGTGGATGTACGTTTATGATACGTAAATTTTCGATTTAGGTATAATTTCAGCATCAAAACTCTAAATCTATCCTAGACGCAACAAACAGTTACTTTTATCCCTCCTATCTACAATAGCAACAGTAAATAAAATCCCCGACAACACTCGAGCTCCAGGAATTAGCTTCAAGTAAATGTTATTTTTGCGGTATTGTGCTCGTGAAGTGCTCCAACCTTGTTTCTATGCAAATGCTGGGATTGCACGATGCAAAACTTTTTGCTTGCTAACTTCACTGAGAGAATTAGAACAATAACTTGTTTTTGATTACAAAATGTATAATTATAATGTTATTCTTAATATTTACTACGAGAGCTTTAACTACACAGTACACAGGCTACAAACCACATATTTATCTGCAAATTTATAGTTCAATAATTTGGAAACAGTAAAACAATTAGCATCGAAGTAATGCTTATATATCCAATACGCATAACGCAAAACATTAATTTACCTTAGTTGACCGAATCTATAAATCAGCCGTAATCTACGACACGTAAAGGTATATACAAAGTTAGAATTAGTAATAGGCACATGTAGGGACACTATTTCGAGTTGAAACTACTCGAAATAGTGTACCTATTTTATTCGTAGGTATATGCGTTACATCTCTATTCGTACAATACGGGGATCACATAACATCATTTATGCGGGCCTTAGGGGTGCATACTGCATAGGTCACGATACAGAACTAAAACAGAAGGTGCACTTCACTCCGATTTTAATTTATTTTTTTGGGAAATATCAGTCAGTATTAAATTTCAGAAATAAATGTTTATTTTTAAGCGTTTATTTTCTTTGGGAATCTATACTATAGATAGTATGCGAAGAATATCAATTAGTTATCTGAAGGGCGTCCTTACCTTACAAGCTAAGCACGGTAAGGACGCCCTTACGACTCAAATCTTACAACACAGATCAAATCTTTTACGTTTTCAATGACAACTAGGAGATTGAAATATCTTGAATTAAAATACTGTATAAAAAAATATCCTTATAATAGATTCAAACCCGCGACGATTATTTAATCGCAATCAGATGCCTTTTAATATTTTTTTTATCACACTATTACCTTTTATAAAAAAAAAACTCTTAGTAACATTCGTAAAAATCATAAGAACTCTTCGCTCAGCATTTCTTACTTATTCTCGCTATGTCCGATGTAAAGACCGTCAGGATAATACCTCCCTGATCTGTGCAAGAACCATAGACTCGTAGTTCTATTCAACAGCTATGAATAGGAGAGGCCCATTGTAGTATTACGGGCCTATATTTGATTAAAGAAGAATAGTAATACATTGAACACTATTACACTGCCTGGACGTAGGACGTCGGGCGTAGGACGTCGTGTGTTGGACGTTAATTTAAAAATAGAACGTTCATCAATCATTCATTCAATCAGTGCTATTGGAAGATTTGATTTATTCGCTGTTGACATGAAATTAAAATATGAGAATTTGATTGTTTTGTTTTTCAAATGGATGAGGTACGTAATTGAAGTAAGCATGTTATTGAACTTGTTATATACAAAGCTCTACTTTTTTATTTCTAGGTACTAGGTTTGACACCAATAATTGTACGTATTTTAGACTTAATAAATAAGCTACGAATATGATAGTAGTATTTAACTAGTTCGTAGATACACGAATCAGATAAAACTTGTATTTGACTAGAACCTTATTGCCAGTGACTAGCTGAAAGTGGAACACAACTCGAATGAAAACGCCAAGACATCAGATTGAAAAAGTTCTTTTAACTAGATTACATCACAGGCACTATAAAGTTATCTATTAAACTTTAACAAGTTTCAACTTCAAATACGAAAACGTGACTTTCAATTTTCTTTAAAAATGACAGAGAAAATTCCATAAAAAAAATTGACATGAGTAATTTGCGATGCGATTTCTTGAAAAATCTACGTATGTTTAAAAAATGTTTGCGTACCATCAATGCTTGCAATGCTTTTACACATGTTTGGTAGACATCCACTCATCCTTTCAAACTGCTACAAAAATCTTGAACTCGCATTCCAAACAAAAAATTCTAAAAGCAAGAAACGCGAGAACTCAAGTAAATATACACAGTGAACGTCCATTAAGAAGGAACATTCATAGAAATTTACAATGAACACAAAAATACATCATACACAAATAATATATAGTTCGTGTAAACAACGCTTGAGATTCACAGCTTTCAGTCGCACGCGAACCAGGCGCCGGTGACGACGCATCGCCAGTACCCCGTGACGTCACAAAGTTTCACGTATAAACAAAAGAAAGTGCTCTCAAAAAGAAAAGAGTTTTTAGTGCTGTGCCGTTTCAGAGTGATAAAAAAAGAATGTCAAAGTTTTGAACTTGATATTGTTAATGTCAAGTTTTTGAATTTGGAGTTTTAAACATTTTAATTTATTAAATCATTTGTGGAATAATTTTTGGTGAAAGTAGATAAAAAAGTGTAGAGTTTTGTAGACATTAAATAATGATGAGACAGTAAAAGTGACAAATAACTTCAGTCGTAAACGGCTAAGAGTGGTATCTAAAATACTTTATCCGGTAACTTTTAATACTACTTTTTAATCGTTTCTAAGTCGTCGCTTTGGGGTTAATGTGGCATTAACTTGAATATTTTTTACGGTCAAAAACTCTCTTCTTGGCAAGTTGAACTGATACTCTTCAATTTAATATCCTTTTTCAGCTTTCTTCCTTTTTATTCGAGGTTGAAAAAGAAAGCACTAAATTCTAAAATATTCATATTCCACAATAATTTTACAGGCATTTCACAAAATTAAAATTTTGTCCAAAAATACCCAAAATGGGATCCAATTAAAAAAAAATGTAGAGCCTTAACGTGAGCAGTTGCGCGCATTGCATTTTATGCATAGAGTATTAACATATACCTAGATATTTAGTTAACCACGCTTAAAATTTTTCTCTGTTCTAATTAACTGAACATTATGTAGTCTTCCTGACCCAAACCGTGGGCAGTAAGGGATTTTCTCTAGCCATCAGGTCCTTTAAACGACGTCCTCTTACCGCTACGTCAGCTTAATTTTACAGAGTAGATAGATGGACCGACCAATGCTACGAGAACATTCTGTATGACTTAGAATTAAGAATTTAAAGCTTTTTACTTACCAAAATACAGGCAAATAGGATTGTTATTTGGAAGTTAAAATTTGCGGGACAAGGGTGACATACTTGTCCTTACATTAAAGTATCTAAACAATTTTCTTTAAGTACTCGTAATTTATACCGGAAAATGGGTCGACAAAAGGAAACTAAATACCATCGTACGAATGCTCGATCTTCTTTTACATAAAGATGGATCCATGTTAAAACTAAACTTTTGGGTTCAATCAGAAATAGACTGACACAGGGTAGAAAAGTTTAAATAAATAAATTGAAAGAGATGTGGGATGACTGCGGGTCATGGATAATGATGATAAATGTAGAAAACTTGTTAACAAAACAAAGTACAAACACACCAAAACAATGAATTCTCTTTTGTTTATTGGCGATAAAATGTTTTGTTAGATCCTAGCCATACAATAATCTATTATAATATTTTGTGATGTTATAGGAGGTAATTGCTGGATTGACTGAATTGATTTTAGTTACTCTTCACCCAGTAGAAAGCCACGTTATCCTATACATAACCATTTAGTGCCGTTGTACTTATTTTTATGAAATTTTGTGTGCCTCTTGAGTAGGTCTGAGAATCGACCAACGTCTGTTTATTAGCCCCCTTTTTTCGTTTTGCGGGAACATACGTATAAAGTCGCGGGTGAAAACAGGTGAGCTGGAGTTTTATGTATCGTAGTTTAGTATGTGATAAATGAAAGTCTAGCCTGCGTCAATGCTAAACAAACAACCACAGGCTTGGCTTCTTCAGTGCGTAGTTTTCACTAAAACTATCTATCGGCGCCTTTACCAACCTCTTTGGGAGTATAGCAGTAAATATTTATGCAACTATTACATTTAATGGAATGGTCAACATCGGAACTGAAATAGGGGGCACGGAGGAAACGTAACGACAGAATATAGGCAGTTATAGTTGACTTGATAGTTCCAAGTACCTTATAAAGTGATACGGACTGGCTTCTGAAAGTAATACTGTTGTAGAACGGCGTTTCGCTTGCATAACTTAAATAATATTATTATAAGACGTGCCGGTAGACCGCCAAGCTAATAAATACGCATTTTGATCATTGAGTTCGGAGTGACCGTTAAATGTGATTGCATTAATCTGATTTGCATTTATATCAATATCGATTTCATAGGTAAATTATTTCATTTTAATGTCCGTTATAAGCTGCCAGTGGTTTTGATAACTAACCTGAAATGAGTAGTACTCAATTATTTTTATTTATCTATGTGCCTATGACTCTTTATGCTTACTTTTGTCGCAGAATTTAATTTGCATCTACGAATATCCACACATATTGGTTGGAAACTCTAAAATTGATTTCAATGTAGCGAGCAACATACCTATACAATACACTCAGCAACATAATAGTACACTAGAATGCATGCCAATAGCAAAATTGGCTATCGAAATTCAACCTTACCGTTTTGAAATAAATTTAAAGCGTTTCTAAATAATTACCAATATTGTTTGGCCGACTGTATACATTTGGGAGATGTACAAAATTCTTGTAAATCAATTTAATAGCTTCTGACTGTTTAATTACTTTCCCATACGCTGCCACGTAAAACAATCGAACGTTGCGATAAATTTAATGTCTGTAGTCACCCAGTTAGCTATAGATTCTAAACAAAATATTTGGTTCTCTGCTGATTTGCAAATGTTTCAAGGAATAAATAAATTATATTAGTTCATGTGTTCTATTAATCAGAATGTTTAATAATATGTAAAGACGAATGCGTTTTAAAAGGCACTTTATTTTATGAATCCAGACAAAATAAACTGAATCACTTCGATATCCTTTTTTACATAATATGGTAAAAAAAATAGATAGTTATGTGCAACTGACTATTTAATTTTTTTAAGTGCAATATTAAGCCTATCCGAACAACTATCGTTTTGTTTTAATTAAAACACGAGTGAAAATAATTAATTAGCCGTCATTAGCGGCGCTTAAATGTCGTTGCTTTTTGGATTGTCATCACAATTAAAGCTAGTGACAATGCAACAGTTAATAAATACGTTTTACGATATAGTTCGCAATTTAATTTTGACATAAATTCATATAAAGCTGCTAAATTCATCTATACATATTATTATGATATTAAAAACTGCTGTTTCTAAAAGCTGCTGTGATATTATTTGGATAAAGGTATTGTTCATTGTAAAAGGGTAGTTCGCATTAAATAACATTAGTTCAAACAGATTCATCATTCTATTTATCTGCTGCCAGTCATTAACCTATTTTACTCTAATTGCGTTATTTTCCAAGCAATAACTTAGTTGTTCTATGAAGCTTTTTTATACAGCTCTCACACTAAGAAATTTAGTCCTTGTGTGTACAGACATTAAAAGCCCATGCATTTTGCGGTTTTTCACCACGGCATGCCCAGTGGTCATATGTGTGGTGTAGGTACTTGGCTATCTACGCAGTTAAGTTTCCCCATGAAACGTTAAGAGCGGTATTCAGGCTCATCGGTTTCAGTTAAATACCATATTATATTACAAAATGCTAGGATACAGATTGCTACTGGGGAGTTTGTTGCGCCATTTCATCCATATTTTGATCTTCGGACCTACTTAGTAGTCTATTTGAATAAACCATTTTAGATTTTGATTTGATTTAGATTGCCTCTGAACTTTGCACCCCATTTCATTAGGTAACACTGTGTCTCGCAGTAACTTAGCTATTTAGCCTTTATCGTTGTATATTTAGCAAATTTCGTTATCCTAAAAAAGCAAAAGCAAAAGTTTCGTTTTAATAAAGCTTTGTATGTAGGTATGCGATGCTTTTTGCTCGCTGATACTTTTTCGGAATTTATGTTTGAGTACACAAAAGTTGGTTGTTTGCTGTATGCCTGACTAAGTTTCGGATTTATTTTGTATATATTAGTAAAATAAATATGTTTAGAGCAAACGAGTAAAAAATAAACATTTTGTTTATAAAAATATAATTATGTAACCTGTAAATTTATCATTGCTGGGAAGTTGTTTATAATAATAGATATACCTACGTAATTAGCCTGAGCTCTGGCTTTCATTATTTTCTGGAACTTACCCACTGCCGGGTAAATGAGACTTCTTCCCATATGAATAGAGCAATGATTGTTTAATTTACCTTTATTGTTTAGTGGTGAATATCAAAATTAAAAGAGAATACACTTTTATTTTTCTTTGAAGTTTACCTAAAGGCTTCTCCTAAGTATAATTTATTGGTCGGCAATATTATGATAATATTGTGGCGACGCTAAGACCTGCATAGTTAATACCTATTTACATTCCAGCCGTCTAGGAATAATTAATTCCATTATTAATTAATGAGATCTAGGAGCCTTTGTTTTCTTGTTTATTTGAATTATTATGAATGTCTGAGCGTGTAGTGTTAATGATAAACTCTATGACGAGCTTTGGTTTAGATAAAGATCTTAATTCAACATTAAGGGTGATTTTATGCAAAATAGTTTGGTTTTAATGTTGTTTCATAAGACTAAAGTTCTGCTATTGCGGTATAAATTGAATATTTGACATTGAACTGCACTTTATTTTAATAATAACCTACTCAAAACAAATCGGGATCATGTCTTCGCATTGAGCGTGTAATATTAGTATTTGACATAGTAAACAAGAGTTTTGAAAAAAGAACCTGTTTTTGTATTTTTGTTTATTTTTAACTTGTCATACAATAAAACAGACATGATTCGTCACATAAAAAAAAATTTTTCGTACAAGAAAGTTAACAACAGGAAAATATCATTTAATTTTGTCCTGGTTTTTAGGATTACAGTTTGTGCTGACCGTGCTTTTAATTCTAACGACTTTACAACGAGCTCTATCGACTACATAAAAGATTAGGGAGGGACACTTAAGTTCTTATCCGCAGATACATTTTAGTTTGTTTTCGTTTTGCAATGACATGACAAACATAAACAACTAGAGATTAAGATTTTACGTATTTAACAGACGAAATCAATGAAAATTAGAAAACAAGTAATTTTGGAAATACTGCAGCACGCACACACAGTATAGGACGTGTCTTTATATTATACTGTAATAAAGGCACTTCCACTACTCGTCTATTTCCCATGAATATTATAGTAGCTCATATTCCAACAAAATGTAGGTAAACAAGATGAGAAGGCAATATGTAGATGTAGATGTGTTTCACTTAACTATCGATATAGTAAGTCAATTTTTCGGCTGCGTGAGACTTTGATTGATTCGAGTCATCAATCAACGTCTTAACCCGCGATACACTACATAAACAATCTATTTGCCGCCACTTTATAGTAGTAGTAAATCTTAACTTTAATTAAAACTATCTATGAAAGAAGGTTAACATTACTTTTGAAATTTATATATACTTAGGTATATTTTTAACTATTGTAATAGAAATACCTAAAAGTAATTTTAAAACCATTATACTAACTTTCATCAGCTCATTATTCAGGAGTTGATTTATGTCTTTTTAAAATCAATCGGATCTGAAAACTCATTCTAAATACAATGCTAACCAAATTCGGAGCAAACGTTTGTAAGCCGCGCCAATATTGGCCATACGAAGCAATAGCTATGACAATCTATCAGCTGTGGTGACCACTAGTACGCCACACAGCCATCTGTGCAGTTACACGTACATCGTGCATGCATCAGTTTGTATCTGGTCGAAGCTCTTGATACCTAGATAACCTGTGTGAAAAATGTATCGCACAGCGTATTAACACTGACAAAAAGTGCTCGTATAATTTGATATACAACATATTTGAGATTCATTACGATCTCAGGTTTGCTTTCATCTCGAGCCAGATGTGTGCGATTCTCGTAAAAGTGCTTGCGATATAAACTTTTCTTCATTGATAAATATGTAGCGTAGGTTTTTATATTATGTAAATTGTATAACTAAACTACCGGATTTCGTTATGGAACGAAATCTGAGACTCTTTTGTTTTTTATCGTTGTCTTGTTTTGAAGTGTCGTTTCAATTATTGTGACAAAATTTGTGGGCGGCTGTGTCAGGCAATTTATTGTAGGTATACATTTCACGATAGATTTATTTCTGTCTTTAGGTCTAAACACTAAAGTTTCTGGAGGTAACTTTTGAAATGGATCTGTGTATCATGATCGTTAGGAATTTCACAAGAAACTTATAAACAGAATTGTATCTTATTATAAATTAAACGACTATCTAATAATAGCGGTCCAGACCGATTTCGGCCACGGCGGCCAGTGTTACTATGACACCAGCCAGCTACGCAGGACATATTATAGTGCACAAGCGTGTGCGCAAACACAGGTGCACTCTCTATTCCTTTTACTCTCATAGCCCGATGGGACGGTAATCCGACACGACCGGAGAGAGATCAGGCGCAGGACCCACATTTTTACGTGCCTTCCGAAACACGGAAGCTGTGATATTTATTTCTTAAACGCACACAACATTCGAAAAGTCGGTGCGCGCCGTGGGGATCGAACTCAAGACCTCTGACTTAGCAGTCCTACGGTCTTGCCACTAAGCTATCACAGCTAAACGACTATCTATCCCATACGTGGCTGTTTATTTAGAAACTTTGGCTCGAAAATTCTCATAAAATTGGTATGAAAATTTTATTAAACTGAAATAATACAAAAAATAAAGTATACTTTTATGAAACGGAAACAGAAAATAAATATTGTCCTAAGATCCCGAAATAAATGCAAAGTATACGTTCCCGGTAAAGCATCCTCTTTAAAGTTATTGGGTCATCAAATGCTAATCTAAAGAAAACACGACTGCCTCTTTGACTTAATACTTCAACAGAGAAGAAAATAAAACGATAAAGTATTTCGAAGCTTATGTACAAGACCTTTGAGATTAAATTTAAATGCATAAAATGTAGAGTTGTGGGCGAGTGCAGTCATCACAAAGCAGCTCCTAGACAGCTGTTATTACAATGTAGTAAAGTTCATTTTTATAATTAATAATCACCATTTTCATGCTACTAAAGCAATTTGTATCCTACGTATTGTCTTAATAATTTTCTTCGGGTATAAGAGAGCTTTAGGTTATTTTTACTTACTTGTGACGTAGCATATTAATAAGTTCTCTGCTATTATAGGAAGCCCCATTACTATTTATAGTCGAACTAGAAATAAAACTACTTTTAACGTATTCTGTCGCGATCTATTATTCAAATTAATTTCCCCTCGACTCTACTTCAAGACCTTGAATTTAAATAATAAATCGGTACTGAGGCGGTGCTATACCAATTAAAAATAGCTTATATTGATGAGTACCTAAGGTATATTTATTCATCTTTCTAAATTTATCTCTACCTATTTCTTCTAAGTTTTCTGACACAAAAACTTTTTGCTTATAAGAGCTTAGTAGTGTTATAAGTTTATTTTATGGGAACGTCTTGTCTCAACGAATTTATTAAGGTTTTCCCAAAAGTCCGGTTAGCAAGTAATAAATCTTGGAAAGTTAACTGTTGGAGACAGTTATGAAACTTACAACGGAAAAGAGAAGCGATTAAGCAAAAAAATAACTGTAAAAATTCAGACTTAGACTTTTAATAAGTGTTTTTAATGATGTGAAAAAGGACCTCTTGGGGAACTCTCAAGGAGGTGACGGGACGAACTCGAATACTTACAAATTTTCTTCTTGTAGCTATAGACCAGGAATAATGGGAGGTTGATATTTACCACGCAGTGGTAGCCCTATAAAGTATAATAATAATTTATGATAATTTTGACAATTTATTTTGAACAGAAAACACAACCAAATTGAAACGATGAACACTAACTCCTTGTACTGAGTTCTGTACCAAATTATTTTTTTTTCGTAACTACAACCATTCTTGATAGCAAATTAACTGGTAATCACACAATTATATTGCCAGAGTAATAAAGGAAATTATCCAAGTTGAGTCTTTGCTTAGGTCGCTGTTCAAAATGTAGTAACAGCTGCTTCACTGGGCGAGGCTCCAATTGGGCTATTACCAAGTGGTTAGGGCGGTCGATAGCCTGACATTATCTACTTAGTATAATTTTGTGTCTGTTTTTAGGGTTTCGTACCCAAAGGGTAAAACGGAACCCTATTACTAAGACTCCGCTGTCTGTCTGTCTCCAGGCTGTATCTCATAAACCGTGATAGCTAGAAACTTTCACAAATGATGTATTTCAAATAAAAAAAAATAAAAAAAATACAAGGGTGTCCAAATTTAATAAACGTGCTTTTTCGTATTTTTTTGCTCAATATTGAAAGCGGTAACAGGTAGACGCTTCAAACTTTTACTATGTATAGATGATAGTACGGAACCCTTCGTGCGTGAGTCCGACTCGCACTTGGCCGGTTTTTATAGATATATAGAGTACCGTACATTTAGGAATGACAACAAACTTTTTTTTTTCCTAGCTTATTGTGTCTCATTGCTGCAAAGGCCTCTCCCAAATCCTTCCACGTCTTTCTGTCACAAACTTTTATTTACGATAAAACTACGTGTCGATGTGTCCATTAGTTTGCTAGTAATAACTGTCAAACTACTGGTTCTATATTAAACTTTATAATATATGTTATTTAGTGTAACTTTGAAATTATGTTAGTTTAGTCGCAGGAGGCACCACATTTTGGCATGAATTATTCAAATGTTTTTGCAAATCTAAACGGATGCATTTCCCTCACGAGAGACAAAGTTCATAGAATACAATTTTGCATAAGTTAATGTGTTGCAAACAATGATTAGAACTATACTGCATATATCAAAGCAGTTGAAAACGGATTATAAAAAAATCGTAGCTATAAAATGCATCGCAAACAATTTCTTGTCCAGAATCGACACGTAAAAATACGTGAATACGTCATTCGTATATAAAAATAGATTCCAGATTCATTTGGTTATCATTTAGGGAAAATAGAACAAAGAAATGTATAAGAAAATGCTAGTTACCCAACGTGGGTGTCACTATTAAGAGATGACGATCAACTTTTCCATCTAGAAATGTGTCTGAATTGAAACGAGTCCAATTTTGTTACTATCATACATTATACTTTCGGCTGTCAGTTTAGCAAGTCAAAATGGAACAACTATACATCATTTATAATATTTACGTCGACAGACGGAAGACGACAAAGTCCTTTTAGAATCGGATAGCAGATGAGCAAGTTTCACACAGGATTCAATACCACGGCAGCTTAGAGACACTTCTTTCTACTTTTATGTTCCATGTTTAGAAATGTAGCGACTGAAATCACGATTGAGTTAGGCATCACGATAAAATCACGAGATTCCCGTCACGACTCCCAAGGCCTTTTCCGCTACGTCAAGGGTTCCCTTCATTGGTAACATTGTCGCCAGATTTATGTATTTGGTCCCTCTTGTGCTGTGTGAGATTATCAATGAATATTTTCGAAAGGATCCAAGGATTTTATTACTGCAAAAATCGCGAACGTGGAGAAATCAGGTGCAGATTTTTCTAAATTTAATCGGTCAACATACTTTACCGGAGAAAATAATTATAATGTGCAAAAACAGTAGCACTTTTTGACTATTAAAGTTATTAAAACTATAATTAAATTTACTGTAGGACGCCAAAAACTGCTGAAATAAAACTCAAGTTAAAAATATACAGTACTAAAGGTATAGTCACGGACCTTTCTATGATGGATTATGACAGGGACAGTTCCAATCCGATACCAAAAATACACCAAATAAGTATAAATTGAATACGGTGACGAGGTAGGGTCGTTTGCCGACCGTAAATCTTATCAGGTCCATTCAGAAACATGACGTCATTGAATAGCGACATCTGTTGGCGAGTTTACCGAAACTTCGCCCGTTTGTATTTGAACTTTCTTTTCACTTTTGTAATTCAGAACACACTGGTGCTGTTACTCACAAAAGAGTTTGAACTTTTGGATAACAAAATGGGTCCTTTTTACGATAGAGATTTGGTAAAACATTGTCAATAACTCAACTATGAGAACATCTTTCTTTTGAACGTTTGAAACTATTCAATATCATACTTTTCTAGGTCTCAATTTTAGTACGTGTCTTCTGCAGTTAGTTTTGAAAGAACTTAACAAAATTACACCAGACATTTGTGAACCCACATCTCGCCGGTCTTCGCTTCAAAATTATCAACAAGGAGTTTCTAAACCAAATATTTGTCGTGACATGACGTACGCACGACATAAACCATCCGTCTCTCATCACTCCTTCTAAGTGAATTTGTAAGTATTAACAAATACCTCGTAAATTGTACGCCGGAACAATTACCTGGTAGTTCGACATGTTTCATTGTTCCTCTAATAGTTTCTCAATAGTTCGAGTAAATGGATTACAATGCGGCTTCCTGTTGTTGAGTTATGAATGTTTATGTAGCATCAAAGTTTTTTTATGGAGTTTAACGGTTTATTTTTGCCAGTTAGAGTGGCTGGATTGATGTAAATATGTATTATATTATTGAATTATATTATTTAAAATTATTATTATTTATCCAAACCGGAATAAGTTCGAGACATAGTATTAACAGCCTATATGGACCAAATTGTTTCTTTAACATTTTTTTCTTACCTAACAAAGTAATTTGTGTGCGAATCTTTATTTTAGGAAAAAAAAAGAATGCATATTTAAAAGTAATACAAAAAAACTACGGAAGGGAAAAGGTATCCGACCTTTTTATGTTTTTTAATCCGAGATACGGTAGCAGTCGACACTGACCCTCAAATGAATGTACACGGGAAAAAGGTTGCGCTTTTATAAAGTTTGGGAACACTGGCTGGAATTTTATGGAACTTTGATTAATATAAAATATTTTCAAAGCGTACGTAATTTGCCTATTCAATGTTACAGCATACTCGAAGTTTCGATTAACAGACAAATTTTTGAATGAAATAAACGAAAAGCCTGATATAAGATACAGTTTTGATACTCATATGCAATTGTCGAATTAAAAAAAATTAACCTGCTCTAACAGCACTGGAAAGTCTATTTCAAGACACGCAATGGAATACTTCATAATGGCTATTGTATCAAACATAATTCAAATTCAATAGCAAAGTTCTTGAAAAATTGCTCTGAGAATTTCTAAAGAAAAACGGAATGAACGTTTTTTCTGTTACAAGCAGTTTGTCGGGATGGCAACTATTCCGTTCCGATATTTGCGTAATCTTCGCGAAAGAATTCTCGCTGAACTGAACTTTTTGCTGTCGATGACAGTAATTATACTTATTTGTTATTAATAGAAAGTTTTTCATAACTTTTCTAGTTAGAAACTACTATTGAAGAAATACTTTTGAATAAAAGGAATTCTTTTTTAGGAAATGATTATGCATTATTAAACCAGATTGAATTGTACCTACTTTAATGTATAGCAGCTATATGTAACTATATGTGTATATTTTAAGCAGAAAAAATATTGTGCACTTTTTTACGTAAAAACGATACTATGAAATTTAGTTTCGAATAAAATATTCATACGCTGACTATATAAAACATGTAACCACACAGGGAATTTTGAAGCCAAACTTTGTTAGTACTTTTTTTTCATTTTCTGCCTCTGCATGCTGTGTAGGTCGTACTTTTAATAGGTAGCAATGATTTAATTTGTATACTAGGGTAAGAGTGCCGATATTACGTCGCGTGTAATTAGCAACTTCAAAGCTAATTACATCTTTAAAAGAATCCTCTCAGCTTAATACCATGTTTGAGCTAGTTCCGCCGAGTTCTTAATCCAATTTAATTGGATCAACATGTGACGGGGAAAATTAAATTAAATAAATTGAAACAGGGCGTAACGATTTCAAATTACCCTTTTAGAGGCCGGATTTTTTTTAACGTCAATACGAAATGCCGAAAATGTTTAAACCAAATTAATTTTTCCGTTCATAGAAATGAGGATCTGTTGAAAATTATCAGTTTTCAGTATATTAACATACGTTAGGTATACTGAATGACACCGATAACTGCATAAAAAAATCCGCCAAGTTAACGACCGAGATATATTTTCACACATTCTTGTTTACACCATTTAAATCTCACCACACAAAGCTGAATGGCATAGTTATACCGATACCGGAACAGTGCTTCGAACTATTAAAGTACAGACAGGAATGTAAATATTCGGCCGTTAGCTTTCCTACTGAACTTTATGAACTCGACGCTGTTTATAATAGCTGTTATATGTATCAACGTGCCTATTTATCTGGTATCAGGTGTAGGATCACACCCACAAAATGTTCTAAATGTGGTTTTGATCACGTGGTCGGAAGTTTGCCTGATTGGGTGTTTCAAGATACGTGACTTGGGTGGTTTAAGTAATTAAATCTGATATAAGTTTCCGCTGCTCACCTTTTTAGGTGCAACTTGGCTTAACAAGCTACCGTGCACCTGATCTTGTTATTTTTTCCAATTCGTTGCTCTTTGTATCACTTTTTCAGAATTAAAAATCATGAGTCAAGCAAGTATAACATTATCATAATATTACATATCAATCAAAACTAATAATATCTGCTTTACGTTTCCACATTTATTACATCGTTTGAATCATACTCGTAACTTCGTTCAAAAACATCATTTGATATCCATTTCTTGACAGATTTGTGACGTCGTGTAGAAAGATGTAAAGACCTTGGCCTAGTCGCAAATAACAAGTTTGAAAAACATTTATGAATAAGCTTAAAAAAAAAATGCCTATGAAAAAAACTATTATTATAAAAGACATAAAAATAAAGATTTATTTGCAAACATAATGAAGTCATTATAGCAGACGTTTTTCTCGATTCGAAGTATTCTATTATACTCAAATCAAATCAAATCAAATCAATTTATTTATTCATTTACATTTTGGGTATTACACAAGATCATAGTTTTAAATAAATAGTACAGCCAAAATCTGCCTCTGAAGGCGTATGAATATAATGTAAGTAACAAGCTATTTAGTATTAATACAGTCACATATAAATTCTCATGCATTAATATTACAAAATGTTAAAGAATAAAAACAGTTATCAGCAAATATATTAATTAAAATGTCAAAATTATGAAAGTAGCTAGTCAATAAAATTCAGGATACAGTGTGTAGTAAAAATTTAAATTATCAGAATACAATGTGATTAGTGCGTAATTACGTCAAGATGCTTCTAAGTAATTGTCATTTAAAAATTCATTTAAAGTGTAGTAACATTTTTTGACCAAGAGGGCTCTAAGTGTTTTTTTAAACGATGTCAAGTCACATGCTTTTATTGATTGTGGTAATTTATTATAGATTTTTGGGGCCATGCATAGCAAACTTTTTGACATTAGGGTAGTTTTCGCACTATGTAGACAGAGCTTGTTGTCATTGCGCCTGTTCCGTTTTACTACATCACACATGCGTTGAAATAACTGAGGATTTTTGTGTACAAATAATGATACCTCTAGAATATACAGAGACGGAAGTGTCAGGATTTTATGCTTGAGAAAATATGGATAACAGCTATCAGTTGACTGAAGACCAAACATCGATCGTATACATCGCTTTTGGGCCTTAAATACCAAGATACTATTTGTAGAATTGCCCCAAAAGATGATCCCGTATCGTAAGACCGATGCCGTTAAACTATGATAGGAAGTCAGAACAGCGTCTATATTTACAATAGAGGTCAGTTTATAGAGGGCATAGGCGGAACTACTTACTTTTTTGCATAAACCTTCTATGTGATCCTTCCAGTTTAACTGTCTATCAATAGTTAGTCCTAAAAACTTGGAAGAAGCTACTTGGTGTATTTGGTTATTTTTGTATGCTACATTAATTTGGTTTTGGAGCGGTGGCCGTTGACTAAAATGCATAATTTGGGTTTTTGTGAGGTTTATTTTTAAATTATTGTTATCTAGCCAGTTAATGATAGACGCCAAGCTTTCATTTATATCCTCTTCATATTTCTCTTTAGTTGTACACTGAATCGACACAGTACTATCATCAGCAAACAGGGACATTGGGTGTCTCGTGCATTTAGGCATATCATTTATATAAAGTATAAACAAAAGCGGGCCAAGCACACTCCCCTGTGGGACGCCATACTTTACTAACCGACTTTCAGACAAATGTGTTTCCTCATACTTTGTAAGTCTATTTATTTTTGAGATACCAGTGATCTGATTTCTGTCTGTGAGATACGACTTGATAAGGTTTAAGACATTTCCACGTATCCCATATGACTCAAGTTTATTTAATAATATTTTGTGGTCCACATAATCAAATGCCTGTGTCATATCACAGTAGATTGCGCAGACGGAGCATCGTTTGTCCACACAAGTAATTATAGAGTTATAAAAGTCGTAAATGGCTAGATTTATATCCTTATTTTGCCGAAATCCTTTTTGCTCTGAACATAAAAACTTATTTATTTCTAGGTAATTGTATAACTTACTATGTATATATTTTTCAAATATTTTTGAGATAACTGGAACCAGTGCAATTGGCCTGTAAAATTCCATTAACTCCTTATCTTCTTTTTTGAAAATCGGTTTGATAATAGTTGTTTTCAAGCTGTCCGGAAATACGCCATTACTTATGCATAGATTTAAGATATAACTAAGGTGATCACTAATTAATACATTAACACTTTTTATAATTTTTGTGGAAATGTCGTCAAGTCCTACACTGTTTGTATTTTTAAGTCCATTTATTATTTTTTGTATGTCATTTGGTATGCTAGCTGTCATAAATATTGAGCTGTGTTTACGCGGTAAATTTGCTGTTACATTACTTCCTCGGCTAGATATCGGTTTTACTTTGTCTACAAAGTAATTATTAAATGCATTGGCTATATCTGCGGGATTAGTAATGATGTGATTATCTATCTTTATTCTAGTAACGCTATCGCGTGGCACATTCAGCTTAGTCCTATTTATTATGTCCCAAGTAGTTCTGGCTTTATTTGCCGAGTTCTTAATTCTATAATTATTTTGAGCTCGTTGCGTTAGGTTTATTATTTTCTTAAATGTTTTTGCGTAGTCTCGGTAAACGTATTTATTTTTGCTCGTAGATTTTAATCTAAAGTTCCATAATAGCTGCCTTTTCTTTGTGCTGCACATTTTTAGACCACTTGATATCCATTTAGTCTTTCTGTTTACTCGTATTGTATTTATTTTAAAAGGAAAACAAAGATTATAGAACATTTTAAAAGTGTATACTGTTTTATGCTCTAAGATTCACTCCGTGGGTGCATCTTGCTCTTTTAAATCTGAAGCACAATAGATTTCTAACGCGAATAAAAGTTACAATAGAAATCTCTATCGTCTAAGAGCAATTGGATCTAAATGAAAAGCAGGGCTCGCGACTGTTAATATGAAGTTAATGATCAAATACTGATCACACAGATTGTAGTTCGCTTGGGCTAGTGATATTTTAACCAAAGCTAACGCTAAATAAATCGTATTGAAGTAATGTCAAAGTTAGACTTATCAAATAAAATGTAATTTCCATATAATTATGTAAGCTATTCAATCAAATATTACTTTTCGATGAGATGAGCTATGAGATACTATAATATGAGAGAGAATATAACTTAGGTCCTCTATAACTTTAGAATATCGAGTCTTTATGACAAACTTTAGAGCAGACAAGAAATCGAGATTTCTTCTTATCAACTTCTGAACTGGTACTTATCAGACAGCATCTTAGCTCAGCTCATTTATAAAAAGTTAAATTTCAACAACCAAGATAGTCGGGTATACAAACACCGTGTAAGTGCAATAGCAATACTGTTTTATGGCGAGCGATTATATCAATCTATTTATTTGTGTTTATAAATACCGTTCTTTGAATCAGAGAAGCGGATGCTGGTACATTTAATGGTTGCGAAGTCATTAATAAATATAATTAACGTAAACATTCTCCATGGAGCGGTATCTTGAGTCATGGACTAAGTATAGTGGGTTCTAGGCGTTGAGGTGATAAAACTGTTAAAACCTTGATGGAACAGACAAATTTAGTACACTCACATTATGTATGGGCTTACACGAAATTTATATGAGTGAAATGTTCTTGTTTGCGAAGTCGTAGGTGCATCTTGAATGAGAATATTATTTACTTATCTTCCTTTATTCTCTTACATATTAGTTATTTGATATAATATTACAAGCTTGAACTGGAAATGTACAACAGAAATGAAGTTTAGAAAAATAAATTAAAACAAATTAACGATTTTCATTAAACTAGATTTAATAATTGTGGGTTTTTTCCGAAATACATCAGAGTGAAATTGCTCTACTTTAAGGCATAGTTGAAGATGTCTGAATAAGAAAATACATATCTGCTGTAGGTATTGCTTCTTCGTTTACGTCCCCATACCATCTCCCTTGGACATAACGAACCTCGTTAACTTTTGACATAACATAACATAAATGTTTACAGCCTTCGATACGGCTCTGCATGCACATTGCCTGGTTCCGAAAGCCAGCTGTAAACGTGAATGGATTCGGTTACAATATTATATGCGGAAGGAGGAAGAATTTGCACTGCAGCGATATGGGAAAGACATTGTCCCAAAAACGTGTAAAATGAACAGATACCTTGAAAATTTCATAGTAGCTTAAAAAATATTGTGTAGTAATGTGAAGGTATTTTCGGATATTTTCTGGGATTATACAAACAGTTTCAGAATGGATTCTTTAATTTCTTTAATTTAGGCATTAGGGAAGTCATGAGCCAAGTTGCCAAATTAGGGTTATTATCGACATTATTTTTTTAGGTACGAAGTGGCCGACTCGAAAGTTCTATCATTGGACATTCAATGAAGTATATTCAAAAGAATGGACGATTTATAAACTAAATTCTCTTACCTAAAATTTTTCTTCCATAAAATAAAACAGTTTTCCTTCAGCGCATCATTATGCAATAACAATGACAAAAATAGCGATCTCACTATTGTATTCTTGCATCAGATACAAAAGTTCAATAATGTAGACTATGTAACGTCTGTTCCATTTGAATACAATCTGGCTTGAACCAGGAAACCATATGCCTACAGGCATCTTAACACCACATCTTTAAGAAAGACAATTGAAGTTGTAGAAAAGGGACGGCGTACTACATAACGTAGAGCGGTATCTCTTTTCCACAAATGTAATAATGTTACTTGAACTGTTAGTGTCAGGACAGCTGGCTCCGTTATCAGTGAGAATCAAATCATGTTTTATACTAGGCAGTGGAGTTGGTTTTGGCCCGGGAAAGTGAATTGACTGCCAAACGTTCAGTTTGAATATATTCCGAGTAAAATCCGATGTGTTTTGTTTTGGATTGCAAGTGATTCTCGTGTTGTTTTGTTTTTCAAACCTGTGTTTTTTTTAACCGTTTTTAGATTTACTTTTGTCTTTTGTTACAGTTCAAGGACTGGATACTACAAGTTTCATTAAATTTATTGTAAAAAAAAACTGTTTTAAGACACCATTTGTTAAAAAACAGTATTTAAGATAGTTTGTGTCCAGACATGTTTTCTAAAGGCAGCTTGAATTATAATTTAGGCTTTTTAATTTTAATTGTCTAAAACGAAAATAATTTAACACGAAATTAAGGTAAGACGAAGCTTAACTTTCGTTAATTACCGTAACAAAACCATGGTGTTAAGCAATAAAAATGAACTAAGACATCTTGTTAAACTTTGGCACGTTAGGACGTTGTAGATACTAAAAAAAATCTAGGCAACGACTAAGCATTTTATTTCTAGCTAAACATTTAACGCCGGGTACCCGCTGCACACTACACGCTATTTAAATGACCTACACTATAAACAAGCCATTATTTAACCCTGAAGCGGCGATAAAACATTCGCAGATACAATACAATCATTTATTTACATTACAGTTTCTAAAAATGGTCGAGAAATATTTCAACGTCAACACTTGAGTACAGTCGCGAACATGGCTTTGCGGAACTTGAATACGAGTTTCGAAGTGGGTTGGAACGAATCTGAGGTGTGGGGTGTACCGCAGTTGGACTTGGACGTGTTCTACAGACCTGATGTTGTGATAATAGTGCTGTATGTGGTCGTGCTGACGGCGTCGCTGTCGGCGAACACGCTGCTCATCTTTATCGTCATCAAGTTCCAGTATATGAGGAGGTGAGTGTAGATTAAGGATTTTCGACCTAAAGCTTTTATATAGTAAGGTTTTTTTTGCTGTGGAATTAACATGGAGTAGAACACAGCGTTGAGTGGCGCCGCTTGACTATAACAGTTCTACTTATATTTCAAAAGGTGGTGGTATGTTCCCAAAAATACTTCTCCGAGTAATAGAATCATATTGTAATTAAATTTTATTCCTAGGCAGGAGAAAATCTATTGGCTAAAATGTTATTATTTTAATTTTTTTTATTAGATTCAGATTTGCCATTCTACGTGATTGTTTTAAAAGAAAATTTAATTTTTGTTTTAAGTCTATTTTAATTTGATTCACTAGTAGTTATAGTATGTTGTTTGAGATTTTAGTGAAATCTAATACGGTTAACTAATTTAATTTGAATATTGTTGATAAAACCTAAACAAAGATGGCAGAAAAGCTTTGTATTTCTATTACATTAAAAACTTTGTTAACTCAATTAAGTAATCAGATTTTCGCTTATGAAAATCTGCCTTAAAATGAATAGAAAATTCTGAAATCTTTGCATTAAGACTCTTCATAATTAGGGAAAATTATAAACCACTTTACATTTAAGGCCTATTGCTTACATATCCAAAGCATGATTAAAAGTTTATATGAATACGATCCAATTAAATGGAGCAGAGTTAAAAAGAAAATTTGAGCTCCAATTTTGCCTGAATGTGCTAACTTCGTTGAGCGTACCTTAAATGATTTATTTAATTAGTAAACATTATGATAGTTTCAGTAATATGACACCCAAGTTCTACGGTTTTCAGGTATCCTTATTTTGCAAAGTACACGACCCTGCTTAATATTCAATGAGTGTCCACTTACGTTTACCCAGCTTTTACCGACAACGCAGGACTATTTCAATGATCATTTATTATTAATTTAGGGCTATTTTGTAACTGTTCTGTATCGTACACACATATCTCACTATAACAAAATTACGGGCTATTATATTTTTAAGCCGTTTGGGGTTGAAACGTTTGGGATATGGGGTCTCGGAGCATGAGTTCAGAAGACATGCCTGTGTTTTTGTACAAAGAATTGGCATTGCTATTCAACGTGGTAATGCCAGCCTTCTGGGAACGTTTCCCCCCATTGATAGAAATGAAGATATGACTTAAACGCGTTATAAATATTATCTTATTTTATAAGTTTATGTGAGTAGTTTTAAATGTAGATATTACTAATAAATTAATTTAACGACCACGTCCAAGAAAAGACTTTACTGAGAAATATAATAAAATGTATTTTTGACTCGATATTCCATTCGACAGTGACAGAGACAGTATAATACATAAGCTCAACTTTTTGCTCGGTGTTGTTTTTGCTTACGTCAGTTTATATCGAAGCTTAGATATTTAAGGCCTGTCCACGTTTTTCAACCGTATTTAATGGATCTTTCTTTTATCTTGATAAATGTATTGAACGACGAGTCGTTTCACGTGGATATTTTTATTGAAAGTCACCATAATAATATAGCTGAAACGAAATAATCATGGAATTTTTTTTAAGGCCTTACCTTATTTTGAAAATCAAATTAGTATTAAAATTTATTCATTTAGATAACTGAGATCTATACACTAATGTACCTATTTAAAGTATTGACCGCGCTGCGTCATAATTCATCGGACTTGATAATTATTTACTGTAGGTTTAATCATTATTATTCGCTTCGTCCTAATTATTAGTATCAAATTATACTTTAATTAATTCAGTGTTACTTAAAATAATTATATTATTTAATGTATATTTAGACTAATCAATTTATAATTGTTTATTTTAAGATATTACATTACTCGAATTTCCAATTCTGTCAAAATTTAATTATGAATATTGTAAAATTTGCGTCAATTTATAAGGGATAATAATTTTTACTTATATGCGTATATCTGAATTGCATTTTGCATATTTAATAAAAAAAATACTTCTTAAATATTATTTTATTCTCCTACAATACAACTGTAAGTTCTTGTTTCAAAGACTAGTACATAATTTAAAAAGGTTTTTTTTCTTAAAACATTTTTAGACTAAGACCAATTTGACGACTGTGGACATCATTCTAAATAGGTACAAAATATGTCCTCAGCACGTAATAATCTTTACAAACATACTATAATCTCGTAAATCAGTACACGTGCCATAAACATAGTTATATTCGCTTCAATAATTCGGTTGTTAGGTAGTACATGACGATCGGCGGTTGATCGATCATCGATCATTGAATCGGTCAGACTCGCTCGACTGTTAAAACCTCCCAAAACTTTTATGTGAATGTGTGGTTGACATATACTTTCATTTTCGATTTGAAAGGATTATGGGATACCTATCGTATTATATTTATGTCTTTATATTAGTTATTATGTTGGTAATAAGAGTAATGGGTATGAGTGAAATTCAGCTTCGTACGAGTGCGAAACTGACGAATACGTACAAAACTTTACTCTTAAAACAATCCATCAAACCCACTGTGTTGTTTTAAAGATTTATTACTGTCATATAAAGGGACAGACAGACAGACAGCGAAACGTGACTTTGTTTTATATTTATGTAGTGATTAGGGCGACAATTATAGTTTTACATTGTACTGTGATTGCAGATTACTTTTTAAGTTTCTATTAGTGGTTACATTTTCAATCTTTTTGATACTCATTTCTTACTTTATCTAACAGCTTTACTATACTCAACCTAAGCATTCTCATTTCAGTTGCACGCAATCGTCTATCCGCTTTCTCTTAACATTCTAAACAATACATCATTAAAGGAGGTCTACTCCTACCTTTTATAGTAATATTACTGTAGTTGTAGAAGACAGACGCTTTTATTTCTGCACATAATACTTTAAGATAGGGCCTCCACGTCTATTGTGCACTATAGTTTTTAATTTCATTCACAAAGATGTCTTTGCATCGCATGTAATCGTCGCCGTAGGTATAAGTAATTTTAAAAACAAATTCTCTAACTATTAAAAGTTCGACATACAAACTCGACTGGCCACTAACAATCACGTGAATTAAACCAAACAACTCAATAAATCGAACAGTTCACTTGTACGTCGTACGTCATATCCGCTATCACTGGCAGTTAATAAAGCTATTCATAATGACTGACTGCCGATGACGTCACGCTAGACTATTGTAGTGAATAGACTGGGAATTTCGATCGTTTTAGTTTAGAATTCTAGTGTGAAAGGCTGGATTTATCATTACTCAGAAAATAGATAAGAACAATAGTATTTATTTTATTTTAAAATTAAAAATCTGATCGCCTACTAGACCAATAGGAAGACCGTAGTAGTTTCAAAGAGGGTTGGTAGCTCTCCAGCTGGGTGTCTTATTCCATCATATAATTTGCATCAAGTTTTCTTCACTTCACAAAATAAATATGTGTTGACCCTTTTTCGCCATATTTAGACTTATTCGTGACGCAAAATTCACAAAATAGAAGTTTTTTTCGTACTTCAGAAATTAATTCTGTATCACTACATAGTATAAAACAAATATTTTAAAAGCTTCAATTTAACCGGAATACTACAAAAAATAGTGCACATTATTGAATATTCGAGTAAGTGTAATATTCATACATCCACATCACAAATGTGAATGAAAATAAGTTACCCAAGTAAATAGGTCAGAAAATTCCCGATTCATTCGACCTAATGTCGTGAAACTTGAAGACTAATAAATTAAGATTAATAGCATCACGAGGGTTTGTAGCTCATGTTATGTATAGGACAAGATTAATGCGTTTTTCTTCGTGTAGCGGTAATAACTAATGAGATGGATGAAAGTTCTCGAGAGAGTATTTAAGGTGTAGGTTCTGGAACTTTCCAGAAGTTTCGAGATGTTTCTGTAAGTCCGTGGGCATTCGAAAGGTCGGAGGCGAGCTATTTTGAGGATGCGTTGAATATGCAATTCATTAAAACTGTGGAAGAGGTATACATTTTACGGATAAAATTTCATGTTGTACTTTAAATAACAAGCTATTTAATTAAAACATTCAACACTGGAGTCAGGCCATTTAAAACTATATATTATGTAGGTATATTATAAGTATCATGACCTAGAGATTTTTTATGGGTTCGAAAAATTTGCCATTAAAGGACTTTATCTAGAATGTAGAATGTACTTTGTCTTTATCTGGAATACAAAAGATAAACTTTAATCCAAACTTCTTCAAGTTGTATTATTTCCAGAATATCTGTAATTTCATAAGAATATCTCACAAGTTATTAACAGATGTTCGCAACAATGTGTTCGGTGGAACTTGTTTTGAAGTAGAGTAACATGCTGTTGTCTAATGGCGCTCTGACGAGTTTTAAATGATGGTTGGCCCTTTGAGATATTTGTAAGTGAACTTTAGTACGTCTATTTTTAGGTAAACCTTAGCTTGAATTAAATCTGAAAACAATACCTTTTTTTTTTTTGCTTATGCCGCCGGTTCAATTTCTCTTGTTGAACCATCTTTACTGGCAGTTAGGGAATTTCCAAAAAAACGTCGTATTCTCGCACAAGACGAAATCATGAACAAATAAAGATTTTTGTGACAAATGACATACGTATGTCAGGGTTAGGAGTCCTGTTGTATGCTGCATATTAGATCTCTTACCGGAGACGAGGTAACTATTTCAGAAGAAAAGTACTTTGTAACAGAACTTTATAAAAAAACAGACTAGCTCCAGTACCTATTTCATTTGAAACATTTCTAAGCTACTAAGTACAAGTAAAGTTACACAACAAATTGACAATACTTTGTTATATTAATAAAACTGTCTCCTCACTACTATATGAAATAACACTTCTTTACAAGAACTACAGAAAATGTCAAAACTTATTCGCAAAAGAATATTTTAATGTAAACACCCGTCTTGTATTCAAGAAAGTTGGTACAATATATTAAAAAAGTTGTCGCGATTTCTTTTCATTAATTTAGGACCAGTTTTTCAAAGGCCGATTTATTGGAAAAATGAAACTGTCGGTGTGTGAGTCGGAATATTCAATCATAGTGTTCAGTGTGCAAAACATGAAATATTATGATAATGGATTTGTATGTTATTTTTCCCTGGATTTTCAGACAGAAATATTTGTCTGTTGTCCACTTTGGATTACAACTTCCTGGTCCATTAGTAGATTACACAACTGCATTCCAAGTTACGGCTTATTGGTTATCGATCCTCTTTGTGTAATTGACAGATAATAAATGACTCTGCCTGAGATTCGAACCCAAGATTCACCGCAAATCGAAACAAATTACCTTTCGTATACTTAATGCGTTTGCAATATATAGCTTTAAGGAAAATTATATTTGATGCACGTCTCAGACCAGTTTTTATGTTTTGTCTATTATATGGCAAAAAAAATCAATGAAAAAGCAATAACTTTCACAATTAAACGAAAGCTCGTAAAAATTGACGCAGACGTTAACCTAAATTCGTATTCGATTCAACTCAAAATAAACACATTATTGACAGGTAAATAAAATACACGTGTCAGTTAGTTATAAATGAATTAATTTCCGAACGCCCATTAAAGCTTTTATTTGCTTATATTTACATATTGTGCGCGAAAATGTTTACGCTTGTAAAGCCAAAATAACCAATAGACACGGTCAAATACGATTTGGTTGGACTTTATTGTCAAAATATGCAAAATTCAGGTCTCCATTTAAAATAATGGCGTATGGAATATTTTGGTTAGTAAGCCAGAGAAAGATTATATCAGCATGCCAATATCAAAGCAATGCAAAATTAAAAAGAAAATTGTTATAACTTCACTTTATTTGCCAACAAGTATGATGTTATTGTTTTTGCATTATCATTAATTGAAAAATTTACGCTAAAAAATACTGCCTAAGGATCTATTTTGTTTGTGCTCCATCGTTCTATTAGTTACACAGTGCGTTGCCAGATGTCGCACGCAGCATTAGGATTTGTTAATATTGTGTTTTTTTTGGTATTGTTTTGCTATTCGACATTACATTTTTCCTACAATACAAACAACATCTTTTATAGCCCTTCCAAAATTTCATCTCATAGCTAATCAGCTTGCTTATCAAAGGCACTCACGGTTGCTACAATAATGTTCAAACAGTTCGGCAATCAAAATAAAGTAGCTTATCACCTACCGTGCGACCACCAAAGAGCACCGACGTTTCAGTGTCATAATGATGTAATGGAATATTGTTGTTAGGACATCTGCTTCGTACTAAATACGAAACTACTAATATACCTACTTCACAATAAGTCTGATTTTACAAGTTTGTTAAAGAGACTGATCATTCCCCTGCCCTTATCCCAATTATTACTTGAGATCGGCACAGCATGTCTTTTTCTTCCACACGTTCCCATCTGACGACATCTCGCACGCAACACTCTTTGCAGTCATAATATATCATCTTTTACACAATCACACAGTTGGTTGAAGAGAATATTTAAATAATACTAGCAGGTATATACTAGTAGAAGAATATACTAGAAATAATAAACAATAAGAAGTGATATAATAATATTCTGCCCCCATCTTCGAATACGAAATACTTTTTATTAATAATGGTATTATACGGAACAGGGTCCGAAAATATTCCATTATTCCACCACTAGGGTTGGCGCTCCATCACGTGACACAGAAAGCCTTCTAATTAATAAAACTTTTGACGTTTTTGTGTTTTTAATAAATTAATCATAAAATACTCATTTTTGGAAACTTTCTCCGTAACATAATTATTTGTTGTTGTTTATTCGTTAATGTTATGTTTATTTGTTAGTCCCAAAACTTCTTACTTTACGAATTTATAAATTAAAATTTAATGTTTTCTTTATTTTATTCTAGGGATCGGTGGTACACACATTTGATTTATCATTTATGTTTTTTTCTAACAGTATTTTTTATTGTAACTTATGCTACACAAACTTTGCATCTAAAATAAACAATTAATGAATTCTGGGAAATATGAACTTCTTTATGTTATAAGTATCGCATCTGTAAACGAAATAAAAAAAGCTTTTATCCAAAAAAACCAGTTGGAAAATACAAATTTTCCTGCATTTTCTTATTACAAGTATTCACGACAGTAACCATAACTGTTTTTTTTTTATTTTAACCAAAATAATTTGTAAAAAAAACAACGTTTCAACAAATAATCAGTGTTGGTCGATGCTCTTTACTAAGTCCCTTACCCCGCAGTAACAAATAATAAGATTATTCCGTTCTGCTATTAGCATTGTCTGGAGAAAGGCTGTTAATAATAACATATAACTGTGTAATTATCTCTGAATGGACCAGCCAGGACTTTATGCCTCTTATAACGAATGGATGTATAGAAAACTTTGTTGTGAAGTTTGACACTGTATACAGAGATGATGATTTTATTATGTGTTTGAGCTTGGATCATGATGTATGTATCTTTGTATTTTTTAAGGGGGTTGTTCATGTTTTGATATTTATCTAATGTGAATAATAGAAACCAATAATATGTCATCAATAATGAAATGAAAGGGATGTTATTATATTTTAAAAATCTATCAGAATATGTCGTGGTGTCCTTGTGGTTCTAATTATAGATTTGTATGCACTAGGTGCATACATACAAAGTAACTTTTACAAAGTTCTTTCTGAATTATTCTAAGACGCTACTGACAAACTGTGGAAAAAAATGTTAGGAAACCTGGATTCCAAATATTGGAATAAAAAACCGCCAATCCGCGGCGCGAGAGAGAAAAAAATTAAAATCTACGGTTATATTAGTTACACCTAGACATATTATGTTTATAATGAGGTTGTATAGCAGTAATGTGGCTATTGTAGAGGAGAAACAGTGCTCTATGCATAGCGTGGTTTCGAAACAGCGCTGTTTTTAAAACTCACGAGCAATTTTCAAAAAGAGAATCTGTTTTTGAACAATACGTTAATCATTTTCCCTGATTACAATTCTCTCAACCTTTTTATACGTTCACGTACTTACACAAAATCTCAATTAAATGGTAATTTAACTCTAATACAAATTCCCTTTTCCTTTATAAAGTAGGTAATGTTAATTGTCTGCGAGCCTTTTACAGACAATCAATCTTTTTGTTGAATATTTCACAAGGGAGCAAGGGTAGTCTTACAAACTCTTTAGAAAAATATGTTTATACTTTGTTTTGTCCTATTAACATCTAAAAATATAAATGTAAATTTGACAAGAACGTTCGAGAATAAAAGAGTTAAGTGCTAAATAATAACGTTTCTTGATTTTAGCATTCAAACTCGAAAATAATATAATATCTTCACAAGGCATTTAAGCGCCAAATTAAATAGAACTTGAACTATGGTAACAAGATAGTTATAAATATACTTGTAATAAGTACGTTTTAAACAATACGTAGACAAGAAAATGAAATAGGTACATCGCTAGTTATCTAGCAATTCGTATAGACATATTTTTTTTGAAGGTGACACAAACCAAACTTAATAAAACGCTCGAAATGTAAAATAGAGAGCACAGTACTGAAAATCCAATTTGAAGCGGTTGAAACCAGTTCGCGGCGGTCGAGAGCGGCTCACAGCGGTTGAAAGCGGTTCAGAGCGACGGGCGTTTAGAATTATTTGCATTTATATTAAAGGAAATCAGCAATGCCGAGACTGACAGTTACGTGATAGCGTGCTAACTTGTTGTTTGTTGACGCCTGTTTATATGATTTGAGAGTACTTTAATAATATCTTTTTCACACTCATATACGGCTCTCAGATCTGAAATTCGACAAAACCTGTGCAAGTGTGTACTGTGGTAACCAAACTACTAACAAACTTACTTTGATGACAAACAAATCGTTGTCTATCTGTCTGTCTGTTCGCATAAATCTTAAAAACTGCGCAACGGATTTTGAAGCGGTTTTCTCTTAATTGATAGAGGGATTCGAGATAAAAAGAGAGCGCCGACCCCAAGTGAAATGGGATAAGGGCAGGAGGATGATAGAGGGATTCGAGAGGAAGGTTTATTGGGATAGTGCTTCAGTATTTAACCCGTGCGAAGCTGGGCAAGGTTACATACTACCCAGACACATTACTAGAATATGGTCAACAATCAAATGTTAGTCCTAGGTAGTCGGCCAGTCGAAACAGTAGTAGTAGATACTTTTTTATGCTACTCTATGACGATCCCGATATGTAAATGTAGGTATTTTGTTTTAATGTCACGCCTGCTAGTCAACATAATAAAGTAGGCAAACGAAAAAAGCTTTTTATTCATATATTTTAGTCTTTTAGAGACTAAAATATTCTACTTATTCAAATGCTATTAATATGAACGACTTATAGCCTCTTTCTAATACGATTATTTAAATGTGCTCATAATTTACGGACGTGCTAGAATGTTTATTACAAATACTCGACATTTCCTTTATTTTTTTTCTTCATATTTATATTTAGGTTTATAGTACACTCATACCGGCCTACGCTTTGTTTTTTTATAAACTCGGAATGGATTACACACATACCTTTAAAAGGTTTTAATTTTAGAAGTAAGGTAATGCGCAGCCCTTAATTTCGTTACCTATTTTGGACCCCGGTAACTTCGTCATAAAAATATCTAAAAATAAATTCGGTTCGCAGTGAGTATCATTTGAAACGCCAAGGGCTCTCGCGACCAACGACAATTCGAAAATTTATTAAATTCCGACTTGAGGCCTCTACAGTAAATTCAATCCTTATATTGAAAAAATCCCAATAAGTCAAATAACATTAAATGTACCACCGAAGTATAAAAACGTAAAGGTCAATTGAATTTGATTATTTCTTGATTTTCAAAGAAAATTCAATTAATGTAGAGCACTCTTTGTAAATTGGAATACATTTTAGCATAAACCGAAAAAAGTTTATTTTTCAAAACATGCTTGTGTTAGAAAATACGTAATGTTCTTGGAAAATGCCTGCAATCATTAATATGGATCAATTTCGAGTTAGCGGTGTCTCAAAGTAACAGAATGTGACGCTTACATAATTTATAATTTAATTATTGTATCCAATATCGTTTGATCCTACTTACTGGCGTCTAAAGTTCATTTACTTACTTATACTTGAAATACAAGCTTATCATCAGTAGAAAGAGACTGAGCAAATCACATTACTACTTACTGTATCACTTGTTTTAAAAGCTATAACCACCGATGCAAATTCAATAGCTCCCATTTTAATTTACGTATACTGTTGATAAATTACCTAACATTTGTCAAAGCTAATTGCTTTCACAGGAACAAGAGTATTCCTCGAAATATTCGTCGTTCAGTTAAATATTTATTCATTAAGAATACTACAATAGTAATTGATGTCCGATGATATTTCTCTACAATAATTCGACTTTTAGTGATAATACTGGTTAATGGTAATTTTTCAGTGTAAACAACAATTGTAAAGGGATAATCTAATTATTGTATAATATCGGACAGTATAATTTAATAGACATCTAACAATACATATCACTACACACACTCCAAAAATTTGACAGGCCTGTTGGTCTAGTGGTTAGTGGCCCTGACTACTACATCAGAGGTCGTGAGTTCGATTCCCACCCGGACAAATGTTTGTGTGATGAGCACGATCATTTGTTCTGTATCTGGGTGTGATTTATCTATACTATATTTAAAAAAATATTGTACAATTATCTAGTACCTACTCTTAACACAAGTTACTCTCATACCTATACTTCATTTGAGACTAGATGGCATTTTAAAATGAAAAGTAGGTAAGTTTCGCTTACTAAGCTTACCTCTAATACATTAATCAAGCTTATAAAGAACCTGCGTTACCAAACGTACACATACAATCTCTTTTAAAGATTACGCGTTATTCGTATCTTTATAATATATATTTTGAATGTAAATGCTTCACTGGTTTTCGCGATTGTCGAGAAGACGCATGAACAGACGAACGACTTCGTCGGCTGTGAGCCACTCAAGTAGATACTAATTGGGAGCTTCGTAAAGGTTACAATAAGCATTGTTTTTTTATTGAATTGTTATAAAATCTGTTATCGCGAATAATATAAATAAAGCCGTTTATTCTTTGGATGTATTTATTGTCTTCCTGTTGAGGTATCTTCCAATAATATTGATAAAAGTGTATCTTATGGGCAATTGCCCGCTCAAAAGCTATGCTAAACAATTATGTATTTACAAAGCGTCAAAAAAATATTTTGGTAAAATGTAGTGTCGTCATCGAGATGACGAAATATTTTTGACGCTTTGTAAATATATTATTGTTTAACATAGCTTTTTAAATTATGTAATTCAATATATTAATAAAACTGTAGAGTCTCGCACATAGACAAAGTTGTGTTCTTACTGCCCTTGTATTATACTAGTACTTTATTCTCAAATTATAAATGCCCAACCAGCCTGACCGATGATATTTGGCGTTCGCGTTTGCAGAATATTTTACGGCACAAGATACACAAAAGATGCAGAGTTGTAGGTATTTAAAACAACATAAAATCTCTTCACTACATAGTATAAAACAAAGTCGCTTTTTCTGTCATGATGTTGTATGTCCCTATGAACGCTCAAATCTTTAAAACTACGCAACGGATTTTGATGCGGTTTTTTTTAATAGATAGAGTAACTCATGAGGAAGGTTTTTATGTATAATATCATCCATTAAATAGTGGACAAATACTGTTATTTTTGAGGTTTCTAATGTGATGTCGCAAATAATTACATTTTTTCCGCTTACATTGCAAACGCAGGCTGAATCCTACGAGATTTATCAAAATAATGTACTAAATATTGTACACAATGAAAAGGTCTACAGAAAACTCCGCGATGGTATATGTCTATCTCTTATGAATATCCCACAATAACATTTTTTTGTCATTTACTTTTTACGACAAATAATGACTAATATTCGAAGCGATTTTAACCAATACAGCATTAATCCTTATCCAATTAAATACCTTAAATACATTGTTGATTTAATATAGATCTATTTGGCCTTTTACAGCATCTGATTTAAATCAATATTTTTGAAGATGTACAGATTTAAAAATTGCGGAACGTAGCGTTTACGGCGACGCGGCGCGGCGGCAGCGTGCCTATAAATAGCGCGTCGGAGGTAAATGTAAAAAAATGTAAAAAAAGTAAAAATGTAAAAAAATTGTAAAAATGTAAAAAAAAAGTAAAAATGTAAAAAAAAAAGTGAAAATATTGTGTATAAAAGATATTCCAAAGATAAGGAAAGGGGAATTGTTTTAAGTACTCCAAAAACGCGTGCGGGCTACGGGCAGTAAATGAATAAATCAAATCTACTGGATTGATTTTATCACTTTTTCAGTGAGTTACATATTTTAAACCCGTGCAAAGCCGGAGCGGGCCGCTATGTTTTTTTATAAACAACGTTCACAGTTTTTCTGTAGCGTATTTAGTATATCAGCATTGCACCCGTGCGAAGCCGGGGCGGGTCGCTAGTATTACTCGAAAATGGAAGTCATTAAGTACAAGGGTCATGTTGGGTCATTGGTTTGCTAATGACCTCCCTACATCCCTTTAGCGGATTGCCGACGTATTACCAGTAACCTTCTGTACACATTGAAAGTCATTAGTTTCCTATTACAAGTCAAAAGTCACAGTCTTTATAGCAACAAAATAGGTGCGATGTGAAAAGAAAGGACCTGTTTGGTTTCATTGTCTTCACATTTATAATAGGGAAATTAAACAAATCAAAGTAAAAATGTCGTTTTCTCTTTCGCGAAGTACATTTTCACAGGGATACCGCAAAGTCTTGAAAGATGTTTGTCACAAATCGTAACGTTTAACATAGAATTTGTTTGAAAGCGTTTGCTGTAATATATTTGTGATTATATTGATATTTAAGCTGTAATTAGAAACTAACAGAATATTGTTTCAATTTAAGGGCGATATTGTGTTATTTATAATTTATGAAATGTTTAGAATAGTTTACTCGTAAAACATGCAATTGCATTGTAATGCATTGATACGTACGATCTGGCACGTCCAGGTCAATATGTAACATCTCCATACGGACTCTGTATCAACAAATGCTTATAGTAACCAGAATTCAATTTTAGATGATTTAAGACTAAGCTCAGTATGCACATTGTATTTCGATTTAGGTAGGTAAGTGGTTTATCACTATTAGGTACAACATAATAAAAAACAATGTCGCTTCCCGTTGTCCGTGTTTCTGTTCCTATGTATTAATAGATCTTTAAAACCTCGCAACACATTTTGATGCATGTTCTGGCTTAACATTGGTTTCGGCCAATCACCAGGCTGCACCAATGACGTCGCACCGTGGACCGCGAATCGCGTTGCATTTTGTCGCCCGTAGTATTAAGTTGTTAATCTGTTAATTTGTATCGGCCATTACATTTTTTGCTCTCACGCAACCAACATCTTTTATTCATCTCTTCAAAACCTCAAACCTCATCATCCATCAGCTTGCTTACGAAAAGCCACTCACCGCTGCTGCAACATTTTGGACCTTCGAACCGTATACTAATTTGGACGACGCCGTATCCTGCTTTTTGGTCTATACATACGCCAAACCGCTACAAGATCGTCGAGCGACCTTTGGACCGTGGACCTCTGCACGTGGCGGATCGAGTTGAAAACGCTGTAATCGGGACAAGATTTGAGGAAATACGCTGCCTGACAGACAACTGGGGCCAAAAGGACTATTTGGAGGCCAAGCGCATATTGGAACTGTAGTTTTGGTGGAATTTCATCGATCATCACACGCAATCGGTGGGGCCAATCCTTACTCTTTTCTTTCACCTCCTAATCTATTGGTGCTATACTGTGTCTGTATTCAAATTTCAGTGGAATTACTGCAGTGTATTCTCGGAATATCGTGATTTCTGTCGAAGTCTGTTACTACCTGGTGACGTTGCTTGCATCAGTATCGTGACTCGAGAAAACCGTGAGTACTCCTCTTTTCACTGACCACCAAAATGTCCACTGAATCTGCCAAATCTCGTGATAAATCTCCCATGTTACTTAGTGTAGAAAGTGCTGAGTTAGTTCGCGAATTGGTTAGGAAACGTGGAATAGTAAAGGGCAGGCTTACTAAATTTAATAATTATTTAGAGTCTTTATTAAAAGATGATGACATTTCAAGTAAAAAACGCATTGATTTAAAGTTGAGGATTCAAGCATGTGCTAGTTTATTTGCTGAATTTAACCACATTCAAACTAAAATTGAAGAAAGAGTAGCAGATAGTGAGTTAGATGCGCAATTAACGCAACGTGAAATATTCGAAGATGGTTACTACGACTCAATAGCACGTGCTGAGTCTATCCTGAACGTTGATGAGTTCGCTGACTGCTCCGGGTCATGTCGAAATCATAGTCATAATAGCAATCATAACCCTAGTTCAGTTAAATTGCCTGTTATTTCTATGCCCACGTTTGACGGTTCATATGAGCACTGGCTTGAGTTCAGAGATACATTTACTTCGCTTATTCACGATTCTAAAGATATTTCTACCATTCAAAAGTTTCACTATCTCAAATCTTCTCTAAAAGGTGATGCAGAACTAGTTATACATTCCATAGAATTTTCTGCTAAAAATTATCAAGTTGCGTGGGACTTATTACTCGATCGATACAATAATTCCGATCTTTTAATTGATAATCATCTTGATGCTTTGTTTTCTATACCTCCAATAACTAAAGAGTCCCCTTTGTTAATTCGAAAACTAATTGATACTGTGTTAAAAAATATACGTGCATTAGTTATCCTAGGGGAACCTGCTGACACTTGGGACACACTGACTATTTATCTTATCGTTTCCAAGTTAGATAAAGTTACCAAACGAGAATGGCAAGCTCATAAATTTAGATTATCACAACTGAATGGAAACAATTCTAAATCGCGATTAAAGCTTAATGACATTATTAGTTTTCTTCGTAACACAGCAGACGTATTGGATTCATTGCAGCGTTCACATGGCAAAGACGCACAAAACACTGAGAATAAACAACACAAAAAATCTCACAACACGTCACACTGCAATGTTTCCAGCGAGCCTGACAAAACGAATGATAAACGCTTTAAATCTTGTTTAAAATGTAACGCGAATCATCGTATATACAAGTGCAAAAAGTTTATCGAAAGTAAATTAGACAGTAAACTTAAACTTGTACGCGATCACAACTTATGTGAGAATTGTTTAAATTCAGGGCACTTGGTAACTGAGTGTAAGTTTGGGCCATGTAGACATTGTAATCAAAAACATAACTCGTTGTTGCATAATGCTAATAGTTCGGTCGCATGCCATACGTCGACAAACACTGAGGCGAGTAAGAGCGGTGCACCGGCGCATCTCCCCGCGCCCGCACCTATTGCCGCGGACTCCGCCCTCTCAATTCAAGTAAACAAAGCACACATGCAAACGGAATCTACAAAGTCCATAGGTGTGCAATCCGTGTTATTATCAACTGCTATTGTTGAAGTAGCCGATGCACATGGCACGTACCATAAAGCGCGAGCCCTCCTAGACAATGGCAGCCAGCGCTGTTTTATTTCTAAATCATTATGTCACTTACTTAATTCACCACTTATACAGTCCACTAACGAAGTTCGCGGCGTAGGTGACTCGGTAGTACATTGTTCGCAAGCTTGTGATATCGTTGTAAAATCCTGCGTCAATAATTCATTTTCTACACGCATTCATTGTTTCGTTTTGACTAGGATCACAGCATCGATGCCTGCCGTATGTAAATTAAGCGCAAATATCTGTATTCCAGATAATATACAGCTGGCTGATCCACAATTTTTAGACTACAAAACTATAGACATTTTAATTGGTGCTGATAGGTTTTGGGACCTGTTAGAAGACGGAAAAATTCGTTTGTCTAGTGGACCGTTTCTACAGAACACCAAATTAGGCTGGATCATTTCTGGACCTATCGCTATTCAAACGCGTAAAAAGGCGCCAATTCATTGCAATATTGTAAATTCACTAGATACGCAACTTCGTTTGTTTTGGGAGATTGAGGACCTACCCAAGGTCAGAGACGTGCAGACTGACGAAGAACGGGAATGCGAGGATCACTTCGTTCGCACTACTACTCGCGGTAGTGACGGGAGATTCTGTGTGCACATTCCATTCCGTCAGTCACCTGAATCCTTGGGAGACTCTTATACCCAGGCAGAGCGTAGATTTCTAGCCTTAGAAAAACGCTTGCAGCGTTCATCAGACTATAGAAGTCTTTACTCCAATTTTATGCAGGAGTACCTCAGCTTAGGCCATATGACACAGGTAGATGCCTACGTATCCCCGTGTTATTTTATGCCACATCATGGTGTGTTCCGCGAGCTCAGCACCACCACCAAGTTGCGCGTGGTGTTTGATGCAAGCGCGCCGTCAAGCTCCGGCAAGTCCCTGAATGATTTGCAGCTGGTTGGCCCTCCTATAATACAGGGTGATCTCATTGCCATTCTTCTCCGCTTTCGGCAGCATAAATACGTTGCGTGCGCCGACGTGGAGAAGATGTACCGGCAGTGCCTAGTAGACGAGGGTCAGCGTAGCTTGCGGATGATTCTGTGGCGTGACCATCCGTCGAAGCCTTTAGGTATTTTTAAATTAAATACCGTGACGTACGGAACCGCCTCCGCGCCTTTTCTTAGCGTTAGGTGCCTAAAACAATTAGCCAATGAATCTCCTGATGCTGACGTTGCTCGAGCCATAAGGGAAGACTTTTATGTTGATGATTTTATAACGGGGTTCGGATAATAAATTACAGTTACTTGATTTATGTGACAAAACTCAGAAAACGCTGCAGTTAGGCTGTTTCCCACTCAGGAAATGGATATTTAATTTTAGGCGTGATGATAATAGTCGTTTGTCCAGTCATAGTCAGTTTAAACCGTTAAGTTTAGATGATAATATTAGTTCTAAAACGTTAGGTATAGGCTGGCACAATCTAAGTGATAACTTTTATTTTAACACACAAATTCAAATTGATAATGGTAAACCGATTAGTAAAAGGTCTATTTTATCTAAAGTTTCACAAATATTTGACCCACTCGGTTTGTTAAGTCCCGTTATAATAGTTGTCAAAGTTCTTTTGCAACAATTATGGCTGCAAAAAATAGGTTGGGATGATCACGTGCCTGATAGCACGGCGCGCGTGTGGAACCGGTTTGTTATTTCATTGCAAGCGCTTAACACTATTCACATTCCACGCCGTGTTATAGGTACGCATCCTAGGTATATCGAACTTCATGTTTTTAGTGACGCGTCTCAGACAGCGTACGGCGCGTGTATTTATATTCGCACAGTTAATTGTGATCTAACAGTAACAGTTAGGTTATTATTTTCTAAATCCAAGGTTGCGCCGTTAAAACCTATAAGCATCCCTCGGCTCGAACTGTGTGGGGCTTTATTAGGCGCTCGTCTATATGACAAAGTGCGCGACGCACTACGCTGCAGTCTTAGTAATATCGTGTTTTGGACGGATTCCACGATCGTCTTAGGCTGGCTACACATGAGGCCGAACCAGCTTAAGACGTTCGTTCAAAATAGGGTCGCGGAAATTTATGACCTTGCATTAGGGGTCCCGTGGCGTCATGTCAGGAGTGAAAATAATCCTGCTGACCTGGCGTCGCGGGGCGTCAGGTTAGAGGAACTTTCATCTTCTAGACTATGGTGGGAGGGTCCTGAATTTCTTTGCAATCCTAATTTTTCAATTGATGATCACAAAGGTCCAGATTCATTTAAAATTCGTGAGTTACCCGAAGTTAAGTCGTGTGTCACCGCAGTTGTAGCTCAGGATTCTTCTGAATCGTCTTTATTCCCGTTTCACCGGTTTTCTCAATTTAAACGTATGAGGCGTGCAGCGGCCTTTATGTTGCGTTTTATTAATAACAGTCGATATAAAAACAACAGGTATGTAGGCAGCCTTAGTGTTGACGAACTAGATCTGGCTGATAAGACATTAGCTCGGTTATGCCAAATTGAATCTTATCCAGTTGAATATAAGGCATTATGCAATAACGAGTCTATTAAAAACAAAAGTTGTTTATCCAAATTAAATGTATTTCTTGACGACTGCAAGATCATGCGTGTAGGTGGTCGTCTAGTTAATTCTAATGAATTTATTTATGGTAAAAAACATCCCATTGTAATTTCTAGTAAACATTACTTTGCTACTTTGTTGTTTCGACATGAGCACATCCAGCTTTTACATGCTGCTCCTCAGGCGTTACTCTTTCATTTACGCGAATCGTGGTGGCCTGTAGGAGGTAGGAACCTAGCTCGTCAGATAGTACGTAACTGTATCATTTGTACGCGTATCCGAGGCAAGACGCTTACGCCTATGATGGGTAACTTACCTGCGGCGCGAGTTACGCCTAGTCTGCCATTCGTTAGGTGTGGGGTAGATTACGCTGGGCCAGTGCTCATCCTGAACCGCAAAGGTAAGGGTGCTAGACTTATCAAAGGGTATATTTGTTTATTTATTTGTTTCGTTACACGCGCAGTACACCTGGAGTTAGTCAGTGATCTTTCCAGTGAAGCATATTTACTAACTTTAAAACGTTTTATTTCACGTCGCGGTAAGCCTGCAGAAATTTATTCCGACAATGGTCGTAACTTCGTAGGTGTAATGAATGATTTTTCTAAATTCTTAAATAATTGCAGTACAGATATTTTAGATTTTGCTCAAAGTCAAAACATTAAATTTCATTTCATTCCCCCTTATTCTCCCCATTTTGGTGGTCTGTGGGAGGCAGGAGTTAAGTCGAGTAAATATCATCTACGTCGTGTGATAGGTAATGCTCACCTCACTTTCGAGGAATACAGCACAGTACTAGCACAAATAGAAGCCGTACTTAATTCCCGACCTTTGTCTCCCCTCTCTCCTGATCCTCAGGACCTTTCTCCGCTTACTCCCGGTCATTTCCTTATTGGCCGACCACTAGCTGCGCCGGCATGCGATGACCTGCGCGATGTTCCTGCCAGTCGTCTCCAGCGGTACCAGAGGGTGGAGCAACTTCGCCAACACTTTTGGACTCGGTGGGCGAAGGAATACATCTCTGAGCTGCAGGTGCGGACCAAATGGAGAGAAAATAAGGATGAGCTTCAACCAGGTTCCTTGGTGGTTATCAAAGACAATAACCTACCGCCGTTGAAGTGGCAGTTAGGACGTGTTCTGCGTACTGTCCCGGGAAAGGATGGCATATCCCGTGTTGCCGACATACAAACGTCCTCGGGCGTGTTGAGACGCGCATTCACCAACATTTGCCCTCTACTGCCGGAGGTGGACCGGGGTGCTGCGACTGAGGACTGTTGAAAGCCACTGCTTCCAAGGCCGGGGGCATGTTCTGGCTTAACATTGGTTTCGGCCAATCACCAGGCTGCACCAATGACGTCGCACCGTGGACCGCGAATCGCGTTGCATTTTGTCGCCCGTAGTATTAAGTTGTTAATCTGTTAATTTGTATCGGCCATTACATTTTTTGCTCTCACGCAACCAACATCTTTTATTCATCTCTTCAAAACCTCAAACCTCATCATCCATCAGCTTGCTTACGAAAAGCCACTCACCGCTGCTGCAACAATGCATTTTTTAATAGATGAAATGTTACAAGAGGAAAGTATAATAATATAAATAAAAAAATCAGTATTGAACCCGTGCCGAGGGCGGGGTTCCTAGTTTAAAATAAGTGACAGAAAAATATCAATTCATTTCTTGATTTTTTGGATACTAGCAATTAAAACACTGTCAAAGCTCAATAAACTATACATTCTTACTTTTTTTTAAACCAGCAGTTACCTCTTTTTTTATACAAAATACAACAATATTATTACTAACGTAAACCAATTTCACTATACGTTACATGAACCAACATTACCAAAATAAATAAACTAAAGTTCCTTTTCAAATATTTCGTTTCACTTTTGTTTTTCTATAGCTGTCAGTCATGTCTAATCATTTGCAAACATCGCATACACAATGTAACATATTTCAAAGAAACGAAAGCCGATTGTAACGTATACGACAGTACAATTCTACGTCTCAATTATTTTCATTAAAACGAAAATATTTTCATCGAATTCGTTTGAATTTACGCGTCAATCATCAAAGGTGAGCTTTGTTCGGAATATCCAACGGGTTATGTAGGGTACCCATAAATAATGTTTTTATTAGATTTCGTTTATGTTTTGTCATGCATGTCGTTCCGAGCAATTTCGTATTTGTCAAAACAAATATTGGTAGAAATGGTTTCGGGATGTTAAAATGTTAATGTTAAAATATATCATCATCATCATTCCTCTGCTCTTATTCCAATTATTATTTGGGGTCGGCGCAGCATGTCTTCTTTTTCTACACGTTCCTATCTGAAGTCAACTCGCAAGTAACACTCTTTGCAGCCATATCATCTTCCACACAATCCAGCCATCGTTTCTTTCCTCTACATCCATCAAATAGATCTTAATTATTGTTGCACAAAAAAATCATAGTTTTCTTCAAGTTTCATATTGTGGATTTCGCTGTTGTCTTGAAACGACCAAGAAACTTAGTTGGTAATTAAACCTCTTTGTTTTACAAGAATAAAAGCGTGAAGGTAAACAAACACGTGTAACTTCTACAGTGCCAAGCTTTGCTTTGTTTGCGGGACACGAGATTATAAAAGCATTTGTAAGTTCTTAGAAGTGTCTGATTAATAAAATAAACATTCATGGTCACTCTAGCTACAGTACCACTTTCAACCTCCTTGACCTAGTCGCCTGCCTTTTAGAATATTTTTAATATAAAAAGGTGTTTTATTTCGTTCTATTACAAATGCTACATTTACCACGACATGTTAAAATTTTCCTAGTGAGTGCTTTGCCGAAGGAAATCTACTACTATTGGTTTACTAAAGTTTCTTTCGGATTTTCGTTTGAATGCTGTGTTTACTTTATTATTATCGCTCCGTAAAATCCCCTAGCTGGGCAAGGGGGACTGACATTATAATAATATAATTGCAGTTGTAGAATTGCTACACGACTTAGAGCGGTTTCTCAATTCAAGAGCTGTAAAAATCTTACTTTAGTAAAGTTAAAGTAATTAAAGAAGAGCTTTTAGAGTATAACTATATCCACCTCCTACAAAAAGATACCTATCATTTCCACTTTGCAATTACTAATTTCTAGGCCTACATTGGTTATAGTAATAAAGCTCTTTAATTAAGTTTGTCCAGGCTAAAAGTATATTGAGTAACTCTAGTACATTGCAAATAGTTTTATGCTTTAACAATTTTCTATAAATAAATAAAACGCCGTCAGTTTTGCACGTGGCGCGAGAAAAGATTGCTTGAGCCAATATGACATTTCTATGGAAATAGTTTTGTGACGTAGAAGGGAAATAGAATTGATACGTAAATATCTTTTATATTCACGTTTTACTGAAAGTAAGTACCTTATTATGTGCTTTCAGTAAAATCAACACAGTACGACACATTTTATCTAAGTATTAACATTGTTTAGCAAGTATTAATTGCTTGGCATATTACCCATGTCAGTTTCCATTCGTTGTGGGTAGGCTAATGTACTTACCCACTGAAACCGAACTTGCCTTAGCAATCTTGCGGTCGCTGCAAAAGCCAAGAGCGGAACGACTCTTTTTAATAGGTGTAGGTCGATTAACCCACACCGAACCTTTGGCTTGGTCGTTGGACAAAACGAAAATTAGACGATCAAAGGCTAGTTCCTAGGTATTAGGATATCAGGTATACTACGTAATTATGGTCTGTATACATCAATTCTAGTACCTATGAAGTGGCTTAGTACTTAATAGTTTCGCCTTAAATCGGGCTTAACCACTTCACGATTTTACTCTATTACATTTTCTGCCAAATTAACTGCGTAATGTTGTTAAACAGTAGACTGTGCCTTCCAAAGGGTTTAATGATCTTATTATAAACATTAGGGAACTCTGTCTACGCGCGCATTATAACGTAATACCCGCCTTCTGATTTCATTTTGAGTATGCTTTTGTTTATAAATTGGCCCATTGTTTTCTAATCAACTTAAATTGTTCCGTGTTTTGTTTTTGGAAGCTCATTGTAACCATAAACTGGTTTCTTCTTGTGGTTTTTTAGCTTTCAATTACCAAAGGCATATTCCATTTGAACCAATAAATCTTAGGTAGGTAATAAGGAATATGACGGTGGCGTCCTATGAATCAAATAGTGAATGTGACAGCAGATACAGTTTAGCTTAAATGGAATGGGTTATTTGGTTTCGTGGCACAATGGCAACCAGACATCCAAACATTTGCACTGAATTAGTCTTGACAGGTGTCATGACAAAGTACAAGCAAAGGAGATGACATAATCTAATCTGATATCTAGGACAATCTTGGCCCACTATCGCTTAAGACTGAAAGATTTGAAGACAACAATAGAAATGCTTTTCAAGTTGTGGGAGTAAGATCTAACAAAGGCTAAAACCTAAATAAACGAACCTAATAATAAATTTTCTCACACTATTCTTAAAAAATCTCAAAATTCAATTTCGGTCACAAATATCAACGTATTATATTTAATCCGGCAATATTTCTGCACGCACCCGCTAAATCCATTTCATCAAGAGACACTTGGCTCAAATGGCGCTGTTTTGAAGTCACTGTAAGCTACACATTACGTAAACAAACAAAGTTATGATCTTCAGCTTATAACGAAGTGACGAGAATTGGAATGGTTTATTTTTCTATCAGATTTTGTTTGACGAGATTATTATTTCTAAAACGTGTTACTTTTTATGTTAAAATTGTATTCGATTCTTTGCTAAAGTAATTCAATAATGTAGATGAGATAATTTACAATGATTTACATTTTGAAGTACCCTAAAAACGAATGTAAGGCTTGTGAAATTCATTCGAAATTAGATTTACCATTAATTGCAAATTGGCGCGAACAGCAAGCTTTCGATAGCACAAAGACTTAAAGGTTCATCCTTCTAAATTTTGAATAACCGTAATAAGCCAGGTCAAAACCAGCTTTTAAGTTGGTTAAAGATACGGTTTGAAAGGTTAGAAAGTGTAAACATAAACCCATATTTAGGAAAGAGGTGTATAAAACGATATAAAACACTTTGTTTAAACTTCGTCCGCGTGTAATTAATAATACTTATCGATGACTCGCTATTTCCCTTCAAAAACATGTTTTTGTGTGAAACTGTCGAATCATTCCCATTGATTGGGTTCGCTATAATAAAGAGTAGGAAGTGAAATTTAATAAAAGTGTTAAATCTATTTAAACTTGAAATTTACTAATAGGGCTCTGATAAGCCTTCGGTCAGAATTGCAACGCACCGGTCAAACGCGGGAGATATTGCACGGCGGTTCAGGTTTAGTAAGTAAGAGCCTCTTCCTCGAGGAAGTGAAGGTCCATGAGGTTTTCCCCGCCTTACCAAAAAATAAGGACTTTGATTAACCTTAGTATGCGTTTTTGCTGAACTGGAGCTGGGTGGACCGGGAATTAAATCTTTGCTTGACAAAGAAACTAGTGTATTAAACATAATTATGAATACTGTGATTGGCAAATTTACTGTCCACTCCTCTTCTCTCCATCCAGCTCTGTGGTAGGCTAAACATCTCACTTAAGAAAAAAAACCAAAACGATTCCCGCACTAAGGAATTTAAACCTTATATCGCGGGGGTTTCACAGACATTCATTTCACATGCACAAACACACCCAGACTCAGAACAAGCATTTATGGATCGCTAAAATTCTTGTTGTGGGGATCGAACTCGCTACATGTCGCGCACAGTGGTAATTGGTGTGATGACCTATACCACTCGGCTATCCGTGCAGTCAAAGCTTTCTTTGGATGTCGTAGCACCAGTGCCAGTCCCCTAGCGCAGTTCAAAGTCCAGATTCTACACGTTTCCCGGTCAGAGACACTCACTAGTACAAATTTATGAACATTTTATTTTACTGTTTTGTTTGATGTCCCTATGGTATTTACGATAGTCGAGTGGCAGCAAACTGTCAACCTCTATCAAAGTGAAATGGTTTAAGCCTGATATGTCCTTCAGGCGGTTGCTGGGTGTCAGGTTTCACAGAACTGTTGCCATTGACAACGTGCATGGAGCTTATGGCAATACGATATAATACAGAACGATTTAAATACAAATATCAATAACCTCAAAAGACAAACTGTACAATAAAAATTACGAAAATATAAACTAGGTAAATTAAAAAAATATTAAAATACTTTAGAGTTGATTTAATTTTATAATTCCGTTATATGTAAAAAAATCGTCAGATTTTATGTTTCTTTATTCAATTTCATCGTAAGTTGTTGAATGTGTTATAAGTATTGTGTGTCGATTTATTAATATCAATTTGGTTCTATATACTCATACCCATATCTATTAATATTTTATTTACCTCGAAATCAATTTTATTCAATACACTAACGATACGATTATGAAAGAACAATAAGTGTCTATCACAATGCCACAATTTTATCTATTTAATACAGTTCTATGGCGATAACATTTTTAGGGCAAACAATCATTATGAAAATAATCAAACCCGAGCGGTGCGATTAAACGATTTGGCTTTGACGTTTATTGATAAATGATGCATACGGGACCCGTGTTAATGTTCACAAACCTGGAGGTAATTAATTACATCATTTTAAAGCAATAAAATTGACTTATTCACGAGACTAGTTCATTTTCAATGCCATTTACAATTTCCAATGTAAAAAGATGCTGGAAAGTGTTAACTTGAAATGTCTTCGAAATTAACTTAAACCATAGAAAGTTGATTATTGCTAACAAAAATTTCGAATCCACAATGATCTCTAAATTAAAATTACCAAATTATTTCGTTACAAAAATACCAAATTAATAGTCTTCTAAAAACCAGTAAATGCTATTAACTTAAAAAAAAAACAAGTCACTTAAAATCCTTAAAGAAAAACTTTGTAGACTCAAAGAGTTGTAAACACTTAACCTTCAAACGCCACCATGGTATAAGCCAGTCTTTGTTACGTACGCTAAACTTGGGATTGCCGGAATACCAAAGTTTAGTCAAGAGAAACTCGTGAAGAACGGCGAAGCTTAAGTTCGCAGCTCAAGGGTGACTTTTGATTGAGTTAGGGGACCTCGTGTGTATGCATCGGCCATACGTGCGGTGTTTGTTTATTGCTGAAGCAAGGCTATGGGCAATTTATCGTAAAGAAAATTATGGATAAGTATGTGTTTAAAGGAGAGTCAAAAACTCTACTACGTATACTTGAAAATATATTTTATGTTGTTGTTTATTGTTTTGTTGCGATAAGAAAAACAATCATTTTGAGGAGTTAGGGCAAATCAAGTAAGTCAACTGTGCGGTATTTCATACTATTTATATTTTATTGATAACAATATAGTAACTATGCTTTACAATTTATTAGGCAAATCTGACATTTATCTGTAAGAAGCTTAGAGACTCTTAACTTAAAAAAAGGTTATATTATTTTGCCCAATAATTGCTATAAAGTTTTTCATTATATTTAGAGAACTCTTTTTAACGGATATATACAGAAAATGTTTGCAAACGCTATTGCGTGTTTTATAGTTCAGTTTTGCCACGTTATTTGATTTAGAAGTACGTTTGTAGTTTTAAAAAAAATATTTGTTCTATCCGTCAACAGTGGCTTCAAGTTAATAAAAAAACATTGCGCTCTCATTTTTGACAAAAACTTTAAACTGCAAAAGTAAAAAAAATGCCTATTGATGTACAAAACACAGATCGTCCGCTTTGTGTTTTAAACAAAACATAAACGTCCTTTGTCACGTTAAAAAAATAAAATAAAAATAGGTCCCTATCTGGTTTTGTTTAAAATCAGACGCAGTTTTTACTTTTCATCCTAAACATTCGTTCAGGCTTTGCTACTCCTGCCAATTTTTTTTTTTTTTTCTAACCTATTGTGTCCCACTGCTAAGCGGACAAAAACAATACGAAAAGAAAACGCCCATGTGGCCATCTAGTTATTGTCAAGACGTTAGGATATTAGGAACTGTGAAACATGTGAAATAAGTAAGGTATCGTTAGCCATACCATGAACGCACTTCAGAGGGCTACACTTCAATTGTATTATTTATTAGAAGAGTGACTTAGTTTATTACTTCCGAGCAGCTTTCAGTCTACGAGCATAAACTCCAATCAGAGAGAATTTATGAATGCAAAAAATGTTAGTCACATACTATAAATATACATAGTCATCATTACTCATTCATAAAGGTAAATTACAGGAACTCAGCTTTCCACAAAGTTTTATTCTAGGAACAGGCAAAAATAGTGTTATTTTTATGTACTGCAATGTTTTAGTTTTACTACATAGTTGGTCGTAAACATTTAATTAGCTGACACAACGTCTTCATTACATCATTGTATCTTTGGAACCAACTGTTGCTGGAGAAATTGTTATTTTCATTGGTGTATTCTTTTCGGTTTCGTTTTAATACTTTCAGTGGTTTTCAGTGACTAATGATGATTGAATGATGTCAGAAATATCTGTCTGTTATAAACCTTGCAAATGTTTGTGTATTTTATAAATCCATTTGAAACTTATGGATTAAAAAATGTGATTTCGGCTAGTTGATGTTCAGTCAATAAATCATAATATGTGAGGTATCTAGTTCACACACACACACTTTAACAATATATCTTGTAACAATTCAATAAAAACAGAACTTTGGACTTATCGCTAAACATTTTCTTTTTTATTTTTGCTCTAAGTTTCCCATTTTTTGGAGTGTTACTGGAGCGTTGACTTCGTCTAGATTATTTTCATCAGCCGCTGAGTGTTGTTTTAAACTTAAAAAAACTTCGGTTTTTCTGCGAAAAAATACTTCGTAAAAGAAAATTTTTGCCTTTCCATTTTACGTAATGCCAGCTCAAACAAATTCGAGTATTGTTAGCTAACAAAAAGAACTCCTAAATTCTCAGAAGGCAATTAATTTGCTGTACATAATAATTATTATTTTGTAGGTTGAATAGTTGAGTTCATAAAAGTTATAATGATTAATTAATTTAGCCACCTTGAGCCTTTAAGAGCCGCAAGATTATATTAAAAAGTAGGTAAGAGATCCATTACAATGCTTGATTTTTGACTCTACTTTTTGCAATTGAGTAAGAAAATTAAATTCAAATATAAGGTAATATTACAGCTACTGACTTATTATAAGCCACATAATACTGTGTGATAAATATCCGTTCAAATTAATTCAAGTTAAATGTAGTTTCTCTTCCAGAAAATAGAACACAACTACAATATATCAGGCGGGAGGCGCCTACATTTATAATAACACGTTTGTGGTGTAAATTACTTGTAATTAATCCAGTTGTTATCGTTTGTAATTCTGGAATACACTCCCAAGGGGCAACAGTTATTACAAGTAGTATAGATAGCGTGTAAGTTCATGATAATGTTAAGAAAACATAGAGACAGCTTGCAACCACGGGCGGTACAACCCGGTCGAAGAGTCATCCATTAAGAGTAGAATAATATATCGAATATAGAAAACCAATATGCGTATTCTGCCTTATACTATACGTATTCTATTCAAATAAATCATCTATTCTATACATATAATAAAATTATAAAAACCTCATGTCTGTACATTAAAGATATTAAAGAAATTCTTAGATGGGGGATCTTCATACAACCCATAGAAGCCAAAAATATGAAAAAAAAAATTTTTGTCTGTCTGTTTGTTGTCCGCGATTCACGCAAAAACTACTGGACGGATTTTGATGAAACTTTTTTTATTATGTAGCTATTAGTCCTCGCTAACATTTAAGCTATCTTTTTTTTGGAATTTTGCTCTTTAAGGGGGTAAGAAGGGGTGGGTAAGTTTGTATAAAACTCCGTCAGTTTTGAAGCTAATTCGATTAAAATTGGCTATTTAGATAGAAGTTAAGAATGACGCAATAAGGATTTTTTAAAATTCTGCCTTAACGGGGGTGAAAAGGGGGAGGTACGTTTTTTTGAAACTCTCGACTGTTTTGAAGCTAAGTCGATGAAAATTAAAGCTGTTTACGTGAATACTAAGCTTTTCTGCCCATCGTTTTGTGACGGTTACCTGTTTAAAGAACTATTGTCATAAAATTGTTAAACTATCCGTAAATATATGACCGGGATAATCCCAAAAAAATAATGTACAGATTTCATTTTCATTTCAAATTTTCAGAATATATTGACTAGAGGTCGTGACAACATAAATTCTACATATTATTGCGCTATTTCATATGGAGGGTGAGCAATCACGAATTTTATGACAATTACCGGCTAAACGAAAAAACTACTTAATATACATAAGTATTCAAATTTTGCATGAAGATTAAGGACATGTCTAGACAACATATAGGCTATTTATTATCAGGTTATTAACCATGGGTTCTTAGCAATAAACCTTTATTTTTAAAGAACACGTATCTGGTGTAACTGAAAATGTCACCATAGCGACCAAAATACTGTTGCTATGGTTTTATGTTTTGACATTAATATTAACATGCTATTTGGCTTACAATATAGAAATTAAAATAGCGGGCTCAGGAAGTACGAGCTTCGTATTTTTTTACTCTAAGTTCAAAGGGGCATGCCAGTTTTAGGCCCAGATATGCACACTAACGTGACTATGCTGAAAAACTATATTTTAATTTATCGTGAATCTCCCTTGTATTCATTATTCTGTGAAAGTCGGCATATTTTTTTCATAAAAATAAACAATAAAACGACTTACTTCCGTAATTGAGCTCAAAAGAGCCATATTTAAAGTAAAAATGTTGCCATTACGTAAAATAAGTTGAAAAATTAATCAACATAATAATTTACCATTACTATACGTCCTCCATCCGTTTATTTTCTTTTTGACAGTTTACGCCTATAAAGTACGACATTACAGTAGAACAATATTTTGAAATAAAAGTAGATACTTTCTTGACGGGTAACGCCCACTTAGAGTTGTGCCGCTTGTGCCATTGGTAACGAATAAAAAAATCGGTTTTGAATAGAATCAATTTTATACATTAATTGTGATGATATTTTAATCGGAATCATTTGAAATAAAAATAAATAAGTCCGTGTGGTGTCCGGATATAAAGAATAGCCCCACCCCATATCCTCCACTGGGTGTCGTAAAAGGCGACTAATGGACCTTAAGACCTAGTGCACTGTACCAAGCACCTTGGGTCACCCGAATGGTGGCGGGTAAACCACCAACAATCGCATTCCCAAAGAGGGTTAGTGTCAGGCAGGCGGCCGACTATAAAACCATAGCCAAATCCATTAGCAACATGTTTATAAAAAGAACATGTTGCGCCGACCCCAAGTAAAATGGGATAAGGGCAGGAAGATGATGATTGAAATAAAAATAAAGTTTAATAAAGTTAAACGTTATATAGCACCTATTATTAGGTGCTAATATATGATCGAATGTATTTGCTGCAAATTAATGAATATGAGCATAGTAATAAGAATATCAACTTAACATAAGTATATGGTTTATTTTAATATAATTTTAAAATCAAGTACTTTAAATGTACCTAAATGTATATAAAATAAAGCATGGAGCAAAAAATAAAATATATATTAAATCGATTAAAACTTGTTCACAAATAAAATCGTTTGTTATAAAAAATCGATTTGATAACGCATCAGGCCATCACTATTTGAGTCAGTACACGAGGTGTCAAAAATAAAATAAACGAATGGAAACAGTATAATAGCTGTATTCTATATTAGTTAAATTGTTGTTTAGCCTATTTAAACATTGTTTCACTGTAAAAATGTTATTAATATTTTTATTATTTTACAATTTCATAGAATATCTCAATGTTTATTATCTATTTATTTTTCATTTTTTTTCCCGCTTTTTTTGTAATTGCAACATTATCTCCAAAGCGTCATTGCTTGTTTTAAATCTTTGACGTGACGGTTAGTGTATGAGTTTTGCGATTTAAATCGACGATTAAAAACTATGAATACTGACTCTGGCGATTATTTTACCCCCGACGACCAAGGCCTGATAATGGATTCTGTTTCTACTCCTCATGAAAATACTAGCGAAAACTTGGAATTTATGTTAAATGCTTTAACTGACGAACCCGGCGTTGGCTTTGGACCTAGTGTGTCACAACAGTCGTCGTCTACTGCTATGAGTGGAGATCTACGATGCATAAATTGCAGATTGGATGTTTCCAGAATGCGAAGACACACTTTAGAAATAGCTGAAGTTCGAAATCTTATACAACGTTGGGTTGGATTGCACCAGGTAAATAATAATTTACTTTTCACTAATATTAGAAGAAAATCGCCGTACGGTAGGATGCCGTGCCCACATCATGACAGTGATATGGTATTTAGGATTGGCACGGCATCAAAGTAATATTTTTCCACCGGCTCAATTTCTAGATGATGTTTTAATTGTATACATATACACATACATATACATACATATGAAAACATTGAATAAATCTTTAAAACTGCAATATATCGTGTTATATTCATTTCCTTATTGGTTATTCGCATAAATAAATTCAAATGATGTACAAAATGTTAAAAACCATATTAAATATAACTTGCAAAAATAACTTTTAAATGCTAAGTTTTTTGTTAATCACTCCTTTTACTAAATTAATATAGCCACTGCCTACTATTAATATCAATAGCCTGTTAAGATGTGCACTGTGGGCCGAAACTACTATGGCGACCTGGCATGCCCCTTTCATTCCGACACACATTTTTTTAATTTATATTTTAATAATTTTTGAGTACGAATCGAATCTCAGTCAAGCATAATTTTTTTTTTCTTCTATTTCACAAATACTATACTATTCACAAAAAGAGCTCACAGTGGACTGAGATTTGAACTTGATACTCTTCCTTCACAGAGAGCGTATGTTCTCAACAAGCTATCTGAACATTAACTTTGATGGCGAAATAGTATTTGTTATGGTTGACTATTTATTTTTCGAACGTTAGGACGCGGTATTTTGAAATTTTAGAAAACCGAATAACTGTTGTTTACTTTTATAACACTTTTGTTATTTCAATTATATATCACTTTGCGCACTGTTAACACTATTAATTGTTTCAAAACACTATTGTGGGTCCTGGTAGATCACTTATTTGTAGTTATTTGTTTAATTTTTATGTTTGTTATTTATTTTGCACTGAGTCAGTTTGCTTTTTGAAATATTTAAAATATTTTGGTTTTTATGGAAAATTGTTTGCTGTCCACAATCACACTAGTTTATTGGTTGTATATTTACACTTTAACACAATTATTTTAGCGAAATTGATGCAGTAACTATTTTTTTAATATTTTTATACACGGAGTAGAAACGAACGGTGACGGTGGCGCCACTAGACTATGACTAGCTCTTTTTGTGAATGTTTGTACAAAATCCAAACATTATTTCAAAAAATTATAATTTAGTGTGGCATTTATAGTTAAATACTAGCGTCAATATGAATTTCTTAGAAAATATTACTTTCCGACGCAACCGCAACAGAGCTTGCTCAGAAACAGCGCTTAATGACAGCGATATAATCTCTGACACACTTGAGTCTACCGTCAATAGTATGCCAGAATTATCGCAAGACGAAAACGAACAACTTAATTTATTAAAGACTAAACTACTGGATTTAGAATCTCAATTACAAAGTGCACACCACGAAATTGAATTATTGTCAGCAGAGAATAACCAATTACGTACAACAAATGAGGATTTATTGAAGAAAAACGAAGTACTTAGAAAAATAACTAACAGTCCAGTCAAACAAAAACTCAACACACCAACAAAAAAAACTAAAATGCAGAATTTGAAAACCAAGCAAACACAAACAGTGATAACTAATACTACACAGACGGAAATGAAGTCTACAAAACCCATGATCGACGCCTCAACGCTAGATATCAATAAAAGTGAAACGTCTACAATTGTCCAGAAAAGTAAAATGTGTATCTTAAGCACTAACAATAAAAATAGAATACTATCGACCGCTGAAGAACTTTTATTAGATAAATTCAACATATGTCACTACATTACACCCAATGGTTCAACAGAGCAACTTCTCAACGGGATACAAACAAAGCTGCGTGATTATACAATGACTGACTACTGTATTGTATTAGTTGGAGAAGAAGACTTCAAGATAACTAGAAACTATGACAGCAAGATACTATTAATTCGCAAAATATTACAACAAATTAGTCACACAAACATCATAATTTGCTTTCCTACGTATAAACTTACTAATCATAACGATCTTTACAACTGGAGAATTGAGACATTTAATAATCTATTATATGTAGACTTAATAAAGCACGAACATGCATACTATATAGATTCCAACTATGATTTAACCTTTGATCGTTCTATGTTTAACTTACGAACAGGTGTAATAAATAATAATGGCATTCGCAACATTTTTGAAAATATACTATTGTTGATAAATTATATTAATTCCAAATTCCAACTAAACTGTGAACTAAATGGTGATACTGCTATTGTAGATAACTCGAACTCTTTGTTTTTTCGATATTAAATTTTTAAATGTTTTACACCAAAACATTGCAGGTCTTATAAATAAGTCAGATATATTATCTATTCATTTAAACGAGCTTAAAGATAAAAAAGTAAACATTGATGTTTTATGTATTACAGAACATTTCATGTTATCCGGTTATGAAAACGTTTTGAACATACAAAACTACACTCTTGCTTCAACTTTCAGTCGTACTAATATCAAAAGAGGTGGAGCTTGCATATTAGTCAACAACATACACAAGTTTAGAGAACTTCCTCAAATAAGTAAATTATCTATTATTAATGTTATCGAGTGTTGTGCTATTGAACTGATAGAATCTAGAATTATTGTTATCTGTGTGTATAGAGTACCCAAAAAAAATAATTTAAACGTATTCTTCCAAAGATTGGAGGAAATTCTTGTACAAACCTCAAAAATAAAATCCAATAATACTATCATAGCCGGAGACTTCAACATTGATGTAATAAAGTGCAATAACGTAACTTTAGATTTTGAATGTTTACTTTTAAATTACAATTTTAAATTAGCGCTAAGACAACCTACCAGAATATTAAGTAACACGTGCATAGATAATTTTGCTCACAATTACCAGAAACAATGCAAAACGAATGTACTAGAACTTGGCATGTCGGTCCACACAGCACAAGTAATTAAGATCCCGGTTAAAAAAAATGCTAAAATTAAAACATTGGTATAAGATTACACGAGATTATAACGTGGAAAATATACAAAAATTTAAAATGTGTATACAAAGTTTGTCTTTTAGTGAAATATATGAAACTGATGACCCAACACTAGCATATAGTAACTTTATGGATACGTTTAAACTATTTTTCGACTTATGTTTTCCGGTAAAAAAAAAAACATTAATAAGAGTAAATAGTAAACCGAAGTGGTTGTCGAGTGGAATTAAAATGAGGAGATGCTATGGAACTTTAGGCGTCAACCCACACTTGTAAATAAACTCAATTATAAAAACTATTCGAAAAAAAATAAAAAAATTATAAACTTAACAAAACGGGCTCAAAATAATTACAAAATAACTACATCAATTAATAAAAGTAAATCAACATGGCAAGTAATTAACAATAACAAAACTTCTATACCAAATGAATCGATAGAGAAAATAAAAATTAATAACACTTTTATCCAAAATCCTACAGATATAGCAAACGCATTTAATAAATACTTTGTTGAAAAAGTACAATCAACCGTTGATACAGGTAAGGAATCTACGAGATTGATCAGCCACAACACAAACTCCATGTTCATGTCGCCTTGTCTACCGAATGAGATGTTGAGAATTATAAATAATTTAAAAAACACAAACAGTGTAGGTTATGACGGAATACCCACTAAAATAATTAAATCAGTGGATAAAGGTATTGCATGTCATTTAAGCCATATCATAAACCTGTGTATAGTAAATGGTACGTTCCCAAAAGACTTAAAGCTTACTATTATAAAACCATTGCACAAAAAAGAGGATAAATTTTTGATGGAGAACTACCGACCCATAGCTCTAATACCTATATTTTCTAAAATTTTTGAAAAATACTTTTACACTCAGATCAATTCTTATTTAGAAAAACATAGGATTCTATGTAATAATCAAAAGGGTTTTAGACAAGGAAAGAATATTAACATGGCAGTATATGAGTTCTTGTACAATGTTTACACACATGTCGACAGATCCTTGCCAGTCTGCTCAATATATTGCGATATGTCACAGGCTTTCGACTGCGTAGACCATAATATTTTAATAGACAAACTCTCAGCATACGGTATACGAGGTAATGTACTAGAATTAATCAGATCATATTTAACAGGTCGTCAACAAATAACAGAAATAACAAAATTTAATCCAAAAACTAAAATTGAACAGATATTTACATCTCAAAAGCGTGAAGTATCCTTCGGCGTCCCTCAAGGTAGTGTATTAGGTCCTCTTCTGTTCTTATTGTACATAAATGACCTACCTTCGGCAACAACAGAACCTATGGTCCTTTTCGCTGACGACAGCACCGTAACAATAAAATCTAAAGATTTAAATAATTACAATTTCGAAATAAATAATTCATTATCAAATATAATCGATTGGCTTAATAACAATAATTTAAAAATTAATCTAAAAAAAACCAGTATAATGCACTTTAGACAGCGAGATAACATACATAATTTATTACCTGTTAACCTAATATATAACGAGTACACCATACAAAAAGCAGACACAACTCGATTCTTGGGTTTAATTATTGATAGGCAGCTCAATTGGAAAAACCATATTGATGTACTAAGTAAAAAAGTTAGTAAATCAGCATATGCCCTTTACAAACTGGCGCCCACAGTGAATAAAGAAACTTTACTCACTGCATATTACGGTCTTGTCGAGTCGGTACTTAGGTATGGGATAATTTTTTGGGGAAATTCTACTCATAAAGATATAGTCTTCAAGCAACAAAAACGTTGCATTAGGGCTATGTTCGGAATAAAAAGTATGGACAGCTGTAAGCCATTATTTAGTGAACACAAAATTTTAACACTTCCTTCTTTATACATTCTTGAAGTAGCATTGTTTGTTAGAAACAATTTACATTTGTTTCCACGCTTGTCTGAATATCATGTCAGAAATCGACGTAAAAATAACATTTGCATTCATCCGTCTAGAACTACGTTGTTGCACAGAAGCATATTATGTTTGGGTCCTAAAATTTATAACAAAATACCTAAAGCTATACAAGAATTGAACTTAAATTTATTTAAAACTAAACTCAAACGTATGTTACATTTGAAATGTTATTATAATGTAGAAGATTTTTTGAATGATTTAGATATTTAATTCTAAACTATTTACGTAATTTTGTTTCTGTGTTTGTACTGCCTTAGAAGGCGAAGAACTGTTGTGTATTTTGTCTTCCCTCTGTTTTGCTCATTTAGGTTTACTATTTTTATATTGTTACTTACTTACATATAATTACATATACATTACCTTAATTACATATAATTTTAAATATTTGTACGCCAAGACGGCATAACATGTAGTTCATATACGATACCTAACACCACTGCATGTAAAATCTTTTTTTTATGTGTTCTTACTCATGTTAATACAAATAAACAATATCTTTATCTTTATCTTTATCTTTATCTATCGTTTTTGGTAGTGCAAGAGTATTGTAAGAAGCGCTTGGATTTTTTTAACATACCTAAAATTGTTCTTTAAAATACTTTTATATGGTATCTGGTATATGATACTTACTGTTTAAGCTAGGACAGTCTCATCCAATTTAGGAGGAGCTGTGGATATGAAATGAAAGAAAACCAACTACACCAAAACAAAAAATTGTGTGGACGGTAAATGATTTACTACACTTAATTAACTACTTAGTTGTTGACTGCAATTTTGTTGTGTGTGACACGTGGTTTTGAAGATTTAATAGTACCTATACACTACAAAATTGTGCACCAATTGCGATGGTATAGGGTAGTAGCATAAGTGAAAGTGTGTTGATATTCGAGCATTCATGTCTATTAAATCTCGAGAACGAGTATGCCCCGCACGCGTACTCCCGCGATTGTTTTGTATATGTACGTAACATTAACAGGCTCAGTCCGGTCAGCTCAAACTACTAGAATTAGAAACTTGGAACTTTGATAATCATGTAAGTAAGCACTAAGACATGATTTAAAAAAAAAAACATCTGTCAAAGGTAGAAAGAAAACGAAATAGAAGATGAATGAGGAGCAGCGCCTGCTGTTCTCCGCACCACAGCGCACAGTGCAAACGTGTCGAATAATATCTGGCTGTTAAGGACCAACCCCGCATAATAAGTTCTCCTCCTGGTTGGCATTGCTCTACCTGACGATAGAAGAGACTTAAATCGTGTAGACTTAAGAGCCAAAAGAGCTTCTTCCGATATACACTGACTACTATTGCAACTCTAACTCGAGCTCGGAGCAAGATCTGGGCAGATCGACAACTACCTCCTACTACTTATGTCCTACCTCAGGAACATCTGCCGCCCGGCCTACTGGTCCACCTTGCCTGTTCAGAAAGCATTCAACCGTCTCAGAACCCAAAAAGGTAGGCAAACAAAATTTGGCAAATTTGGGTATACAGACCCCTCTCACACCCAGTGCGAATACGACATCTTCGTAACGACGATGTCACATCGCCTAGAGTGACCAAAGTGTCCGCGGTTAGTTAGTGCACCGTTACCAAGTTCTGCGAAGAAGTGATGACGCTCAAGGAAAAGTGGAAAAAGCACGGCAGGCTTCATCTGACCACCTGATCCATGTTCGACGAGCAAAGGATAGAAGAAGGGCCTTATGTGCCCTCCTTCAACCACCGTAAATAACCTACGCCAGTAGTCTCAGGGCAGTCTACTTTACTGGATAAAGGCAAAGACGGAATGCGTGGTGCTTCCACGCGCCTCTTAATAAGGGCTGGCAAAAGCTGGCTCCACATTAATGAAGAAGCTCCCGTTAAAAAGAGCTCTCCTGTCAGGGCTCGCGGTAGATTGCGAAAGCGTTCCCGTGGCCCCCGACAATAGAATACGGTGAAGCACTCCGGCGGTTTAGCCAGTAAGAGACCAGCACACTTCTTTACCATCGCCCGTTCTCAAGTCATTCAATCCAAATTGTCAAATCAGTGCAAGATAGTGGCCACGGCAAAAAACTAGCAGTGTTAACTAACAGTCAAATATGTTTGTAAGACTAGAGGTTAGGATTAGGAAGTTAAGAAATTAGGTAGTTTGGAACGGAACAGGATTAGGGAGCTGGCATTAAACATTATTTAGCTTTACTTTTTGTACAGCACTACACATCTTGAATACCACGCAGACGAAGTCGCGGGCAGCAGCTAGTATAGTATAAAGTTGCAGATCGATGTTATGCATCTCATTATTAAACGACAGATGTTCAATAAACACAAAAACTTTCATTTAATTAAATTTTTACGTCTGCGATAAACCACAAATCTGATTTAGGGGATCGTTTCGGGACCAATTGGGTCTAATAATGTATGAGAATCCGTGAAAAGGGTCCAACTGTAATTACAAGTGTAGAACTAATTAAGTCTTATTTTGGTCTAGGTTTGGTCTGAACTGCTTATAGGCATTGACCGCATAGGTCTTATTAGTGGTTGCTAGAGAATTTCGCTGTTTATGGTCCTAATCAGGATTGTCCAAAAAGGGTTCAACAACATTAGGCAGAAACGTTCAATCTGTTTTTTGCTTGCGTTTTTCCATTTTGATACAGAAATAATTAAATATATACTCATTGATGATATTTTACAGTTTCCCGAGCTTGGTTGAAAAATCGAACCTATTTAGAAATTAATAAATACCTTTTATTTCAAAATAATTTCTATATTTTATTTTCTATTAATACCCCATTTACAGGATTCATAAATAATACCGCTCATTCCGTATCAACGTGATGTTTCGTCGCTCAAACCGTGTCACTAATATAAAAGTTTTAATATTGCACAAGAGCTAAGTGATAATACGGTAGAGACCTCTCGCCTAAAACCTCTTAGCGTTTTTCTTAGGGATACAAATAAGTTTATTACACGCCAGATTACCTCGGTTTGGAAGGAAGCTTCCCAGACTTATTAGGTTTTAGAGTGTTAGGCCTTTTAGGATTCGATAATACGTAGAGTAAGATCTTTTATAGGTGAGTTCACATAAGGCTCTAGTTGGTGTATAAAGTCTAACTTTAGTGTCCCAATTTGTTAGTAATATGGTAAAGGAGGCTTAAATGGTCACCTATAGAAGACTTGCGTCATTTCATCTAACAAGGTAACTTTACTCTATTGTCGTCGCCGATGAGCAGGCAAAGGTCCACCGTAAATAAAATACGAGAAGTATTGGATGTTAGAATTTAGAGCTATTCTTAATAACTAATAACATTTTTGTTAGTAAAAATAGCTCTAACAAAATTTATAAACATAATAAATATTATTTTAAACTAAGTAAGTACTTTCAATCAAAAACCCCGAACCGCGGTTTACACACACGTCCAAATGTTAAGTCTGCATTGTCTAATACAGAGAGACAATGAAGCTATAAAATTCAAGGTCATGCACTTTGAGCTAAAACCTCTTTAATGTAAAACTCCCCGCAAAAGCAAATTAACTAATTAGCTTAGCTGAACTATTTTGAGCTAAGTTTCTACAGGTTAGTGCATGCATACAGTATACCGTTGAGAGTGATTAAAGGAAACCTCATCTAGTCTGAATGAAAAGGTTTTAGTTTTAATTTTGGTGATCAAATATCCGAGGATAAGTGATATCGTGATTTATATGGAAGAGTTCTATAGTAACGAAAAGAGCGCTTAATGATGAGTGCTCTATTTTTTTAGCTTATAGAAAGTAGGTAACTAAACTATTTAACACTTTGCTACTATAGATCTACAAGGGACTTTTGGCACGTAAATGACATTAACATAAGGGTTGTCCATATCTTCAAGGCTGAAGGCTTTTTCTAAAGGTATATTGAAGCTTAGTCTATTAAATTTACTTGATGCCAGTGATTTTCAAGATCTACATTTTTTTTCGTGGATAATCATCAAATGACCCCACCCGCTGTGGGTGCAGCGGGAGGGAGTGTCAGACTGTTACTGACTAAAACCCATTATGTTCCTCCTGGAGCCCTTTTAGTGCCTGGGTCGCGATAACTCTTACGAACATCCCGCAGCCCCGGCAAGCTATGGCCCTTAAGGGTGCCGCAAATTCTATCTGATCTACCTTAGACGGGATGTTTCCGTTTTATATGATTTTATCTGAGTTTATATTTTCAAAGCCGCCATGACACTTGAGACTTATATGAACCTCTTTAGGAATAACCTTCAGTGAAATGATTGCGCACTCTTATTAATTACACGTAATTGAGTTTTCATGTTTTAAACAGCAAAGCGTAATAATGGATTTAAACATAAAAGTTTGAGGTGGTAATTAATAAAAGTAACGTGACGTAGAAGCCGGGATCCAGTATACTTTTCGGTGTATGAATTATATAGGTGCCGACAGTAAGTAATTATGTATTTATTAAACTAAAACTTCTAAAAGAGTGTCCTTTTTTTTCGTTTTGATGATATTTCACAGTCGGGATTATTGTTTTTTTTTAATGATTCCAAATACATATTGTCCATAAACCAATTGACTTTTCCATTAAACGTATTCAAAGAATTCCGATAAACGTATTAGGTACGTAGTCGATTCGCTACTAAAATACTAAAATATGCTTAATCAATATTTTCAGTGTTCCATATCTTATATCTACCGGATTTGCGGAATATTCGCATTCTAAGCACGGAGTTATTAAAAATGCTATCGCTAGCAATATTTCGTCCACCAAAGGGTTATATTACTGGCTGACAAGAATATTTTAAGTTTATTATTGGAATATATTTGTACTTTTTATTTTCTCTATCATATCAGTATGGATATTCTATATTTTTAGTAGTTAATGTGATGTATAGCGCGTAACGTAATAATCTTAATAGGGAAATGAGTTCGTTTGTCATGATTTCACGCCTACACGACTAAGCAAAATTGAAAAATAGAAGACTTTTTTTCTTTAGAAGTAAATCTTGACTAATATGGTTAATACATTCTAGTATTCTACACCCACAATTACAAAAGGTCATTGCCACGCCAAAAATACCCCAACTATAGGTATCTAATTAATAGGTTGTGACTCTCCTTGACGTCACAAGCTAACCCCACTAATAAGTACGCACCCTTATCAACGTTTCTTGTCTAGTCAGACTAACAATACAATAATTACAACGTCTTTTGTTTTGCTCATATTCACAAAACAATCGCCAGCCATTGCGAACGATTTCAAGTTTGAGTTTTGAATTGAATGGAAGCCCTTTGATCTGGCCAATTAGTCCGGTCGTGCGGACAAAGTTTCTTCAACTTTACAATTGGTATTTGCTTCTCTTTTCTGAATAAGTAATTTATTGTATTCAATACTCTCCATAAGGTACAAAGAACTAGTTGTTGTAGCTATAATATTCTTTCCTATTGTGAATTATATTAATTCTCTAATTTTATGGTATAAAATAACAAGTACTTTATTAAAGGAAAAATATTGGTACCTACTCAACGTACGCAGAACTAGCTAAACATACAATCACAAACTTTGTTTTTCGAGTAAATCACTCATTCGTATGCCTATAGCTGTAAAACCTTTTTGATTTGTTGTTTTCGTGAGGAAACCAAAGTGTCAATTCAATCAACATTTCCCACTAATCAAACTGTTATAAAAATCCTCTTTGTAAATTAGCAGGCCACTCCCAAACTGTCGAAGTGCGATGATTCAAATTATTTGACGTTTATTTATTTAATTAAGTAGAGAAACGTGAAGTAAGAGTCCCTTTTTATTACTAAGACTCTATATAATTTACTTAATATTAATCTTTTTAGTATACTAATTCATTGCAATGGGTGTAATGTTTAACTATCGATACTCTTTCCAACATTCGTCCTAAAAGTGTTGTTGGCTTTTCGACTACGTTTTCACTAGTTTTCTGAATAGCGTAGGTACAACTTAACAGTAAACAATATTCTAGAGATAAACTGTAACACTGACATCTGTAACAGATGATAATGTTCTCTTTAATGTATGTACACAGACAAAAATTGCCCTTTTATATTTAAATTTTGTGAATATGTCATAAATAAGTCTGGAGTATACAAATGAATATTGAAAGGTGTCTGGCTGGAATCCTCGCGACGGATATTAAAACGTCGTTTGCATGAGTTATGATTTGATAGTGTTGACAAAATGTTTTAGCTTTCTAGATATACAATATGTTGTGATTCCCACAGATAATTTTTTGGAGGATTTCGTAATTGTAGTATTACCTACATTGCATATTTTGATGGATTTTGTAGGTCTAAGTACTGCCTTGGAAAAACGTCAAGTCAAATTATTCCACTAAATATTTTTATGTCACAAACTTTGTAACCTACATAAAACACAAATATCTTGTATACTAGGGCACAGTGCACAGAACTATCGACATCCGATACTCCCAGCTATCAGATTTCCCATTGACACTGCAAGCCGTTGCATCCGGGCTTCCGACACGGATATAATATCCCTCTTCCCCTCTGCCGAGTGTCGCCGACAAACTTGTTAACTTGTTGCAAGTCGCCGGTCGCCGGTCGACGTCTGCAGGAATTTATTTGCAAAATGGAAAATAAATAGCCTCGTGTCTTTGTGTACAATGGCAACCCGTGTCTCGAATAGTCTCGATCCAAGTTACGTGGATAGTGAGGGGTAATAGAGAAGAAGTTTTGAATTATGTAACGATGTATTTCTTTGTATTGCGGATTCTAAAGACTGGATATCAAATTATGCAATATAATTTGCCACGACATTTAAAGTCCTTAATAAAGTAAACATCAATTTTAATTTGAACAAAAAAAAAACAAATAATTTTTGTATCAGAATCAATCCCAACGTCGTTAAACGTTAGACGTCGAAACTTCCGGCATTTTCTGTTATATATTATATCCCTTTTTTAAGCCACCCATAAAACATAACACTAATGAGATCTCGAATTTATAACTCATCAAAAATAATGCGATCTAAAAATAGAACAGACTGCGTAATCACAATTTTCTTTCAAAATGCCTATCACCCAAATAAAAAAGCGTTTATTCCTAAAATAGAAATGGATGTCAAAACTCTTAGCAGCCTGCAATTACTTTTAGTGCAGAAATCTTTCCCGATTTAAATGGAAGCGAGTCGGGAAATAATGCCTTTATGAGTTCACCCTGCCTTGGCTTAAAACATGTGCTTTCAAGGAGCCTGTTCATATTTTATTTAAACAAAGCTGTTTTGGCGCTTTATTTAGACAACCAATTGTTTTCTTGGTATACATTCTAGATAGCTGCTGTTATTTTTATCACACTCAAAGAAAATGTAGATGTATTGCGTGACCGATGTAACTTGACTCAAAAGTAATATTTTTTTATGATTTTCTAATTTATGTATTTTATCTTTGATGAGTGTATAACAAGGTTACGGTTACGAAAAGTTTTAGCAAGTACACGCTACCCCGTGCTTTTAATTTCTGTCATAACCATGAACATTATTTTATATCACCAATAAACGCCCCTTGCAATTAAGCAGTAAGTGGTTTTAAGAGAAATTATTTTAATTGTACTTTTGATTGAATTTAAATTGCTTACTTTCATCGTTCCTTAGAGTTTGCCGTACCGACTGCATTGTTGGAGGCGTTTCGTCGTAAAAGGCAGGCTATAGCAAGGTTATCCTGAGTAATATAAATTTGATTATGTCATGGGTTCAATATTTCAATAGTATAAACAGACAATTGAAAATCAAAAACATGACTCATGAAAGTTGGATAATAATAAGTCTTGTCCACTTGCGTTGATTGAAAAATTGTAACCATAGCCTAATTACTCATCATTTCAGTTATGGTGAAATTGTAATATAGCCTCACCTTCATACACCTCTAAAAATATTACGCTCATTTTTCGGCAGTGTATCGTAAATCCTCAAACAAAGTCTTCAGATAAGCACTAGACCATTTCAAGAAGAAAGGTATCTTAAAACACTTAGCTTACAAGACCACAAGATAAAACAAATCTAAATCTTACATTACCTAAACATTCCTTTTCAAATGAATACCAAAGTCGTATCGCACTAAGCGTTTAGTGGGCGACCCTTAAAATCCTCAGTACATGGACAAAGAGCACCTAATGATATATGATAAATAAAGGCCATTATACGCTCGTAACCTGCGTAGGTACAGTGTGTACAATCACGAGCAATAACACGTATACACGACCATACAGTTGCAGTCAAAAATCAAAATCAAAAGGTTTTTATTTCGAGTAGGCCTTCTCAGGCACTTTCAAAACGTTACTGACTCTAGTTGCGCGGCTCCAAAATTTCGTTCTTATGGAGAGATTAAAGAGCAGTAGATTTCGTATGCAAAATTTCTGAAGTTGTTGTGAAATATTTCTGATTTTTTAAGCTAAATATAAAATGTTTTATTTTAAAGAAAATTTCACACTCGTAAATCATTTAACTAGGACTTAAACTTCAATCGTTTGCTGTATTGTGTCTCTCTTCCACAACTGTTATAATATTACCTTAAGAGGTGTGGTAGGCCCCAGACGTCGCTAAAGGTAGAAGATGAACAGACAGGAATTAACAAAATGTCTTTGAAATATATCTCAATAGCAAGAACATTATATGAATGGATTATGAGGATTTAACGAAGAAAGCATTTAAAATATTAAATTTTTACGTGGGACAAAAATGGATTCACGATTGTGTTATTCCACCAAACACTTTTCATGCTTATAATTTTGATGCCTGGGTAATAGTTTGATTTCTTACGTCTCATTAACTCTACGTTTATTTTGATATAAGAAGGGTGCATCTGCTCGACGGACTGCAGATAATGTCATTTTTAAATTTTCAGGAAGATTAGGAGTCGTGTCGTATTTGACTGTCCTACCACTTAAAGTGTCATTTAGTCATCAATCTAGTTGGTATGGAGATCGATATTTCTTTTTTACATACTCAATTTGTTTACTTTTCTCTCTCAATGCCAATCTCTTGATGACGGCGCCAGTGTTGACAAAAACATCAGTAATTATACTCGACGTCAAATTAACCCATACAAAAATTACCATATTAATTGGAAGCCGGCAAGTGAGACGCTTTGTCATGTGTCGCTTACATTCTGTACTAGGTTTACTGACCGCCAATCTGTGTTCTTAAGACTATGATATATTAAGCCGGCCGACTATAAAACCATAGCCAAAACTTTAAGCAACATGTCTAAAAGACGTGTTGCGTCGACCCCAAGTAAAAATTGGGATAAGGGCAGGGGAATGATGATGATGATGATGACTATGATATATTATTTTCAGTGGTTGAATATTTACTTGTAAACTTAATAAGATTTCTAAACGAATGTTATAATGTTACATAAGGATCCTTCTTGGTAGACAGAATATTTTATAGAGAACAGTTTGTTTAGGAAAGCTTAAAAAGCGATTCTTAGAATTCGGATCTTCATTAGGTGATTACTAAGTCCGGATTTTATGCATATTTCAGTCCTTTTGGGTAAGTTCGTGTATTTTACCAAAAACCTTGCTAAAATGTATATAATCGACCCATATAGATACGTATTACTGCGGTGTGCAGCAAAAATCATCTCACCGTCTAATTTTTTTTTGTAATTTTGAGCGCTTTTTTAAACTAAAGAAACTGACTATGACACTATCATAATTTTACCAGATTCGACGCTATCTGTTATGGCATATTTGTGTGAAAAATCCATCCTATCCTGCATCCTATTCTTTCGACAGTAGGAAGTTTATGTATAATGGTCAGTTTTTCAAAATCTTTGGCATTCTCTACAACTTTAAACCTTTGATTAGATCTACGATCTGAAGAAAAAGTAAAACTACTTACAACAATTAAACCATATGGCATCAAAAGTACGTTGAAAATTCAAACTAATAAAAAAGAAATATTATTTCCTTAGTAAGTGATGAATATTGATGATCATTAGAGTGCACGTTACAATAAATCAATCAATCCATAAATCAATATACACCTATTATTTTATCCATTCATCGTACATTACAGGGAAAAATCAATCATAGCCTTTCGAGATACGGTTGCAATTACCATGATCCTTAATAAGCTGATTATAGTATGTTGTAGTATATACCCAATCTTCATTAGGTTACGCATTACCTTCCCTTCATCTCATATCAAAATTATATTCAGTCCTCATTAATCCATTTGGTTGATATTCAGTGACATTACTGATGGCGAACACATTTAAGATATATTTTCAGAAGTACAACTGCATAGTTATAAGAATTACTACAAAAATAGTTGACTTATTGAATTTTATAAGTTGACTACGTTGTATTGTAAAGGGCTTTAAGTTTAATGTACTTGGGAGAGATAAGTACAAATAAAGCCAGTTATAACAGTATGACGGTCTTATAAAGTATTTAACAAAAAACATTTGCACAGTCAAATCTGCCAAATGTTTAAGCACAGCTGTTTCAGCCAAATGTCTAAAGTAGGTACATGTTCCTGTAATTGACCCAAATCTAAAACGAGATGCCAAAACTCGTGAAAATACAGATTGCAATTCGGTAAATGCATAGTACCTTTTGTTTATAATTTTATATGGCATCCACGTGCGTCACCCGTCAAAAGCCATTGCCCGTATATCGAGAGCCGGGGACTAACCGCCAGCGAAACATTAATAATATAGTTCTTTACGGGCTGTTTATACATATAGCCAAGTATGCGATTAAAGGAATATATGGTGGTTAAGATTAAGTAATCAATCATAAGAACTACTTGCTTGTTTAGTCTGTAAATAATAAAGAATCGAAAGAAAAACTGGTTTAAAAAACAGCTTGATGTTTACGTAGCTTTGTACTAGAAATTCTGTGGAAATTTTGCTATTTTTTGCTGTATTTTGAATATGACCTCGCTTTTCCCTTACATCTTGTAGGCTACTTAGATTAATAATACCCAAGTGACCTTAATTGTTCCAAGATAGGTAAGTGCCCAAAATTATACCTATTTGTCCCTAACACGACAAAGAGTGTTTTGGGACCTAAAACACGCAAAAACTACTTCTTCTCTTTGAAGATCTAAAGATATTTTCCTACCTGTTGTAATACCTGGCTAATACTCCAAAATGTAACAAAACCTGGCACAAAAACAAAGCTTACCTTAGGGGCAAATAAGGAACTTGATATCCTATTTCAATTGTAACATACGACGGATTTATTTGGAACTGTTTCCCTTTATTGATGCCGATTCAGTAGAAGAAACCTACTACCACTTCTTAAAGAACATGAGACATGAGTACTGTTGCAGCTGTGGAAGCGAGAGGGCGTGCTACACGGCATATAGCAGCGTCTCGGTCCCACAACTGCAACAGTTTTGCTTTAAGAGATGTTGGTAGGTGCCTGGTTGGCAATCCACGCCATGACAATATATCTGTATTATTATCGCCCCGAGGATTACTGACGAGATTCCAGGGGATTATGGATTGGAAGTCGTGTGTTTCGAACTTCCACATTCTAATATGTCACAGTATAAAGGTTCCTGGAGGAATTTCCAGATTCTAGTATATTAGGGCTTTATAGAGCAATGAAAGTAATGAAAAAATGGGTATATGGTAAGCTTAAAGCTACGTAGCTTAAAGCTAGTAGCTAAAGATGTAATGATTGTAATTTTATGTTACAGATAACGAAATTTAAGATGGCATGATGCATAATTTGGACAGATTTCTGTACCACATATTCGAATCAAAGTCAGAATTGTTTAAAGTAAGGCTACTGTGCTTACAGAAAAAAAAATACCATCGCAAAGGTGTTTTGTTCTAAACTAATATCAAACAGACTTTGGACCGTGCAAGACAAAGCGCAAGAGCATATGCATAAAAATGGTTACATAGGAGTAGAACGTCGTAAATACCATCCGGTTCCGAATCTCAAACAGCGCAACGGTGACAGTTTCTGAAGTTCGGACGTAGATCGCAACAAACACCCACTGTTTCAGTCGACTTTGGAACAAAGACTTCCGAAGACGTTGCCAGTAAACAAACAGAAAACCCGTTATTTGTTTCGCACGGTTCACGCCCCACACTTGTCTTGAAGAAAACTAGTACACGGAGCAATGAATATTTTAAACAAACTATTCCATAAAAAAACGATACATAGGTACAGAAATACTGAAACAAAAAAAAAACTTTTAGATACTGTCTCCCTAATGAAGAAATCTGAGTATGTGTATCAAGTAACTAAACAGTAACTAGCCGATATTCACAGATTTATTTTGTACAAGTCAAAATGCTATTAAGCCTGTTTGAAGTTCGATAGTTAGTGTAACATACTTTTAACGACCACCTTTATTATCTGATGGTCGTGTGGAAATAGTTCATACGTAGTTTAGTGAGATATAGATCTGTTGACAAGGGTGAGGTTAATCACCCAGGTTTCGGACTAAAAGTATAACATATTATTATACTCGTAGTAATTAGGCCACTTTGACTAAAATAGAGTATTTTTATGGGGCTTTGAAAGTAAATTTAGCTTTATGAAGGTCAAACTACGCTAAAGTGACATCTCATTTTTTTTGGAAGAACCCATATCGACTTCTCGAGTGGCATTTGCGTGGCAGTAAGATATTGTAGGCTAGTAATCACAATAATAACACTGCCTTGGTAGATTCTCCATCAAGTTTTAGATTTTGCATGTTGGACCTGTGTTCCTGTGTAAGCCTTTAAAATGGGCAGGGTTTCTTCCCTTGGAGTTATCCCGTGAATTAAAAGTGTGACAAAACTATTGTGTGTTGGAATTGTATCCCCGCATAAGCCTTTCAAGCGTCCAGGTATTCTCATAACAAGACACAAAAACATTATTATCATACCTATATACGTTAGTTTAGTACCCTTACAATTTAAATCGAGTAATCTTCACATTCATATTGATCGATTTTTCTTTTATAAACGATTCAAGAACCGATCAATCAAAAATAATGGGTCAATTAAGCTTACATGTACAACACAATTCAGTTGTTTGGCCAAAGTAAACAAGTCTGACTTCAAAATGTGTTTACGGAAACGCTTCTGACATGTTTTGTTTTAAGTAGGTTGTTGTAAAAACTTTGTAAATGTATCTATTATTAATTTGTAGTTGTATTATTCGTATATGGTTGGTTTTAAATAACTTGTTAATTTTTGGACCAGAAGGTTCAAGTCCAAGAAATTTTAAACTATTACCTTCCTTGAGTTTGTGAGTATGTGGATCATTGCTTGTTACCTCTTCGCGCTCAAACAACAGGACTAATTTTGATAAATAAAATATCTAAATATAATGAAGATACAGAGTCTTAGCTCATTGCGGCCCTGTATTTTGTAATGATTTGATCTTGATTTTAAAATCTTATATAAATTGATTTTAGATCTTGAAATAAGTTAATTAAAATTTAAAGAATTGTAAAATCATCTTTACAGCCAATCTCATTAAATTAGTTTTCAATAAGCACTCAAGTTAATGGCTTGTTGTTCTTGACAGGCGAATTAGAAAGGCCTCTTGCTATTAATATTGTTAAGTAGTTACGCATTATTTAAAGCTATTAAGAATAATTAATTTTGTTCTCAAATTGTAGTTAATTGGTTTGTTCTTGTAGTGGTTACATGGGATTCTTATCAGTGTATTAATACTATATTTTCTTCAAAAATATTTATCCAGTTTCAGTTTTTGCAACATTTTTTTTTCTGATCTGATTTTGAGAACCATTCTACGATGGTTTTTATTAAACGGAAATGCTTCACTCAATGTAAAAATAACGAAATCGCTGTACGTTTTCCTTTGAAATTTGAAGGGTTCCCTCGGACCCCGATTTAGTGACTATGGGACCATTTGGCTTTCTAACAAAAAAAAAAAAACACGCAAACATGAATTCAAGATTCCGAATTGAGAACCTCCACCGTTTTTAGAAGTCGGTTAAAAAATATTCGATTATATTAAGGTGACTACACAGACTAAACGAACGGAGACTTTAGATTCTTTCATTTCCTATCGCAAAATTACCTAAATTGACTTGAGAGATATGAAGCCAATTGGCCACATAACGTATTTCCCTCACGAAACAGGTGCCGCTTCACACAAATTACAGGTATTACAACCAAAGCTAAAATTGACATTCGATTTATTTATTTACACTGTGATTTAAATGAATCAGATTCTCAATTTATTTCCACCATCGTTGCCGTTTACATCTGCCTGTAACAGGCAATTTGCATTTTAGCCTAATTACCCATCAAGATAGATAATTATCTAGCCTAAAGAGTTTTTAATTAACGTCGCTGTGTTCATTAAAACTGATGAGGAAATGAGTAGGCGTATTCATACGATACAGCTTACATTTATGGACAGGACGAGATAGTTTGCACTGTGTTATGATATTCAGGATTTAGGGTTTTATGTAGTTATTGATGAACAATATTTTGACATTTTTGGTTGGTTGATGGGTGATAAGCTACTAAAATTTTATATTGCTCTTAACGAACCCATAGGTACTTTTCTTTCTTTGTAAATGACTTATAAAGCAATATCGAAACCAAGTTCATTAACAGATCCACGCCGTTAGCCTGAGCGCAGACTTTGACAGATTACAACAACCATGTATCACGTTCCCTATGCCTGACGTTATCTTATGCTATAACCTTTTAATTACTCACTGATAAACAGTAATTTCGTTCACAATTACATTACAACAACAACTTGCCAAACAAATAAGTGATATTATCATCCAAGCAGACATCAAATAACTTTCCCAGTATCTGAATGCCTTAAGCCAAGCTCTCAAAATCTCCATAGCAACAAGAAATATACAAAAGATGTATTTAATGGAACAAACCTCAAAGCATTCGTGAGCTGAGGGTTTAGTCGAATCAATCCCAAACGTTTTCATCAAATGTAAATCAAAGGTGGAATAAAAGAAAACGTGGAACGATGAAATAAAAGCAAAGCCTTAGGGATAAGTAGCCGCGAGTCAGCGACCTATGTGTTTGTACTATGTATGAGGTTGTTATTCATGTTTTGGTCTTAAAATTGGTGAAATATGAGAAATATAAAACACTTTTAGAGATTTTGTTTCCAGCCTATAAAATAACAGCCAATGCTAAGTTTTGTTAATGCTTTGTTAGGTATCTACCTCAGTAAAAAAGGCTTCATTGTCGACTTTTCGACTACATACAATTTAATACAAACATGACTTAAGGTGGATCCCGAGATGTATCTGTGGGCCGATGAATTACCGTATCTGTATTGACGACGCCTATCATAAGAGCCTATTATATTTTAGTGGGCTCTAATGTATATCATATCAGAGCAGCGTCAATGTTACATGTTAAGATCGTTTAAATTTATAACTGATCGAAATACGTGCTTTGACCCAATTTCAGAGTAAAATATAATGTAGTAAAGAAGGACAAAAACAACTTTGTACACCTGGGGAATAGCTAACAACCAATGAGAGATACATGAAGTTTCATTTCATGACTTCAATATTACGATATGAAATAACTCAAGTGTTTCCTTGACAATGTTTGTGGATTGGAAGATTCGTGTTCCCAGAATCGGAACAAAGCAGTCTGATCCAAAATGTTTGCGGCTACGGGTTGGGCCCGCTTGCATCAACAAATTTAATCTGAGAGGAATTTTCAGCTTGATCAAGCCTTTGCCTAAAGTTCTATGGTATTTGTACTTCAAGGGATGTTTATTGAAGCATCTTTTAATGTTCAATGACATGATTAGATAGCAAATGATAGAGCAAGAGGGGACGCTTAAAATAATTACCGAAATTATCGTTAAAAACCATTCTGGATGCTATCTTATTTTCTCGTTTTTATATCACTTTCTTTTTTATTTTTTTTTAATACTAATGTTCCTTACTCAACTTTTATACCTTTATGAGAAAAACATTTATGAAAATAGTAAGAATAAGAACAAAAATGTTTTATTTCTCACATTGTTTCTTACTGCAATAAAGTTGACCTTACAAAGGAGGTATCTCAGTAATGGCAAAAACAAACCAAGAGACAAGGGTCAAAAGAACCCAGAAATTAACATACGTCCGGCTCACAGTTAATTACATTAACTTGACTTAAGGTATATTGTGTACGAACTTACAAAAGGTAGTAATTTCATTATAACTACTAAAGTAATCATTTGTTTTTCTTAGCTGGAACTGGAGTTTAATAACTTTGAATCTTTGTTTCTATGGCATAATTAACACTTAAAATATCAATAGGGGTAGTAAAAGGTTTAAAATTTTGTGTAATAAGAATGGTATGCAAACAGGTATGTTGCCTATTTTATTTCAAGCTACATTTAATACAAGCATGTTTATTGAGTTGTAAGTATTTAATTAACTAGAGCATAATGAGAACGCGGAGGTTGTGCGCCGTGTCGTCTCGCAGGATGTGCAATTAGCGGTGTTGGAGGTGGTCGTAATATACACAGCCTTACACAGGGGACTTGTTACTTATAGCCTAAGAGTAAGCTAAGTAAAGACCAGACATGTTTACTGCAGAAATGCCCAAAAACGAGAAGAATGCTGTCAGGATTTAATGATGTATTTTTTTTATTCCAACTTAATGTATTTTATAATATTATGCCTAAACCGACTTCAAAGTATTGTGTATGGCCAGAATCTAGATAAAAAGATTTTAAACGATTCTGCGTTAGTAATCAGTTGTAAATATAATCCAGGTTAATTCCTTCCTCCCTTCTTAGATTTTAAAGGAACCGTCTTTCCAAAGGTGAACGGCAGGTTTGTATGGGCATTTCGTACCGCTAAAAAAAATTGTGTTTTGGGATAGTTTTTGTTTTAATTGTTAGTTAATATGACAGACAAGCTTTGTTTAAATTCTTAGATTTTTAGAACTTGGGACATAAAAGTTATAACCAACTTAATTCTTTAAGGTTATATACTAGTTTGCCAATGTAGATGTGACATATAGGTACAAAAACATTGTTTTTGGTGAGAATGTCAATGTTCTAGATTATTTATTAGTCGCTATCTTTTAGTGTTTTACTTACCATTATGTATGTATGTATATTGAGATGAGAATCGTATCTACTTATCATACCTAACGAAGCAGGTATCTCTGAAGCGCCTTTAAAACGTGTGACGTCAGCATTGCTGACGTAATAATTGATGTCTTCAAGATGATGACTCATATTTGGGTTTTCCAAATCAAAATTCGGTAAACTTCGTATATTCCAAGTTACAACATTTTCTTTGAGATGTCTGCACTGTACGAGCGTTGGAACAAGACTGTCTTTGCGCCGACAGTGCAGCCGTATTAATAGTCAGCGTACAAACATAGGTTTAGTAACTTTGAGGGTATATACGTTGATTCTACCTTACAATTAACTCAAAATGATCAATTGACGTTTTACAATTAACAATCAGCTTAGCAATATGGTTATTAGCTGTATTCGCGCCGACATACCTGCAGCCTGTATTAGGAGATACCCATGTTCAGCAGCGGACGGCAACAATTTGATAATGATAAAGTTCTGTTAGGGTTTTGACTTGTTTTGAGGTAAATAAAACAATACTTTTTTTTGTTCATCATTTATTTTATTATCATCAATTAATTCTTAGTATTACTTCATCTAAGAAGGGGGCAGGTCGGGTAAGACCCTCATGGCGAGCATAGCTAAGATACCGCTCTTCTTATACTGGGCAACACAAGATATTGGGCTCTGTCTTGTTGTTCTTGTGTTACAACGAAGCTCAAATCTTGAGCTTGGACCCAGCAAACTCCACAAACTTCATTCATGGATGACATCTATAAATAATTTATTTCATGAGATGACAATAATAATTGAAATAGCATTAATGAAATAGATTGTAAAACATACATTTACACATATGTTTAGTTTGATAGACTAAGTTGTGCCTAACATGTTCAAGCATAAAAGAAACACAAGCAGAAAAGCGGTAGGACACAGCAAGACTACAAGCCTACTTGAATTTGAGCAATCCGAGGTGGACACTGGTTTGTGAGACACAATAATGGATTTCCTTCACCTTATAGAAACCCTTAACCAAATACTATGAGTGAATAAGTTTATTGCTCATTAGAGTACAGAAGAGCTCATTTGACAATGAAAGGATCAATATCCTTTTGTTACTACTAAAGCAAAACTTATGAGTGTTCCAGAGTTAGAAAAATATAGATTAATGTCCTTTGCATGGAAAGTGTTAATTAGCTAGTTTCTATAAATATATTTTCTCATATGGACCTGCTGGTGCTCCAACAAACGGGCTGTGTTCTCAGGATTCCACACTTCATCCGATGTTGTAGTGGACAGAATCCGACCACATACAGCACACATTAAAAGAGAATGATCAACATCCACATGATCAGGTGAAGGAGGTTGAATGTCTTCAACTAATGGAGCAATCCTTACTCTTTTAGCTCTCAGCCAACATGGCACACAAGCTTGATCTCCAGTATGAAGCTAAAATAAAAAATAAAGAAAAGCTTAAATTCAAACATGCATACAAGGAAAATAATAAACTCAAATAAAGACAATTAGCAATAACTATTATCTACTATAACTATGTGTGTGATAGGTACATGTTTTTTTCAATACCTCTCGTGGTTGAATCCAAGTAGAGATTGTATTAGCCACTCTTTGTGCTTGTTCGTTCGGCCCTTCAATCATAATTTCGCGTCGACTAATTCTTAGTAGGGATCGTCCGCAAACAACACAAACAATTTGATGGCCTACTTGTCTTCTCGGTATATTCTCAGATAAATGTGAGTGAGTAGCTAGCTGCCAGCATGCATGGCAAACATGGTCAGCAGGTGTTATCTGGAAATAATGAATTAATTTACTGTGCTGTTCATCATTATTTTTATGTACTTTCCTTTTCAGAGGTCACACGATCAGAGTGATACTAATTCTAACACTTAGGCAAACCAAGTAATATACATGTAAATAACAATAGCAGATTAACTGGTAAGGACTACTTCTTAACACGTAAAACTAATCAGAGTTATTCGTAAACTACTTACTTCTCTAGGATATGTCCACAGTCGAATCGTACTGACAACATCTTCACTCTCATCGGATAAAGCGTGCCTTTTTATTCGGGACAGTCGAACGTTGCAATTAACACATTGCAAACTCGACATCTTGAAGCACGTACACACACAGCACAGTTAATAAAGCGTTCGTTCGCGATACTACTATCAAGAGATAGAATACGGAGGAGCCGATGCTCAACTCAACGTAAAACAGCCAGATTAATTGCTAAATTGCTCAGATGCAGTCACAAACCACAATCCAAAATAACAGCAAAAAACTAACTGACAGTAAAACAGATTTTCTTTACCTGTCAATAAATAATTGCCATTACTACAGTCATTTGGTAGAAAATAAGGGGATTACCTGGAAAGCTTTCCGGGAGTTTTGAAAATTGGGTATTTTATAGATTCGGATATGCTCTTTTCGAATTTTAACTTTGCCATCTCGTACAATCGCCGCTCGCGCCGCCATTTTGAAAAAATGGCGCCCAAAAACGGTTTTTTGGGAATATCTCCTTTCCGACGCATTTTACGAAAAAAATAATTTCTACAAAATTAAACTAGAAAAAAATTCCTACACTTTATGTCTTATTCACTTTTCCATAAAATCAATAGTTTTGGACGTACGAGCGCCGCAAAGTATAATTCATTTGCACCCCTACGAGTGTTTCGTATATTTTTCTAAACTGTTCTATTACTACCGCCGGCTTTCAAGAACCAGGTATCAGGGTAATATGTCACCTTTGAATCGGGCCCTTTCTCTCGACTATGAACGAAACTTCAACAAAACATTTGTCGGTAGAAGCTATATTAAAAGAAATATTTAGTTTAGACTAAATCATCAGTGTACATTTATTGTCGTACAGTGTTGTTTATGTTCTTAGAGCTATGGCTTCTTAGACGCAAAATTGTTTTATTTGTGACAATACACTTGAAAACCGGCGGCAGTAATAGAACATTTAAGAAAAATATACGAAAAACACGTGGTGGTGCAGATGAATAAGCAATACTTTGCGGCGCTCGTACATCCAAAACTATTGATTTTATGAAAAAGTGAATAAGACATAAAGTGTAGGATTTTTTTTCTAGTTTAATTTTGTAGAAATTATTTTTTTCGTAAAATGCGTCGGAAAGGAGATATTCCCAAAAAACCGTTTTTGGGCGCCATTTTTTCAAAATGGCGGCGCGAGCGGTGGTAGTACGAGGTGGCAAAGTTAAAATTCGAAAAGACCATATTCAAATCTATAAAATACCCAATTTTCAATACTCCCGGAAAGCTTTCCAGGTAATCACCTTATTTTCTACCAAATGACTGGACTACATATGAACACAAAAAAATGATCACGAAAATCATTCCTATCATCAAATCGTAAACTATTACGATTTCATGCACCAATTATGCTTTTTGAGATATATCTCTTTTTAAATAATTAATTATTATTTCGATATTTGTGTTAGTTTTTTATGGCAACTTCTAAAAACATACCTGCGATTAGTTTACGATTTATTGCGTTTAGATATTCAAATACTTTTATTTATATTTTTAAAGTATCCGAAGTTCTAAAAATAGTATACTTACATAAAAATAAATGGCTCATTTGCCTGAATAAGTGGTATGAATTCTATAACAGGACAACAACAAATGTATGCTGTACGAAATCTGCCGATGTCCTTTTATTAGCACTTACATGTAAGTACTTACATTTTAAGGATTACATAAACCTGAAAATGACCGTATTAAGTACTTCTAAGAAAGGTAAAACTCACGAGACGATCGTCATTTCATAAGTAGGTCATTTTGATAATGAGCTTGATCACTTAGTAAAAACATCAAATGGAAATATGGAAGACTCTTAAACGATTTATAATGTTCTACAAAAAGATGTTCAAAGTACAACAACACTAAAATATTTAAGTACGCTAAGTGCTTGTTCATTACCCAAATAAGCTGGTACTATGTAACGTGAAAATAAAGTTGTAGGACCTTTGTATACCGAGCAACACAAGTCTTTAGCTCCCGACTACTTTAATTTTTAAACAACTCCCGTCAAGTAAACTGAGAAAAGTTTATATACAGGGTGCGATTTTTCAGACCTATGTCTTTGGGTATCGGATACTTACCTTGCCTCGTGTATGCTAGGCCTTTTTGATATTTCCGATACACTTCATAATAACGGTATTAAATGTCGTGTTTATATTTTGAGTTTGTCGGACGTGGTTGTTGAAAACAATAGGTTTTACCTTGCAGCCTTATAGGATTCATACGTGGAGAGACATAAATTTGAATTCTATTAAATACTATTGTTAAGTAACCTTTAGACCTTAAGGCTTTCTATAATAGCAAAAGGTTCGAATGTATGGATTCGACAGGTCGTAGTCACGCGACTTATCGACGTCATTTCCATACATTGTACTTTTATTAATTTTAATTAATGTAGTAACGAGACCTGGTCAGAAGATTTAATCCGTTTGCAGCTTTATGATAATCTATATTAAAAACAGGCTTTAAAATAAACTCGATATTTTTCTCCGTTACTTATTTTTGTTTTATTTTGTATGGCTACCTCGTTTACCTTAATAACATTTCGAAACAAAGATGTTTCCAAGAAGTATAACTAATCGGATAAACTCGTTTAAGCAAAAAAAGAAATCCTCCAATAACGAGGTAAACAAAAAATTATTTCTTTTTCATTTATAAGGTTTTCCGGATAAAGTTTTTAATGCTCAAAGTTGTGTTTTGCATTTCCTGATAAGCCAGAGTTATTGGACGGAAAAACAAGATGATGAAATGAAAAACTAAGCACAGTTGTATGGCAATAGTGTAGTCCTGCAACTCCCCGTTAATTGAACAAACGAAATTAATTTTATTTTAAAAGCTTTTATTTAACTTGCAATGTATGGATATTTGTGTGTTCGGGTGAAATCTTTGAACTCAATTTTGAAGTAGATATATTCAACCGTGTGTGCTGAAATTTTGTGGTCGCATTTTGTTTGGATGACAATATATGATAAGATATGTGACGTCATTCTAAATTCAATATGGCGGATCATACAAGATGTCAGAACAGTTATATTTAATCCACTTATACGATATGGGTATCAAATGAAAGGGCTTGTTAAGAGTGACTAGAAAAAGAATATGACGTCATTCTGAATCCAATATGGCGGACCATGCAGGATGGCGAAATAGTTACCTTTAGTCTACTTCTACAATATGGGTATCAAATGAAAGGGCTTGTTAAGAGTGACTAGAAAAAGAATATGACGTCATTCTGAATCCAATATTTAATAATAACTAAAAAGTAAAAAATAAATTTTTTTAAGTAAAAAAACTTTTTAAGAAAAAGCTTTTATTTAAACGCTCTAAAAAGAAGAAAATAAAATATTCCTTTTGGATTATACTAACAACTCCTCATTATACACAATTTATATATAATAATAAAAGCTTGTCGCGAGGTTTACATACCTATCAACATTCCTTTATATCATAATAATTTGTGGTAAATCGAGCGACAAGCTTTTATTATTATATATAAATTGTGTATAATGAGGAGTTGTTAGTATAATCCAAAAATAATATTTTATTTTCTTCTTTTTAGAGCGTTTAAATAAAAGCTTTTTCTTAAAAAGTTTTTTTACTTAAAATTTTTTATTTTCTTTTTGTTTTGTTTGAATTTTATTTATCGCTCATCTGTGAAAAACCTTATATTAGGATAGTTACAAAAAATAACTTGCTTCAAATGTTTCAAGGTTGATCGATACCTCCTAACAATGCCACGTGCACTTAGTCTGAGTACTATGACCAGAGTTGTAACAGAGATTAGTACTAGTTTATGCGGCCTCGCGTCCAGAACTGATGGATCACTTTCCTCTCTTCGAATTCAGTTAGGTGCTGATAAATGGTCAAACATTTCAGAACACCTGCGACAACATCCTGTATATTATTCGGTGTGTGATAGGTTCCGTCCTCTAAGGGTGGAATAAATAAATGAATACCCTCACAAACCCTTTTGGATTCAATTTACACAAAACATGTGTATAACTAGCTTGGCCTTGCGGTTTTCACCGCGTGTTTGTGTGTGATATTTTTGACCCTAATTTAAAGGTCTGTTAGCAGCTAGTCCTTGTAATACCATCAACTGCCAAGATACGTAGTTTGTCAACTTTTTGAACATAGGCTAAAACTAACGGATAGCTTCAATTCTGGAATATTATATGAGCATTTTATTGCAGTTGAAATACTAAAATGAAATATAAACTATTTAAAACTTTGCAATCTGCTTGCAATATCAAATTGTGGTAAATATTGCAAACTGACCTTCAATTATATTTATTTGTTATACTGCAATTACTGAAGCTTCGTTATAATCTTAAACACATTATCGGTATTTCTTTATTACATCTTAAAGTATTGCCGTCTCACAAAAGAGAAATTGCTTTTGGAAAATGAAAATTTAGAATTGATAAAATTACAAAGGTTTTCTCCATTGAATTTGTCTTCATACAAAACGAATAAAAGCAGCTGCTACAGAATAACAAAATTATGAAATTAAACTCAATTGCAGGGTTTGACGCAGTATTTACTTACTTTTGTGATTAAATTTCATGTGAGATTTTCCACCAACGTAAAATAGTATGTTTTAGTGTATCTGATAAAAAGGGTGTTATACTTTTTCAATTTCAGTCACGTTATTCAGTATATCAAGATTTTATCGTTATTGTTTTCGATTACTGCAAAGTCTAAGTCACTTTACACAAGTTCATTTGCATACCTCGATAAAATTACTCAAAGGGCTCTCTAAAACTCAGTTTTATTTTATGAAAATCAATTTTCGTGAGTTTTAAGTATTTTTATCTTAAACCCGGCGATGCGAGAGTGAGTACCATTAAGAGTCGTTAACTTTGGGATTCGAATTAATTGAGTGAAAGTAAATAAGTGTCTGGGGTCAGAAATCTTTGCTGAATTTCTTCTGCGCAGGAAATGTTTGTATAATTATTTAATTACATTTATATTCACAATTAGGATACAATTTGCTGTTTGGTGAAGTGTTTTGAATGAGTTAATTAAGTTTTGATTTAAACAGGATCAAATTTAGGTCTTGTTAGAATAGAAGATCATTTATTTAAACATGGAAACGACAGTACAACTCAAAGGTTTCGAGTAAAGATAACTTAAAATGTTTTACAATCTATCGTTTTTAAGCTACGCTAGCAAATGTAACTAATTAAATTATTAAGTGATCACTTACCAAAATGCTACGTACCTCGTAGCATTTATATGGTGTTAAATGGATATTTACAATTAGGGAAGAGCGCTGTCGTCTGAAATACAGATATTTAGTTATCTAGCTCAGACACACATGTTCACAGAATTGTATAAGTTATTATGCTGTATCTATAAGTGCTTGTATATTTTGTGATATGTATATGCTCGTTGAAAGAAATTATTACTATTATGTTAAATGGACATAACATTCCTACTTCTACAAACGGACACATTGTAATTGTATTTCTGCGTAGTAGGTCCATAATTTCGTAGGAATCAGGAAGCAATTAACCAGAGCTTTAAGATAACTTTTGAGTTATGTTAGCAAAGTTCATTTCAATTATAACCAAACCGATTTTCCTTCTAATCGTATTGGGACACGTCATTGTATTGAACAGGAACATGGATATAGATTTTAATCTTTAATTTTAGGACCAGAGGGTGCGTTTTCCTATGTACTAAATAATCGATTAACCCTTTGGCCTGAGAGGGTCACAATTAATTTATTGTTTCCCCGTAATCGGTAAGAAATTGTTTGAAATCCTTGTTGATGTAAAGTTTGCTTTATTTTGATTAATACCGAGAAGGTCGATTTAGGCGATTTTTTATGATTAAGGTGTTTATTATAAATAGAAATACCTGAAGAGTTGTAAAATAATTTCGTGGAAGTGAAAATTCAATGACCCGATCGGAATGTTAAATTAATATCTTCAGAATATAATAATAATATTTTTTTTTACATAGAAACATGAAAAAATATCTTTATAGATAAAAATGTTTGTCTTAATTTAAACGTGTGTCCTTCATAACACATTGTTAGTCATTTAAAAACAGCGTGATTTTAATTCTCAGTGAAAAACGAATGGAAATAGACCACTCTAACCCGGATAGGTGTAAACTGTGACAGGTCACAGGTGTTCTCCCATTGGATAATGCTACGTAGGTATAAAAGCATTTTGTCGTTGTAGAAAGTAATTATTCAAAGTAGGTTGTTAGGATTAAAAATCTAATTCGGCCTTTTAAAATTGCAATTTTGAAGCGTTTTGGCGATAAAGTGCGAAGATTGTATTAGAGTGAGCTCGTATACGAGTTGTTTCCCGATAAAAAATATTCACTACAGGGCCTATAAAAAATAAAACATTTCAATTAGGATAATGACAAGGCATGAAAAGTAAAAGTCTAATAAATATTAGACACGTTTTTTTTGTCATAATTTGAACAACGAAAATTTACAAAGAAAAGCTACTTTAAAGCTTAACGACGGGCTTGTGACGTGACGACTTCGACAAAATATATACCAAGTAACGTCACGTCACACGTAAGTTCATTCACTTTACTTTGGTCGATTTCTTTTTACAGGATCAAATAAACTAACTTAATTTCATTCACTACGCAACAATTCTAGTGCAGCTACGTGACGCTATTTTGAAAGCAAGGCAATCATACGACCTGTCACAAACATAAAATAGAAAGAAGTTTAGATTATACTGCACAAGTCTGAAAATAAAGGTTGTGATGTGATAAGAATTGTGTACTACAGAATGTAAGTTAATTAAACACTTACCTTTTAAATTGCCGTGGTTCTGTTTAGTAGTAGAAGCTATGGCTATTTTATAATCTTTAAGATTTATAAGTTTGAATTGACGTACTGTCATTGTAGCAAATATCCGAGAAAGGTTTAATGTTTTCTTACAAATTGAGTTTCGTATATAATCAATATTGCAAATTTTCACCAATGCTATTAGATAAATCAGGAAGGAAACCCGTACAAACCACATACTCTTATCAAATATTCCATTAATAAAACTCTAACAAGCCATTGCAAAGTCGACTCTAAGTCATATTACTTTAAGTTGAAAATTGTTCGGACATACAGAAGCCGAAAAGATAGGTCTAAATTATGCAATGACTTGACAAAACCGCGCGTTGTAAATCACGGGCTATTATTGTGTTTCTCTATTTTTGGACTATTCTAAAACCGAAGTTTTGTCATGTCTGTCGGTTTACGATAAACTCAAAAACTGCTGCTCCCATTTTCATGCTGTTTTCAGCAATAGATAAAGTGCTTCTCGAGGAAGTACACCAGCCAATTTGAGAGTTTGTTTTTTGTTTTATGTGTTCGACTAATTTATGGGTACTAATTAAGAGAGAAAAAAATAGGTGATGTCGCGGGGTGCAGCAAGTTAAACCTAAACTAAATAAATATAAAACCCTTATCATAAAAGGGTATCTGAAATTATGTATTCATGTAATAATAACAATTAAGTGCATTTGAAACTTGTTTTTATGAACATAAATTGTATAAGCACATGCAATGGTCCTGAAACATATTTGCCACGCAAACATTAGATTATTGCAATTACGGTAATTATATGGAATTGCTAGGTATGAGTTAAACGTATTGAATTACTCAGAGCTTATTTATTAAGCTCTGAGTAATTCAATACGTTATTTATTAATGCCACTCTTACAATTCCGAACTAAAAACATTTAAAATTTTGTAAGGAATCATTTTCATATATTTACTGATATTGTAAGATATCGATCTTCACAAATTGCAGTGCTGTATTAGTAGCTACTATTTCTAGACAATTGAAAAAGCTGTTTGTTTAGTCATACCATTATACATAGTCGTTAATCAACGTCATATTTACAAACTGCAATATCTCTACAATATTAGTATACAGGGAGTTTTCATAATATTTCCTTTGTTAGTGTAATTTGTCATCGCATTTGAGTTTTCACGTTGGTAATTCTACTATTTTAATAAATTATTCTTGGACTTCGTCCATTGCTATGGCGAAGTTTAACCTTCATCTGTGTGAAATTAAATACCAATGGAAAAGTAGATGATATTATCTAGACAGCACGTTTCTCCTAGACACATTGCGTCAGCAAGACAGAACTGAATAAATATATTATGTGTCAGTATAAAAAACTGTTTACCTACTCGTACCTAGACATATCGGATTCACTGTCTGAAATGAGATGTGAAAGCGTAAATATAATGACTGGATTTTTGAAATAGTAACGTATGTAGGTGTGTATTATTTTACGAAAGGTTTTTTTTCATCATTTTCCGATTAAAGTAGGTACTGGCACTTTAATGCTTTTTTTTGGTATCTGTAAATTAATAGAATCTATATCCAAAAAAACAGGGAGGTTCAGAATGAGAAAGGGGAGGCCTTTGCCCAGCAGTGGGATTTTATATAGACTACATAAAACAAAAACCTGTAGATAAATAATAGACGATCTAAAAAAGATTGTGTAATCTTACAGCCACGTTTATGTAGATTTTACAAAAACGAAATGTACTTAAAAAATAATTGCCTCAGAGTTATTTTACATGATCCCGATGTTTTAATTGATAACAACTTTATAAATATCAGACAACACTTAACACTTCATAAAAATATACTTAAAAACTTAGTAAGTTAGCTATTAAGCTCAGCTCAACGCACAGATCAAAGATTAGAGCTTTAAACTGTTTCTCTGTTATAAATAGCGTTTGACTCATACATTACTTTTAAACACGATTTTAATTATGGTTCTATGATTAAAACGGTTATATTTTACAAAAAAAAAATTACTCGTTTTAAAATACAACGTTATAAATTGTGTTGTTAATTAAATCCTTTTTACACAATTTTTAATGCGCTAAAGAGACTCATTTGTGCAACTAATAATAGCTTTTCAAATCATACTCATAAAGTGCATAATTGCTTGGAACTTTGGCTCATAACGATCACGTGTGTTGCATTATGAGCACAGTAATTAAGACACATTAAGTCGCGTAAAATCCTTGGAAAATGGCGGGAATTTTGCTGGAAAATTGTACAGAGAAAAAGCATACCAAATGTTTGTGGTAAATATTTGAACTCCTCGTACGTGTGAATATTTAAAGGCTTCAAAATGTGACAAATTACTTTTTAGCTTTGTCGTTAACAACTTAATGAGTGGAATTTAGAAAATGAATATTTGAAAAGATGAATTTTGTGTTCATTGCTCATTCCAATGCTATGACAAGCATGAATCTGCGATAGAAATATTAGTAAACTACACAATTTGTTAATTATAAATTGTTACGAATGGGAAGGAAGTGGCATAGAGGCCGGTAACTATCAAAGACTGGTAACTATTTGACTTGCGTGCGCTTGAAACGTCTGCAATATTTTTGAAAATATTAGTATTTTTGTATCGCATTCATAGCTGCCACCAATTCGATTACGATTGCGCCACCTCATCAGTTCATGTAAAAGGCTTCAGTTGGGCCCGAAATTAGTCAGGCTATGCCATTATGTACGTTTGAGTCAACCATTACAAAATATGAACTATTGTCCGTGCTTAGAAGTACTATAAAGCCATTAAACACTAACTGAATAGACTACCACGAAATCGCTGCAGTAATATATTTCTTACACAAAACAATTTCCCAATGGATGTCCATGTATAATTTTCTAATGGTACGGTCATCCACTCGCTAGTACTAACAACGAACTACAAAATTAAATATAAACCTTATTACTTGACAGGTAAAGGTGATATTAGTTAGCACTAAAGTGCTTTACTATTTATCCGTAGTATCAGGAATAAAACCCGTCACACAAAGCTATTTTATGTAATTTGCTAGAAGCGTTTGTGAGAATAATAACCGTATAGCGTCATTCAATTTGTCGCGTACAATCATCCTTTCCCAAAACTAATTAAGATATTATGATAGTAATAACCATTCATGATATGTAACATAATTTAATATACAGCGTGTTTAAAAGAAAGCACGTACAGATATTACAAATACTTTCATGGTTGTGATCAACTGTCTTCCAAAAAAAAACAACGATCAGAACAAATCGTCACCAGATGAATAACATTGTAGGATACCAATTTTTCATTCATAATGCAGTTTTATATATATAAATGTGTATTAACTCCGTTTAATCGTAGTGTATAATATTCTGACATATATCATCAGGATTCTAAGCGAACAACAACTCACCGTATTTTATTATATCCAGGTATTTTGTAAACGTTTTCTTGCTGACTGTACTCGGTATTAAGAAATGGCGACGGTTCACGTACGGTGAGCTTGCATGTGGCAACAAGCCAAGCATTTATCTACCTCCAAGATTACATTCCTACTTGACACCGTGATTTAATATGAGGCAAACAATTAGCATTTTCATAAAAAAAAAATGTAATTTATGATACAGCCTGTAGAAAATTGCGGAAATCAGCCTGTATAAAGTACAGATAACTGTGTACGTAACTAGCGTGCTGTTTTCATTTTTGGTCAAATTTTGTGAAGTGTTTTTCAAAGAATGCTTGAGGGGTGGGATGAGTGGACTCGAAAAACAATTGAGCGAATACTACTTGAAATATTTTTATGTAATATACACCATGAACACATAAAAAACAGATATCCATAATATACACGTTTGTTGATTTTTTTTTTAAATTGGTCTAATCATTGCCTTATTTTCATTTAAAATGTTTTTTTTTTAGTCTGATATCTATCTAAACTTAAAACTTCGTCGGAGATTGTTCACGAAATTACAATAAAAATGCCTTCAGTTAAAAACGCTGAAATAAAAAAGTCACATATTTCAGTTCAAACGAAGTTGAAATATTTAATAAAAATACAAGCGACTACTAATTTAGCGTCGACGCAATGTTGTGCCTTTGCAAGCGCTTTTTCAGCAAACCTTACCACGTACTCCAGTATTTATAAGTATGAGCGTATACTTGTCTTGATGAAGTAAAAATTTAAAAAGGTTTTATATTTAATTTAGGTTAACCGAAATTAAATGTTTTCTTTCGAGGAACTGAAATAAAACGGTCTAAGTAAAACCTAGCTAAGTTTATTTAGGAATTATTATCAGATTTTAATCATAATCTAGCAGGACTTGATCCTTAGACTACTGTCTCACATTACTAACCAAGCTGCCAAGGTCACTGACCGAGAGTTAAAATTTATCCAACACACCTTACACAATAAACACTAATATTTTCACAAATGTTTACGTTAATAGAAAACATGTATTCTATCCTATTTAAAGTAACATATTAATGAATCAGCCGTTTCTAAACATTAAAAGCTATTAACAGCATTAGCAGCTAACATTTCCGTCGAGCTGCGGTTTAGCTATCTGCAGTAATTTATTTGGCATTGTTCGTGTTTCCATTAGTCTTTACAAAGATAAAATAACATCTATTTTCGAAGCATTAGGTGGAAATATAATGGTATACCAGTATTTCTTTATGCTGAATGGTAAAACGGGTTAATCAATGTCTCATTGCTAGGAATGACCTGATTATTCAAAGCAAAAGCAAGCAACGCACTAAAATCTAAAATAATAACATCTCCTTCGGAAGCTCAATCTTGCATAGTTACATTTTTTTTATTATTATTTAACTATTGAGAGAGTTGCAAAGAAACAACAATGTATTATTTTAATAAAAGAAAAAACAATATTTTTGTTCCAATTAGTTTTGGAGTAGCAGCCATCACGGATTTTGCTTAAATTATCCTTTAAAATGTTATGACAGCGTATATTAATTACCTCGTCATCGTTTTAACAATAAATTCATTTCCCGAATAAATCCACGAATGATGTAACAATTCAATTTCAGTGAATTATGCTAATCCGGCTAAACTTACAGTATAAATAAAACAGGAATCCAACCACAGCTTTTATACGGCAAAGTAAAACAAACCTAACCGTAACAGACTTAGAGTCTAATTTTGCATATACCCATAAATATTCAGACAGGCTTTTACATTTGATCTTATAAGGTGAACCAATAAAGTTTTAAGCTCTATTGAAAGATGAATACTTGGATTTGTAGAAAGTTCTGTAATGTATTACTCGCATTTGTAGGCGTAGTTACTTTACGTATAAGATTTGCTTAAGTTGTAAAAAATCTTTGAACAGCCAAACCATTTATCACCACCTCTTAATGTTTCACGATTGTGCGAACGAGACGCCGATATGCACCGCGTATTACACTATCTCGCTTCCACACCTGCTATAGTCTTCCTTTAAGCGGTAGTAGTGGTAGGCCATCTGTACGTATTTATTTATATTTCCAGCCCATAAATGTGTACCTTTTTTTGCCCATCATTCTGTTTTAAGTAATTGCCCAAAGAAGTAATAGCAACTATGTTATATATGTTTTTAAAACATAGAACTTTCATTAGAGCTAAAAATTGTAAAAAAAAGTTAAAAAAAAAAGCAAAAAATATCAAAAGCAATATGGAAAGCGATGTGATGGAACCGCCGAGTTTCGATCCCGGGTCCTCTCGCTTGCTAGGCGAGCGCTCTACCAACTGAGCTACGACTCCTGTATTAGTACCGTCAAAATAGATGCTCGTATCCGTCGTAGTACTTGTAACGCTTATTTCTGACTACGCTCCTATTGCGCTACATAATCTTGTATAAGATATAATATACAATATATCTTATAATATTATCTTGTATATTATGTGTACTGTGTATACTGTTTCAATAATAGTAATAGTATGCTTGGAGTCTAGATCAAGACTAATTTCGTACTTGACTGAAGTTCTTATTTCATTTTGCTCTCGACTGGTAACTTTGTTTTTCTAGATAAATCTTGTTAGTGAAAACTGCCTGTTATATAAATACGCTGTATTAAACGCTTAGTTTACTTTCTCTTTTCATTTACCTTTTTTGCTTAGACCCAGTTATACTTTTGGAAGACGTCAAATGTTTAAATGCCATGGTGTCTAACATTAAAAGTTTTATCGCCTTATTACTTTTTTTTTAATATGTAGTAGCTACACAAAACTGTGTGTATGTTACACTAATTCTTTTTATTTGTAGACACCCATCAATTTGTTTTACAGAATATTCGTGCCACAACACCTAAATTTAGGCCTTATTTGTTTAGAGAAAATATTCCCAAAATGATCCAGGTAGAAATCCTAATAAGCTTATAACTTACCAAGTAACATTATCCAAGGGATTTTATATTTGTGAATCTCTAACAACAGCTCTATAATAGGAAGGTCCAAATATATTTCGCTACCTAAACCTTAATTTAAGCATTCTGGGTTTTTAGTCTTTGAATTACGTAAGGTTACTCATTACGTAAATTGCACCGAGAGCGGTTAAAAGCAAGAGTTTAAGACATAATGAACTATGCAGTTGCACCTTATTTTCTTTTATGACAGAACTCTGGAGCCAAATTATCTAAAGACTCTAGCTACTAACATAACTTGCGGTGAAAGCTTTTTAAGAACGTTTCTTTAATTTTCTCTAACATTCTTTTATAATACTACAGCACCAAGCACGGTCTTTAGAATTTAAACGACCTCTATCGTAAAGCCAAAATCAAAACAAAATTCATGCTGCGGTGATAATAAACTCAGCCAGTACAGCCGACAATAACTTAAGCGCTGAATAAATCAACAATGCAGAAGACAATTTACGATCATACTCATGCTTAAGTTGAACCGTATTTCTAAAGGTAGGGGCACAATAACTGACAATAGAAACCACACTAATCATATGCAACGCACAAATTGCGTCTGATGAGTGTTCCTATTGTTAAGTTTTTCATAGAAAATCAAGAGCCAGGTGTCATAATGCACGTACGTTACGTACGTAGAGTCAGTTTGTCTTAAGCTTTATTTCTTGTCCAAGATTGTACCAGTAAAGTACAATATTATGACAACCTATCCAATCTAAATTAACCCAAGATTGTTGAAGTTTATTTAGGGCCTAAAGCAATTTCACACTTTACATGGAAACTGACTGTTAATTAAGGGTTTGAAGTCATAAACTTGTAGATTAACTATAGGCTAATAGTTGAACTGTTATCTCAAACATTATCTGTGTCGCAAAACTCCACAGGAGACCTTCCATAAACGAAGAGTTACGAAAATTAACGAAGATTTTCCGAAGTCTCAATTGTTTTTGTTTCTTTGTTGCAGTGTCACAAATATTTTCCTGGTGAACCTGTCTGTTGCGGATCTCCTAGTCACTCTGTTCTGCATGCCGGTGCAGATTGCCAAGTCCGTGACACTACTATGGTACTTCGGAGAAGTTATGTGCAAAACTGTTAATTTCTTGCAAGGTAAGTTGAACTTTACAATCTTTTATGTCTTAGGGTTCATTATTTTGCTAAAAAAGTAACATTACAATATAAAAATCTACCTAAATGAAACAAAGCATCCGTTAACAAACAATACAGCCGTTCTTTATTAATCTTGGAAACAAACAAAAAAGAAAATATCGAAAGCGGAAAATGCTTCAAAAGCCTTAAAATAAGAATAGACTCTTTCAAAGTATTTCAAAGTGAAGGTAACACGCGAACAATGTTCTGAGCAATTTTCCTGCCAGAACAAAGATTGGGTGCTGACAACTCTCTACCGCGAACCTAGCCAATTATTTTAATTGTCGTAACGTCGCTGCAAACTTGTTTATACGTAACGGGTTTGGCTCGCAAGACTAGAAACTCTTAGTGCTCCCAGAAGAATATGCCCCTATTTCGAATTCGAGTAAATTAAGTTCTAACAACGTATTTTGGAGTAGCAAGATTTGGTGTACCTTCTGAGAAACTACGGGATAGTTTGGAAAATTAGATTTTCGACTTTATTTGTTTATTCAAAACATTTAAGGATAGCCTTTAAATGTTTTGAATAAACAAATAAAGTTATACAAGTAGGTATATTAGTCGGTAAAATTATTGTGGGTTTGGTTCGACACTGTGTTATTTTACATTATTATCCCTTACTATTTCCAAACAAATCTTCAAACGATTACTTAATAACATCTTCCTTTTTGAAAGAAAATGTGAGTTCAAGTTCAAGAGACCGTTAAGGCCTTTCGGAGGCTGTAACGTGATTTAGACCGACCGAACATTTGGGACATTTAGTCATATTAAAAGGGTCAGCGGTTTTGAAGGCAGCTCAATCTTTTCAATTTACGGATTGACTGGATTTAAATGTTTTGGTAAAAGATACATTTACTGAAAAGACTTTACGGTAGTTTTTTAGTTTTTCTTTGAAATAAGATTTCGTGTATGAATTAAGTCTTGTTTCAGTACTAGACAAAATATTGGCTTCCTTCTCAATCATTTTGGCACTCTAAGTGAGAGTTCCTGAAACTCCACTTCGAGGTTGTAAAAGCCTAGTTTACTGATGTCACGACAACAATGATATCACTTCCAAAACATTATCTTTTGAAACTCCGTCTCCTGGATCAAATCAAGTTGTCAATTGTTTTAACTCAAGGGGAGTAAGCTGACAAAAACGGATTTAATTAAGATTAACGGGTTGCTTCCAGTGACACCTACCGGATAAATGGAAAAAGGCTCAGTTGGTGGCACTCTCTAAAACCAATTGAAATAAAGTTTTTATTAGATTCTTATCTTCAACTTAAATAGTTTTTCTTACTTTTATCAGTTTTTAAGCGTTTTTCTTCGATAAATGGTCTTCTTGTCGAAGTTAACTATTTTTTTTATAAAATCTATACTACTGGTAATGTGAGCCTTCTTAATTAATTTTGCTACTATTTAGAGGTTCTTAACTTCCGAAATAACAGCTCAAGCACAAAATGCGGTTAATAACTAAGATCGGGTTGATTAAATTTGCAGATGTAATTGGGTCTGTCTTGAGATCATTGGTGAAAGTGAATTGTTAACTTATACAACACTTGACACAATTGTGGGAGGATCCTTGACGGTTCAAATTAGATACACTCGGATCTCCAAGATTATGTACATATTCAATCTGAATAGATATTATGTTGAACTAAAGATAGCTTGCGAAAAGGTTAGGTGGAAGGTAAACACAAAAGATTTGAGAGTAAAAATACTATTAAGTTTGGATACGATACTTTATAACCATTATAAGATACTTTATAACCATTTTATTTAGTGAATGTAGACCTTAATAGAGTATGTAACTTCTATGCTAAAGTATTTGCTTGTTCTTGTTACTATTGAGGTATAAATCCTTTATTTTAAAATAAGTATATCATAGAACTTTCTAAGACCTGAGTCTAATGTGCCTAGTCTCTAAATATAATATGCCTCATTTCTGAAATTACAAAAGAATTTCACCCATATTATATTGTGTTTACTGATGAAAGTAACATGAGCTAGATACAGTATTTATTGTCTTAGCATTGTAATAAATATTTACAGGTAACCACAAACAAAGGTTCCGAAATCTCTAAGGGGATCAATTACTTAGCAAGTTTACCAAAACGACTACAACTACCCAACAACAAAGAAATTCATTTATCATAGTTTGAAACTTTAAGGGAAATAATAATGTTCTCTTTAAAAGTGATAGTGAATTATGTTAGCTTGAATAGGTAATTAGTTCGTAAAAGATCGTTTCTAGTTGATAGTAAGCTGCACTTTTTGCTGAGTGGAGCTATTACAGTCCGACCTCTGTGGTTAATGGACGTGACTTCATTAGTGCATTCAATTTTCTTGAAGGTTTTAATTTAGGAAGCTAAATTAAATTGTTTTGAATGGTATTGGAAGTTTGTATGCATACAGATGATTTATACTTCTCTTATTTATCAAATAGTTAAAAAGTAATGGTACGTAATAATAGACTTTACTCGCCGCGTTTATTTGGTGAAAACAGAGTAAAAAATCTTTAGCCTTGCAAAACGGCTAGATAAACAAAAAAAACTGTGTTTTTGGGTATTTGATGGATGAATTCCCAAGCAAAGAAGTTTCTTTCTTGTTTTTTGACTAAGATTTCAGGAGTATAAGTAAACAGTTGATGAAGTAAGTTCTGACATTTGACATACGAGCTGTTATTTGTCAGTACCTAAGTCAAAGTGTGTGTGAACTTCGTTGATCGTCACCTATATATAGATTTTGAGAAACACGTTCATTAGGTGTCACGTTTCTTACTTGTAACATGTTTAAGATAAATTACGTACTAAGGAAATGTTAATGTATTCTGTACAGAAATCAAGTTAGTGATTCTAAAAATACATTATTCTTTTCATGTAGTATATTTGCGTATTTTTAGCCAGTCATGACCGTGACTATTTGATTTCTAACTTATCCCTTAATTCATTAAACCCAAATTGGTGAGCTAATGAAAGTATGAATTGGCCTGTAAATGTCAGGTAAATCTGAAAAGTTCTGTAGATTCAGAGGCGGTCTAATTGGGTATTCATAGCGCTTAATAAATGTTTGGCGGCAATTTACGCTGATTGGAGTCAAGTCAGAGATGTTTGACTGGAATAGAGGTTCGCTGATTAATATTGATGTCTGCTATTGATATTTTAGTAATTTTTTAAACTAGAAACCTTAGTAATACGTAACCTGGCTAAAATGGCTAACAAAAAGAGAACATCAGAGTATTATAAAGAATTAAAGCCGGACAGTATCCGTTATGAGAGCGAGGTGCTGCTAGTCAAAGTGCGGCATTTCGCTTTCATAACGACAGTTGCTTCGCAGTAACAAGTATCACACTGTTTCTAAATCTCCTTTTCCAATATCGATTCATCTCTGTATGTCATCTCTAATTTCTATGTAATCTTGTTCCATTATCCCAGGCGTTTTTAGCTCTCCTTTTTAAATATCGATTCATGTCTATAAATCATCTCAGGTTTTAAGTACTTCCTTTGTTCCATTATCCCAGGTGTGGCCGTAGCCCTCCAGCGTGTTCACAATCACGGCGATGTCGGTGGACCGGTACCTGGCCATCACGCAGTCGCTCCGGCAGCCCTGGATGCCGTCGCGGCGCGGCGCGTGCAGCCTGCTCGCCGGGCTCTGGCTGGTCGCGCTCGCTATCTTCGCACCACTACTGGCTGTGGCTACGGTGGAGAGAGAGTACGTGCCGTCACTCTCTAGGACAAGGAATGGTTCGGTAAGTTAATTTTGGTAAGTTTTCAGTGTATGGTGTAAGTCTAGGATTGAATGAGCGTTGTGTAAGATTTGTAACATTTTCAATTGTTAGAGACTAGTTTTCAATTGCAACAGTCATGCAATTACTAACTTTACAGTAACTTGAATTTATATTTTTAGTTATTTTGACGTTACGTATACTAGGTTAGGAACCAAAGAATAGTTAAGAACCAGATCTTGGTATTATTTTTCTGTAGGGAATGCCAAGTGAGATTTCTCCCTATTCCTTCAAATTTTCTCATTATTTTTTTTTCCTTTTAAATTTTAATTTTACACTTCTCCCAGTTTTTCTGCAACCATTAGCATAGAATTAAAGAGCTCAGGTAACTGCATTCATTTAACTTCTAGGGTGACGTGGTTTATTTTAAATGGACAGTTTTGTGTTTAAAATCTCATTTGCTTAAACGTTGCATTATGCGCGGTTTCTGGGAGCGTGCAACGTTAGTTCTTATATATATGAATATTTTAGAGACGGACACATCCTTGTGAAATCCCGTACATTGTACGTAAAATGAAGTTATTAGTCGACAGTGAGAGAAATTTATTTTACTAATATACTTTTTATGCCAATCGTCTTAGTTAATTCAAATTAAGTAGAGCTGTAAAATATAAAACAAGCATTTTTTCTGGTATTCGTTTTGGATATGCTTATTTAGCAGTATCTCTAATAACGACTGTATTTTTAGATGTTAGTTTCTGGATCACAAAATTAGGCACTCATTAAATACACAAATATAAAAAAGGCTGATTTATTAAATACCTACATTAGTTTTATCGATAAAAGAAAATACTAGTGATCAAACTACTCGTAACACCTTAACGATAGAAATTTTCGGTACAACGTGCAAAGTCAGGCAAGCGAATTGGAGCTGTGCCCAATAATAATGACGATAAGATCGTATCGCAATTCTCTTTATGTTACGGTCATACTATCGCTGAATGGCCGACGCGATAGAGTCATTGTATTTAGCCTCCTTCAATGTCCATCCCAAACTAAAGGTTATCGGCAGCCCGTCTAAAAAAATAATAAAAATGTGAAATGTCTATAGTACAGTATTGTCACAGCACCAGGGCAACAAAAACTACACTCAATTTCGGAACCCGCCTTGTCATTATGACGTAGGTCAAGTTCGAATTTCGCAAAAAAAACTTTTTGGTATAAAAATGCTCGCGAACTCGTGACGAAATCTCGAAAGTTTCGTTATAAAACGATTTATCGAATCCGCCATGTTCGACTGACATCTATGGCTTTATTATGTGGGCGTCCGATGTAAAACATTTTTAAAGCGAGAGAAAATTAAAGTCGTTCGAAGTTCGGATTTCTTACGACTGTTATAAACTTCCAGTTTTAGGATCATGCTTGCGTAGGCAAAAAACCATGACGTCACAAAGACAATCTATTATTCTTCATAAAATTTATAGAATTGAACGCTTAAATAAATTCCAGTATTATTTTAACGATGTTCTAAAAATTGAAAGTCACAAAATTACAAATTAATTTTCAATAAAATTTAAATACCAAAAACTTGGTACTTTCTGACTTTTACTGCTTAATATTACATTTGTTTTTGAGACTTTCCGAGTTGTTTCTTTTGGAACTCATTTTTTATACATCAAAGCTTGATTTTTTTTTCTGATTCTTTTTAGTAGGCAGAAATCGTTATTCCTTTATATAACTTAGTACAGTATGTGAGCTTGAAAAAACCTCGGGAATGTTCCGTAACTTTACTTTTGTGGTTACATAAAAATGATTAATCATTGTAATAATTTTAATTTTCTTCAATTTTTAATCACCGAAATGATTTTTTGACTGATGGTCAAAAGTAATTTTAATAATTTGGCTTATTTTTGCAACCACTTCATAATTTTTATGTAATTAGAGTAATTTATCTTCTTGTTTATTCGTGAAATATCGTTATTTTTCCATTCAATTCATAATTTAGTGATGTATTTTTATCAGGGTAAAAAAATAATAATATGCAGTAAAAAAAAAACAAAAGACTATAGTTTTGTTTTTGTTCAGTGTGTCTTTAATAATTAAAACCGGTATTAGAAATTATAATAGATTACCTTTAATAAAATATAAATGAGTTATTAAGTGAATCGTAAATTGGTCGTGCATTTACGTTAAACCTCTAACTAACAGAGCTCTGGCAGCTTTCCAGACAATTAATAAAAGGTAGCGAGCCAATTAAAGCCTCCATAATACCCACTTAATATATTCTGGTCACAATTACCAATTTCAAATATTAGACAAAATACAGGTCTATTAAAGTGAAGTGATAGTACAATGTAGTCAGGTACAAGCAAATTAAAATCTAGAACTAGTCTTAATTTAAAATTTGACTGGACAAATCCTTTTATTCGATAAAGAGCTGTTAAAACTTATCAGTCCGTTGTCATTTTGACGTGAAGACCATCTCGGATCGATTCTCGTCAAATATGACAAAAAGCAGTCCGATTTACACACCTTTAAAACAAAATCGCTTCATCTGTTTCAAAGAGCTACGATGGCGCGGACACACACAGACACGTCACAATGGTAACAACCCACGTCGGGGTTAAAAATGCGCAAAATGATTGAATTACATTCTTAAAGTTACGAGTCGTAATAATGTCGAGCAAATGAAAACCTCGATAGCATTTTTATGTCAATTGCTATCGCTATGGTTATGCATGATCCGATGTAGCCATCTTTATTATTCGTAATCCTCTTTTATTACTTCACTTGACTGAAGAAGAAATCAATCTTACCCCGTTAAAAAAATAAACCCCTAAATCATTATCTCTAACAGAAATTGAAAATTGCTCTCAAGTTGAAGAGCAATTTCAATTTGAAAATTGGTAACGTTTATATTTTTAGGTTAAACCTCCTTTTGCGTGACCGGTTAGTAAATGAGAATCAATTTGTGGTTCGGCCGGTAAGCTATTTTAAAATTAATTCAGCAATTTCTGGCCACTCGGTTCGGACCAGAAAATTAGGAAATTGTGCAAACATTATCGAAATTGTAGCTATAATTGCAGCTAGTTTTAAACTAAATTTTGTTTAGTAATTGGTTTGCGTTCAATTTTGCTTACCCTACAAAAAAATATTTTTGCTGGTAAATAAGCACCGCATTGTATCAGATGCACTGTTTTTTTATTAACCCATTGCAGCTCTATGATTTTTGGGATTTAAAGAATTGTGACTTCGTTTCAGCTCTAAGAAGTAACCAACATACTAACAAAGTCACAACTTTCTTTACAATTATACAGGAGTGTGCATTGTATACATGTATTATTTATCTTATTTGATTAAATGCTAGACTAATAAGTTCGATTCCTCAAGAGAAATCCTAGATTTAACTGTGTTAAATTGTGTTCTGGTAGTTTGTTATCCAACTATTGGTATGTACGGAAACTTATGCTGTTGCCAATTAAATACAAGTTCGACTGGCCTGTTGGTCTAGTGGTTAGTGGCCCAGACTACTATACAAGGGTTCGATTTCCACCCAGTACAAATATTTGTGTGATGAGCACGAACATTTCTTCTGTGTCTGGGTGTAATTTATCCATAATATGTATGTATTCAGAAGTATATAAGAATGTTTATCAGTTGTCTAGTACTTACAATACAAGCTCTGCTTAGATTGAGACTAGATGGCATTGTGTGAAAGTCGATAAATAAAAAAATTGTCAGAACAAAATATACGATCAAAATCCGCACTGTACCGCGGTAGGTATAAATGTGTGTGTGTGTGTGTGTAACATTTCCCACATCACATTACTCTTTCGTGTTTTAGCCGGCGATAATCCTGCTCGTAGGGCGAATTCTTCCATAGTACGTAATTGCCAATTAAAGCCCAGAATAGGGGTGCACCCTCTATCCTGCCCTTTAATTGGTCCTAAACCTCCCGTAAATGTTGGTAAAGCCATGTTAAATGATTTAGGGTACAACTTCATCTATATAAAAATACTTGAAGTCTTGTGTTGTAAAAGATTATCAAAGTAATAACACGATGTTAATGTCTTTGCTGATTTTCTTCTATTAAGAAAACAAGCAGAATTTTTGGGTTTCTTATGAAAAATATTCCTGTCGTGACTCTTAATCCCCTAAATTTTACATTGCTGTACAATTTACTTAAAATACAGAACATATCTTTAGATTCAGATTTAAATAATATAACACAGTACAAGGCTTTAACCAAGTCAACAAAAAAAATCAACTAGCTTAATGAAAATAAACTACAAAAATCCATTGGTATCAATCGTAAGCAAGTCACACGAAACAGACCCCGACATGTTGTTCCCTACGTGATTGGCGTATCAAAATGTTAAAGCAAGATACAAACTTACTTTTCCGGGAAAATAAAAACAAAACACATGACGATCACGAAAACTACAGCTGAAACTCGACACTGCACAGTCTCTTAAAACTTTACACTTTTGTATACACTAAGGAGCTCACAAATAGAAGAACTCTATGAATTTAACAGTTTTGCGATGTTTGTGCGAATTTTGTACCGTGTTGTATTTTAGTTAGTTTTATACTTCTTAAGCCAATACACAATACACGTTTGCTTCGTGTATTATTTAGTAATAAAGCAATAAAATTGTGACAGGTTTTCTCGTCCATTTTAACTTTATCTACTAACATTAATAAAAAAGTATCGCTAGGTATGAGGTGTAATATATTATTTACAATATTAGCACTTGGATGGACTTGACTGTCTTAAAAAAAAAAATACTGGTAATGTCTAAATGTAATGCGAAAAAAAGAAATGTTTGAAATGTTGAATATTTATCATCGTATGTGATCAGATACATAATTCTCGAGAATTATCACTACAACTATGTAGTGATAATTTTCGAGAATTATGTAGGTATATAAAACATTGTCGCGACTACGTTTTATTTATTCATGAACTTATGCGGGGATTCATTAATTTATTGGGGACGCGTTTCTCGAGTTTGTCCGTCCCCATATACGCTAAGAGGTATCGCATCTTTACAACTACCTACGCAAAGGATTTAGATGAGGTTTTTTAATAGATAGAATGTTTCAAGAGAAAGATTTTTATGTACAATACATCAATAAAAGAACCTTTAAGAAGTTACGGCGGGACGTCAGTTTTTTTATAAATTCATGAATGAGGGAAAAAACTATTTACACCTCGAAAAATAACTTCAAATACATACAAAGAAGGTGGTAACACAAAACAAGTAATTACAGATCATTCTGCATCGAGTAAATTAGCCAATCAACCGATTCGTAAGGACATAATTGCGCAGACTGACTTTGTCTCCGACACAAAAGTTCAATGGCTGTCGACTTCTAATCGATCAGTTCAAATATAGCTTATAGCAGTCATTTATTATTCCCTGTAATTAGAACTTAGGCTACAAGCTCTTGTGATTTGTGGATTAATTTATTGAGAGTTATAATTTAATTTGGAATGGTATTGGATGTGAGATTAAGATCAATAGAGAATATTCCAGATATTGTTTTTTAATCTTTTCTAATGAAAGTTCACCAATTATACCACCCCAGTTTTAGTCTCGATTTGAAGTATAAATCTGGGAGTTTTATAAATTGGTTAAAAACCACAAGCGAGGTAGCTTGGGCTGGAGTCCTATAAATAAAATGGTACCGTAAATGTAAGAACATAACTTGGTCCTATCATTCCATCATTACCTATTATGTTTTTTTCAATCATTATAATTATTTATGATAGTTTCACTTTAAAACTAAGGTAATATAACTACTGAAATAAATACACAGTTTACGTCAAAGCGTCCTCAGACAAAAACAACAATACAATCACAAAGGCCGGACATAACGGTAAGCTTACTATTATCCAGCGACCACAGACGTCGGAAAGTCGTGATCCCGAGAATCGTCCCCTATCGTCCGTATTTCAGCTCGACCAACAACAGAGGCTCCCTTTAAATGGTCCATCTGACATTTCCTTACGCCGACCATAAATCAGCCTTTCGGCCTGTCAGGACCTGGCCTCGCCGGTACAATTGTAATTGTGATAATCGCGCGTCACTTCTTAATTGGGTCGTGCTTAAGTTATCGATGGGATGTTGAATGTTTTGTAACAGTGACCTAGATAGTTTTAGAGAAAATATATTACGTAAGTAATTTTAATCCTCAATTTTACGAAACACTTTAAAATTCTTGATGTTAGATGACTGTTTACTTAAGCAATAATCTTAAATTATAATAATTAGAGCAGTAACATTAATACTTTATTTCAAAACATAAATAACAATTACCTACTTCGAAAGTCAGAGTAGCATTTTAAACGACTCTCTTAAACACTTAAATAGTTTTCACAACTGGCATTAAAGCTAGCACTAGACTTAGAATCTAATTTCAAGTATAACTCCGCGCTTTGTGGTCCTCTGAGCGTACATTTAAAACGTTAATGTACCTTAATGTTTTAGACAAGTTAAATATTGTAAAACAAAGTCAAATTACAATCGTCGCAGGAGCAGTTGAGAGCTAAACTTTATTAAGCTTTTTAGAGATCTTCATTTTCTATTACTAAATAGGAATATTATATTCTGTTGATTCGAGTTTATGAGTAACTGTGTAGTTTGGAATAATACATTAGTATTCTACTGTACTTTGTTAAGATTTCAAAAGCTCTAACTGTATAATATTATCTTATCTATAATAATAGGTGCTAGGAATGTCTGCAATCCCATGTCGTTTATGACTGTAAAAAGTCGCCTATTTCTTTTACATTGTGAGTAATTAAATAAAAAAGCTACACAAAGATACAAACGATGACGATGTTCATTAGAAAATGAAATCATATTTATAATTAAGAAAATGGATTACGTTTTTCTTCTTACAAGTCACATTAGACCTGCAGCGTTTTAATCTTCAGCCAAGCACGTTTTTACAAAGTAGAAAAACGCCCGTACTCTCCGATTCCAAGAAAAATACGCAAAATAACATCTGAGAGCTACTTTTACGATTTCATGCTTCGTTTTATTAAAGCCTAGGCTGTCTGCTTCACATCGGAATTCTCTATAAAAGTAATTGAATCAGTAAACCAATTTACATTATGAAATAATATTACACAGACTAAGCGTTGCTACAACACAGACTATTGGAGTTTATATTTAGAACGTTTCTATACAAGTGTTCTATTACATGGAATTAGGGTCTCCTAAAGTCGCCTATACTAAAGTTGTATTAAATCTCCAGTGACCGGTAATCTTTGTGGTCAGAACAAAACATCTAGACAGGCCGCAAAGTGTCAGCAAAGCGTATCTTCCCACAGGCGTACTAAGATACAAAGCCTAAAATTATAGAACAAGTTTATACAACCACTATTCTCGTAATAAATGAGGTCCCAAAACATATATAACCTCAAGATAGAAGAGCGAAAATATAGTTTTGTCGGACATCAATACTGCCCTCGTAAATGAAAACACAGTATCTCAAGAAATGTCGTTTTGAGATAATGGCGGTTAAAGTTTGAAAACTAAAACATGACGTTGTGAAGAAACTATTATGGTTACATAAGAGTGGTTTTTTTTCTATGAAATGCAAGTGACTGACCTTGATATTTTTATATTTAAAATTGCAGAATAACAATTAAATAATTAATAAAATGAGATAATGTGTTATAATTAATGAATTAATTTAATATATTTCGTAAAATTTAAGCTTAATCACAGTATCTAAGTGGTTACTGTGTTTTAGTCTACTTTTATTTTTTACTGTGTTTAAAGTATGTAAAGATACTAGTCTCTTAATAATGCCAAACAGTAACTTTAATGATACTGTGTTTTAAGCTATTTATCACATCCGAATATCAATCTAGTAAGTGATATGCTGTGATTTAGGCTAGGAAAAACCTATTTTACTTTAAGCTGTATTACAGTATTTAGATATACTGTGTTATAAGCTAACCCTTTGTCATTAGTGTTATTTTTTTATTTTTGTATAATGATCAGGATATTATATATAAAGATAAAAGGGATATTAAATATGTATATATTAGGTATATCAAATTAAACTACACTTGAGAGCAATAAATAAAACCTTGACTTTCTTTATAAGGAAGATTTTTTAATGAATCTGAATCAATGTTTAAAAAAACATACACACTATTTGAAAGCTTACCTTATTACCTTTTTAATGATGTTAAATACAGTGTAAAAAAATACCCATAGGAGGTTTTATGGCTCAAAACCCCACAACAGGTAGAATTACGTAATGTTGCTTGAGAAATAATGAAAATTAAACTCAAAATGTTTAATCAAACTGATTATTAATAAGGTGTATTCCCTCCCTTAGCCTTAATAACAGCTCTTAATCGGTTTTTCATGGACCATGAAATCTTGTGATATAGCATTCCACTCTTCTTCTTTCTTTTTCGCTCATCCCAGACATGCTCAATCAGATTGAGATCAGGACTACAAGCTGGGCACTCCATCGCGGTAATTCCAACGTCTTCCATGTAGTCGCTAACTGTTCTAGCGACATGCGGTCTGGCCTTGTCGTGCATGAGGAGAAAACCTTCTCCCATAAGCCACGCAAGCGGCCTCACATGTCCTTCAAACCACTTCTTCGACGTATCGTGCAGCTGTCAAACCTCACGATCTCGAGCCGATATTCGCCCCAGTGATGAATACAATGTCAGTTTTAGTGTCCAACATTATGCCACCCCCAAAACTTACACGATCCACCGCCAAAAGCCACGTGTTTGCTTATGCAGCATTGTGAAAATCTCTCTGATGACCTTCGGTAGACCCAGAGCGTCCATCATGACCATGTAATGTCATTCTGCACTCATCAGAAAATATAACAGACCGCCATTGGTCGTAGTACGTACGTTCAATTTAAATGTTCCCTGGCAAATGGTAGTCGGGCTTGTCGGTGAGCTGTGGTCGATTTGGGACCATTTGCTGGGCGATGTGAAGTCAGCTGTGCTTCACCAAGTCTTCTTCTGACTGTCCACCGACTTATACTGACATTGCGAACTTCTCGAAGCTCTTGTCCCAGTTGAACCGCATTCAGTTGCCGATTTCTTAAAGACCTCGATACAAGAAAACGGTCCTCACGCTCTGATGTTCTGCGTCGCCGGCCAGATCCTGGTCGCCGAATGTACCCACCGGTCTCTTGAAACCTCTAGTACACACGACGTACAAAGTAGCGGCTCAAATTTAGTCGTTGAGCAACTTCACTTTGATTATGGCCTGCTTTGAGCAAAGCAATAACTTGAGCGGGTTCTGCAGGTGTGGTATCCATATTGTTCTGTACGCTTTTCGTAGCGATGTTTTCACGTTGACCCTCGGTATGCAACTGATAAAATATCCAAAAAAACCAGCGCCCCCCAGCCCCTCTCGGGTGAAAGGTTAGATTATAACACAGTAACTCAACGGTTACTGTGTTCTAACCAAGTAATTCGAACTACAATATCAAAACTGCAGGCATTAAAACACAGTATGTAATATACTGTGTTTAAATTCATGTATCACGTAAAATAATGAAGTATTTATTTTAGTTTATACCACAGTATTCAAAGTTACTGTGTTATAAGCATAATAAAGTATAAACCTAAAAATATGTATCATAAATTAAAGAACAGTAAAGTCACTTTTTACGTTAAAACACAGTACATGGAAATTTACTGTGTTTAACTCTAAAATATCTTGATATTTTTTTAAATTTCGCAAAGTTACTGTGAAGGATCTCGGCAACGGTAGGGGGCTACAGATATACCGAAAAGTTCCCCAGATAGAGCTCGCGCCGTAGATTACTAATCTTTATCCAAAGCAAAAACACAGTAACTCAAGTTACTGTGTTTTCATTTACGACGGCAGAATATACAACTAAGTATAAACGTAATTCACAACAATAGTGATAAAATACTGTTCTCTCCATTTTTGGTCGAACTTTTTGAAATTTATTGCTGAATTGCCAATGGCAAAACGAAGTTTCGCCAGCTCTCGCGTGATATGTGGACTAGCAAATTTTCTGTACAATAATGTGAATATGTGGTTCAAAATGCAGATGAAAGCTTGCATCTTTGACGGGGATAAAGATGGATGTCTGGATCGTATTGAATAAGAAAGAATGGATAAGATGGTATAACGTCACATTCTTTGAGATAAAGTATAAGTCAAGTGCTAGTAGTAAAATATTTGGAAATAAACCTCTAAATTGTTTAAAGTTATAACCATGAGACAAGTTATAACTACACATCACACGTAATTAATTAATATGGTTTGGAGTTAATACGCACAAATAATATCATCTGTGTCTATCAAAATCAGTGAATAATTATAATTATTGGAATGAATGATTTTGGCGCAACTTAATTTATAAATTACGACCTTTTATTTTATTTTTGTTTTCTGGGGTGAAACGTTAATAACTTCAAGCCACGCCGAGAGCACGGCGAAGGTATATGTCGGACTCCCACCGACTTAAAACCTAACCAAAGTCACAGGATCGCGCGCGCATGCTCGGCGTGCCCCTAGGTTGTATCAATGATGACCTGAATTAGTTATTAAATTCTTACTTCATTTATGTAAACGTATAAAAACGGAATACATTTTAATGATAATAAAATGAAAAGTACCGCCTTTCATTTAATTACGTAAAATATTTTAGTTTGTCGGAAACAACTATCTGAAGTTTAAATTTAATGAATCTCACAGTGGGAATTCAGGGAAACGAAAACTTTGCCCTTTCAAGCAATTTCACAGAGTGGTTAGAAATGAAGTTTTTGAGAAAATAATGAATTTACAATAAAGGAATTCCTTAGTACATTTATTAACTGACATTAAATTGACAGCCCGGCTCTGTAGGTGAAGGTTCGTTTTATTGTTGTAGAGCTGTCGTTTATATGACTTTTATGTTCTCATTTTGAAATATAGGTTTGTATGTTTCAAAACAAGAAAATTGTGTGCTGGAAAATTTTATATGAATTGTAAAGTTGAACACTCACCTGTTTTGTGATGTATTATTTGTTTATGCGACTGTGTGTGAATACTTTTTAACCTTTAAATGCAAAAGTACCTCGAAAGAAAATGGTGCTCTTATAGGATCAATTTGCTGTCCGCCTATTCGTCGTTCTGTCTTTGAGTTAAGTGAGTTGTCAAGCTGAAAGGATATGTAGTTTTTTTCCCTTAACATTTTAAAATGAAACCCTTACTGACGAGAGCCAAACCCGTACTTGACCGTTTTCTTTGAAATATTCACGTACTCGTAACGTCGCTTATAAGTTCACGTTTATGAGTGTTTGTCATTTTACTGGCTGTTTTGTTTTATGTTTAACGATTAATACCGTATGCGGTCTCCATTTTACATGATGGCTAAATGAAAACATATTTTTTTTAAGTCTTTACTCACGTTTTGCAGATATTATTATACTGCTTCATATTATGGTAGGTATTTATTGTTTATGTAAGGTTTACTGTCTTATTAGGCAAACATCTTGTTACTCACATGCCGACGGTAAAATTACATAAGAGTAACATATGAAACTAATTTCCCTTTAGATTTTGCCAACATCATACACACACACAATACTTCTCTCAATTTCAATCAGCTTAGTTTTCCACCAAAATACAATACGAACAAATTGCGAACTTGAGGTTTATTTTCGAACGTTCAATTTCCTCGAACGAAAGCAGAGCTCAGAGTTTGAACTATAAACTAATTTATCATTCAACTTTAAAACACGGAAAGAGAAATTTCAATACATTTTGTTACACCCTTAGGAAGTGCGCTTAAAATATGGAAGCAATCTCTGTTTTGAGGAAAAACTTTGAGAATGTTTTAAAAAGTTTATTTTGTTTACTTGGCCTCGATGCGGTGACGTGAATGAGCGGATGCATTTATATTTTAGTATCGTTCGCTTTATAATGTTACTTAGTTTTCCTTACAGTTTCGTACACGTGGAAGTCGGTTTTATCTCAAAAAGTAGAGCTCTGAAGTAAACTTTGCTATTTAATTGGTTCTCTTAAACATGTTATATAATTATAACATAGAAACAAATACAGTAGTCACGGTCTTCTGGCCAATCGAGTCATTGATTGAATCTAAAGTGGCCACGTTAACGGTGACAAACTAACATGGTGATTTTCGTTTATATTACTGTAGGACGAATGTTTTTCGAACATTTGAGTCAAAAATTAAAATATGACAGCAAAATTAAATGTCCGTCTAATGTTTGAATCTCGTTTAGTGTAATTATGTGATTACTTTGTGTCATTACTAAAAGACACAGACTGATTACAATATCGTTACAAGTTAAGGAAAGAAAGTTAAGAAAATGTGGAAAATTCCCAACAGTTAAGCTCTTAATTTAGGAAAATTTTCGCCCTAAAAATCAGTTCAAACTGGCCTCGAAAATTCACTACAAAGTGTTGCATGAGTTATTCGCCAATTTCAAAATGTAAATAAGGAAAACGAAACGTTTCTTCTGCTATAAGTCAAGCAAGCAACAACTTATTAATTTGGCCCTGGAATTTTAAATTAAATTAGCATATTAATTTATCTGTCACTGTCATTTTACATGAATGGCGAACAAGAATATTAAATTACAACGTACTTTTTGCTTTGAGCGGAACTGAGAACTCTAAACTCCAACTCATACATTATTTTGAGTTGTTAAGAATTTGGTAAGTCAACAAGGGTGAAAGCTTAATCTCGTTAACAAAGTGTCATTTCTGCAACCGTTAACAATAAATTAATGGAAAGTAAATTAGAGTTCAATTTGTCACTTATTGTACACAAAATAAATGTGTCAAAATTCATTCTTGAATTTGGAACATAAATTCAAACAAAGAAATAAAATTTACATCCATATTGTTCGCTCAACATATATGAAATGCACTCTTTACATTCGTATCTATGCATAAAATAGCTACGAGAAAAATAAACCGAGGTTTGGTGGGTATTTTATCAAATCTCCATTCTATAGGAGCGTCGACAGGTGCAGGCAAACATTCGACGATCGCACGATGTTGGGCTTTAGCACTCAATGTAGAATTCACTACAACGGATATTGAGGTATTGGAAAAAGCTGCCAGTAAATGTATTTGAAGCTCTTAAGTTGATTTCAAAGAGCAAATATAAGAAATGAAGATGTTTTACTTCCTTATCGGAAACGTTTTCTTGTAATTTAATATTGCTGTCGACTTTTTTATTATTTTTCTGTCGTTATTTTAAATAATTAAAAAAAAAATCGTGTAAATTTTACTAATGTTTATGTAGACTAAAAATATAAATAGACTTAAGGCTATGAACAAAAAAATGCAAACATAGAGGAATGGATTTCGACTTTATTGGTGGAAAATAAATCTCTGATGAATCTAACCACAAGTCTGTACCGTTGCAACATTTTATGTTAAAGGCTAATTGGAACAACGTTAAATTAACAGCAACAGCTCATTAAGGCTTCCTGAATGCATGCAAGCGGCCTTAATGGACTAACGCTCAAGTGTATTGTTTTAGTTGCGCTGAAGCCTGACCTAGTTGTCAAAGGCACCATGGACCAAGGAAATCGAATTAGTTCGGTAAACGGCGCCTTGGGGGACCCCATTTCCACATTCACATATGTATCAAAGGTTCTCGTTGTTTCCTTCAAGGGAAGGGTTAGTTGATATTGTTTTAGTGGTCGGTATTATGCAAGTGTAGGCATTAGGTAAATTGTATAAAGGACTGGTCATTATAGTAACCCTTAGTTGTTGTTGTACTTATAACAGGTTTTTTTTTTCAAATATTTTTAGTGGACAACGTGATACTCATAAAATGACTTAGTGTATTGCATTACCAAGCTTAAATAAAAAAAAAAAGATTTTTCGTGTAAAAGCCAAAAAACACCTGACAATAAAAATAAAAGCGCATATTTGATTACATGGATTTTACCAAAGCTTTTAGTAGAGTCAATACCGATGGCACCATTCAAATTATAAAATGATTCCACAAAATATTGGCTGAAAAAGTTTCCGGAAATAAATAACATTTGTATTACGTTTTAAAATTTGTTTTACTTTGCAACGGGCCATTGCCTGTAAATGTCAACATTCGTTATTTAATAAATAATAAATATTCGACACATAATTTTTTTAACTACTAATATTTAAAATGTAAAAATTTCGTACCTGCAAAGTATTAATGAACTTTCAGTTTATTTTTTGGGCTTCGAACTACTTTAGTAAAATTTCAAGAATAGCTTATTAATGCTTCTTTAAGTTTCTTCGCACTAACTCTACCACTAAACTAAATCATTCATTCCTAATGTGTCTGAAGGCGTCCAAATTGCGTCACTGAACGATAGACATTGAACTACATAAAGTGGGCAATCCCACTGATATTCGCCGAGTACTTTTCCAAATCTCAGACTGCTCTTAAATCACGGATGGCCCAATAAAACCTCGATTGCTCGTACTCCACGAGTTATTTGTTTTCACCCTCCGATGTACTTAGAGGAAGGGGACACTTTCCTACGTGAACTCGTAAACTATTTTTATATTGCTCTGAGTGTGAAACAGAATTGTGTTGCTATCTTCCCACGCAGACTGTAAAAGTCAATTGAGAAGAAAATTATGTCGTCCGTGCGTGAAGATAAAGTAGGATTGTTTTGAGCCTGACCGAAGACAATGTCGATCAACTTAAACCTAACGATTAAATTTAATACCTTCCATAAGATCATTTTTGTTTGGCACTTCTTCCGGCATTTGTAGCCGCAATTTTAGGGTTTTATTTTTAAGGTATTTTTTTCAATATTCTCTGAAATTAAGCATAGTAAAGTAGCTTGTGTTATGAGTACTAAACAACTGATAAAACTTGTATTTACAGGATTTTGTGAAAATTATACAACATTTATATACAAAACTAGTAGACTTTTTTTGTTGCTAAAATTGCAAAAAAATTGTATTTTAGTCGACTTTCAAAAACAGATCTGTTTCGACAATGTGTCCGTGGTTTTTTTTTATTTATCACACACTTTTTTTGCAGTGACAATGTATATTACGTCATTTGTTTGAGTTACAAATTGTCTAGCGCTAGAATTTCTCTTTGAACGGTAAAAGCGAGTGTCAACTTTTTTAGCACTAAAATTATGTACATTATTTACTGCCAGTTCCATTACTTTCCTTTCAATCTGCCGTGTACAAAGGATATGTTTTAATATTCATAGGTACAGTTTTTTGTAACGACTAACTTCTTTCTTAATAATTATGAAAGTAATTGTCAGTGTAGCAACAGACACTATCTTAGGCTATATTTAAATCATTTCATTCAACGTCTTGATAAAGTTGTTTCTCCTTACTGCTAAAATCCTTCACTTAAAACATAAACAAAATAACGGTAACTGCGGTAACTTCGCGGCTTCAAACTTCAATGAAATACCCGATCCCTGTCATGTCTTACTTATTTCAATAACAGCTTGTTGAAAGGAATTTCTTACAAGAGATTAGCAAGAAAGTTGTAGATCAGATAAGTAACCACTTAGTTGTAAAGATCTGAGCTTAACAAGTCTCAGTTCTTAAGTGTGTTTACTTGAGAAAATGTTTTTAACAATAGCGGCCCTAGATCTGTACTTTTTGCTTGTTATGAGGTTTCTGCTTTGAAATTGCAGAACTTGGAATTAAGTGTGGTTTGGATTATCTTTCTTAGAAAAAGTTTTTAATGTAAGCCGAAAGATATGCAGTGGTTATTCAAGTTCAACTATAAGTAAAATGAAGTTTTAGCCATCAATTTTAATTACAGCGATTTTTTGGATTGAGGTTTTCTAGCTGACCACAATTATTTTTTATTGAAAATTAAGTTTGCATTCAACTCTTGGCAAGTATAAAATAATCAAAATTATTTGTTAGACGTAACCAGATAGTCTAACTTTTTAAGAACTGAAGTGGGTTTATGCTAAAAAAATATTTTACATAATAATATTATTCTAACATTACAAGCAAAATAATACTTGAATTGTATTTTTTTGTTTCGATAAGCTCAGCATAAGCCTACAAAGGTCTGGGAACATCTACGTATAATTTTGTCCAAAGCAATAACATATTTCTCATTTCCATAATGTTTTCTAGTTACAATTCCAAGGTCGTATCGACTACGCCCAAAACTTTTACAAAGAAAAAGATCAAGAGGATTTTCAAATTATTTGTGTCTTCAGACAAACCGACGTTTTCAATATACGGATTACGGGATGAGACTCAATTTAGGTTGAACGGCGAGTTGCCACATTTTAGGGTTACGTATCTGGATATCTGGAGTCCGGATTAACAGTATGCTGCATCTTGTCTGAACTAATATTGTTCTAATCTAACTATTGATAACTATATTTTATGTAGACATTGAAGATTTTCAAGGAACTTTTTATTTCAATTTTACCATTATTTCAAAAACTGAACACTTTTAATCACTTTTTTTACTCTATCATTACAATAATGTCATATAATTCTTTCCTTGTTTTTTTTTTATGGTCAAATAAAATATAAAGATACGTGAAATCATAATGTAAAAGTCTTCATCTCAATTCTCATCGTAGTATTTCTTTAAAAAATAAAATACACGCACTTTTAGATATCATACGACATATACATTTTGTTACAGAACCTGTAAGTGGTTATAGCTCTCTTCTGGTTTGGTTTAAATCTCACGTATTGTATTAATCATTGGCAAGCGTTGCCAAGCTAAGCCCGAAATAGATAGCGAGCTCTTTTTTCTTCCGATTTCTTTTATAACTCTCTGATTGTTTTAGATACGATATTTATTAAATGGTGAAAGTTTAAGATTCTTTTCAAAGTAGAAATATATTATCATTATGGCACTTTAGTGGGTTGTGGATGTGGTTTAATTTTCGTCATCATCATCATCAACCTACCGCAGTCCACAGCTGAACATAGGCCTCTCCAAGTACACACCACTGAGATCTGTTTTCATGTTCTAAATTAAATGCAACTGTTTTTATTGCTCTAATATAAGGAACAGAAAATATTATTTCAGCTTCCTAACTACACAAGAGGTACAGATGACATAAGGGCGTGCTCAGTGACTGTAAACAGCTGACTACGTGCAGCAACCTGTTACAAGTGCTGAATATGAAATTCTAAAGCGCTCAGTGCAAAATATTGTGACAAGATACTCTCACTCAACCCGTAGCCGTCATGTTTTAACGGAGTCTAGACTTTTTGAAATATGTTAAGCAATTTTCTAGCCTTGCTTGGTTTACATAGTCATGTGTCACTTTACGTATTTACTCTCTGTCTCGGCTAGCTTGAATATAAAACTATATAATATTATGTACCTGTAACATTTAATTATACGCAGCCCAATGTCATCAGGATTGGGTTAGATTAGGTAAGAAATGACCATTGGATAGTCCTATCGCTGGGTTTACAAATATTACATAGATAAAAAGCTCCCTTAAGTGTTTTGCTGTCTTGACTCGTCACAAAGTGGAACGTATAGACAAAAATCATTTAAGTACGATTCTAGCCACTGTTAATGATTCTAGCTATTAATGTCGTTTGATAATTGTTATCTCAACTGATTCTAGGAATATATTGGCAAGCAATTTTATAACAAGGATCTGAGGAATGGATGGTGTAGAGTATTTTTTCTCAGAAGGGCATTATTTGGATCTATTTCCTATTAATAACAAAACCCTTGTCTTTATTACGCGAAACCTTCCGCATTTGACAGATATATTGTGTTATCTTTTCGGAGAATGCGTTCTTGGTAAATTGTACTTGACTAGTTACACCCACGTCTTTGTTAATATCAATTCTGGTGACGTAAACAACTATTTTGACTGTTTTCACTGAATACATTATGTACGCTTCATCAAGCACTTACTATCCACAATTTGGTATAATTTAGTAAGACAAAATATCTTATACTAAGTGAATTAAATCAAGGGATATTGTAAATAACGACACAGCTTTAAAAGTATTTTCATTAAAGTAATGTTTCGGAATCTTTATCTTCCTAGCTCTCGACGTTGGGATCATATGTGATTTTATTTTTTCGTTTAAAATCAGAAAGTACCATAGATTTATTACACATTCACTGTGACACTAAAGCCCACTTAATATGACTTCTACAAAATCAAAATTGAAAAAACCTTTATATCGTGTAGGCTTTCTCAGGCTTTCGAAACGTCACTGACTCTAGTTACGCAGTTCCGAAATGTCATTCTTATGGAGTAGAACCGGCAAGAATCTCCATAAATACGTTACTACTACTTAAATACATTCAGACTTGTTCTTTTACATACAACCTTTTTCTACATCGATACTCTACGTGAGTTTATCAAGGGCACGTGTGTACAGGAGTTCCATTGCAACTATTATTGAAGGCTGCTCGTTACGTGAACGTCGGGATCGTGACGTCAGAGGCCTTTGCCTCAAGGTGCCTTTGGAAAGATACGAGTGATTTGTATTACTTCCTTCTTTACGATTTATTAGTTTTAGTTTAGTAGTTTTACGTTTAAGTTAGATTTTTTTACGTTATTTTTCATACGTTGGCTTTTTAGCACAATGCGCTGATATTTTTTTATGTTTTAACCTACAATGCGTGGAATCTGAAATAAATTTGTTTTATTTACTTATTAATTGGAAAACTAACACTAGTCTACCAATCAGCCAGTTTTGTATGTAGGTACTTTATTTGCAGACTAAAAAAAAATTTACTTATTCATGCATTCTCAAATTATTGTTCCGTATTGCTGAAAAATTCCGACGAAATTCTAAAACTATTTCACATTCAAGTTACCACCTAAAATAGGTATAAATTTACTTTAAAGTTCTCTTATCTAACCGAAGTGTTCGAATAGTTTCAGCAAAATACCTTAAGACAGCTTTATCTCAAAAGTTTTTAACAAGATGCGTTTTTCCCTAACTTCTAAGTTTTAAATCTTCGCTAGAGTTAATGCAATTTCTTAAGCATTCCATTCTAAGACAGTCGTCATTATCGTTACACTTCGGTTGGCTTTAGTCGTTGGACAAGAACTGGACGTTTTTGTGAGTTTTAGTCTTTTTTTTATTTCAAGTTTTTTCTATCTTAAAGATATACGGGGTCAACTAAGAGCATCTTAACATGATGTTTAACATATCTAATACACATTATGAGTCCTGAAAATCGTAGTTAGGTATTAATTACAATGAAAAAAAAAGCAAAAGAATTATGTAATAGCATAAAGAAAATCAACTTTATGCGTTTTTTTTATTCTTAATTAGTATCATAATTATCACTGTATTAGTCAGTTAGTGGGAAGCCAAGTCTTTGTATGGTCGCCAGTATTATATTAAACAGTTAATTTGTATGTTTGTTATGCCAGTTACTTACAACGAACTAGTACCAATCTAGTTTTTTTGAACTCTAACATTTTTCCATATAAACTTAAGTCGGCGCTAACTAAATATTACATAGTATGAGAGCTTTAAAGCGAGAGAGTACTATGAATGCTTTGAAAGCCCCAAAAATAATAAAAGTTGTTGACATTCAAAAGTTCTTCAACCGAGAATTAATTAAGCACTAAGCACCTAACGTGGTACTGGTAATTAAGTAATTGATCCTACACTTGGTTGCCAGTTTCATTCGACCTTTCGATCCATACACGCTCAAATTGGCCCATTCATTCCTGTAATCTGTACTTAAACCTGTTGCTATCTCTTTGTGCTCTAATTTAATACCAACTTTATCGCTTCTCGCATACATCAAGCTTGACCACTCTCTAGACAACCTTTATTGCTATAGAGATAGAGTTCAAAATAATCCGTATTTATACGCCGTTTGAACGATAAAGAAAATCATTTTACTAAGGGTAGTTTTCTTTGTGGTTTCGTTAAGTGAAGATGGCTTTTGTCCAAGAGTTTTCTATTGCATGGAATTCTGTTTATGACAGACGCATAAGTATAAAGTTTAGAACTTTTTGTTTTATGGAGATAAGGGCTTTGATACTTGAAAATTGCAGTGGGATTGTGTATAGTAATGTTATGAGTCTTGAGTTTTTGTTTTTAGATTTAGTAAATTTCGAGAAACTACCAAAAATTGATAGATTCTCGAAATTTCTGGTTTTATTTGTCACATTTGTGTTTATGATGAAAAACATACCTAAATAAAAAAACAAAACCTAATTTAGTCGCATAATGTGTGTTTTTAATAGGATGACGTATTGAAAGAAACATTTTTGAAACACGGAAGAGGCAAGTTATAAATCTTCAAATAGAGTTAAGGGAAGTTTTGTTTACCCTATTTTCCCCTACTCGTTACATACAAGCGGAAAACTTTTCTTTCACTAAGAAGGCTCTTGCAAGCCTTTCCTTATCCATAATTACGGTTTCTTGAGAACTCTGTACACCAATACGTCCCGGTTTTCCTCTACCAATAATGTACTGGGTTTTCTTTGGATTTACCAATATATCTAAGTGGTCACGCGATTTCTACTCTACTTGAGATGGAACTTAAAAAGTTAGACTTAAACATATTTATTTTATTTTTCAGTTGTGTGTATTATGGGTTCTCAATGTATGTAGGTTTAGTAGTATGTAGGTTATGTAGGTACTCAAATATAGGTTTGTTAGTCAAATAGACTAGTAAACCGCAAATTGAAATGCTGTGCAAGCTGTTTGTACCTTTGCAATTTAATATGAAATTTGAAAAAGTATAATAGTGGATGCCAAAATTTAATTAAATTATTCACTTTATTATTTGCAAAAATCTAATTTAGTATATTTGATTTTTTTTTGTTATTACAGGTATGGGTGGAGAGGAGTATTGAGTTCTGCACCGAGAAGTGGCCGGACTCTATAAAGAAGGAGCTTTTTGGAGCCTTCAGCTTCGTGCTAGTCTACGCTGTGCCTGGTAAGTACACATAATATGTATATCATGTCCTGTAACAAATATCACTTACTAAGTTTTTATACAATACATAGCGGCTACTTGTTCCCACACAAGAATCGGTGCTGCTTATAAAGCCAGCTAGTACAGGCTCTGAGCAGGTAATTCTTATCAATGTGCACTTACCAGAAAATACCGCATTTGAATATTCATAGTCAATGTGACAACATAGTTTAACTTCGGCTCACTACCCAAAATTGTATCGAAAATATTTTATAATTTTTTTAAACATGTAAGGACCAGATAAATTTAAGCTTTATAATTCTTAAAATATCCATAACAAATACTTACAGTTATTTATACAACAGTTTACTCAATCCCTAAACCCATCGACTTATAAAACTTTACACTCAATTAATATTTATATTGCCTAGTCGAAAACTTTAAGTGAAATTGATTAAGCTGTAGAATGTTTACAAAATTGTTTTACAATGAAATTTATACTTCGTAATGTCGTAATTATGAGATGTTTATTTTAAGAGAATAATCTTTTTTATGGCGTTTTTTTAGATTAGACATTTAATATGTATAACCACCATAGTAAAAATTATAAAATGCGAAATATCTATTACTTAACCTATAAAAATAATAAGGTCTCAATAATAACAAAAACCGATTTATCTGTAAAATATTTGACATATTATTATAACAAAATATAAAAAAACGATTCATTTATTTCCATCAAATCGTATTAACGTTTATGTACATCTTTAGAAAAAGTCAGACATAGTAGATGTAACAAAACTTTGTATGTTTCTGTGAAAATGTATAAACTGACTCAATTTCAAGCCTTCAGGGCTCTTTCTGGTAAACATGAAGTGGCTACATCGTTTTTCCGGAAAAATAGGAAGGGACACGAGGGCCATTTGTCACACGTTATATTTCACGGGCCGATGGCGCAAAATGTGGACAAACAAACAAGCCCTCTACGACGTCAAGTGGCAAAAGCAATTATGTGCTGATGACATATTTTCAGAGGTAGAATATTATGCTCTACCAAACATTTTTTCAGTTTAATTTATACTTCTATTCTACCATTTTCTACATACACATAAAAAAAACAAAACCAATTTCGTTTAGGTGGTAAAATATTACCACCGTTGTAGGTAAAATACAGTACAAAATCTAATTTGTCTTATTCACTTAATTTGCTACGTGATTTCGAGATACTAAAATGTAGTAAAAAACTGTAAGCAAAGTCGGTTGAATAAGTGATGTATAGTGAATGTATTTACTACGTTGCTGGCTCCAGACACGATATTAAAAACCATAAATCATCTTGCTAGATGTCTTGTAAGACAAGTTTTTTTTTTGTCACCGTTATTATCGACGTTCTTTTGTGGATATCGTTGGCTGATCAGAGTTGGCAGCAGACTGATAGGGATTCATTCTAAAACTAGTTTATAAAAACAATAAAATATTCATAAACATTATCCACTTAAATAGGATACACATAAATTATTATTGCCGTGTTAATTTTACGAGATTTTAATGATACCATTTTTTTATTTATACGTAGGTACTTATATATTTTTATTTTTTGATATATTTAAAAAATATACGGATATACTAATGAGATAATGTTATACCTTGATTTAATAAAAAATATCTATTATTAATATAACAAACGAATAACTAAAAATAATAAAAAAATAATTTTTACGATAAATATTATAACGCTATTTAAATTAAATATGAAGCTTTAGTTTATTTCTAATAATAAATACTATATTGAAATAAGCTGTTAGTATATAACAAGTCTGTATAGGTTAGGATAAATGAGACCTGCAATCTTAGAGCTTAGCGCTTAAGCTTTCTCTTAGATGCCTGAAGCATGATAGATGGAGCTGTAGCTCAGCTTGATCGATTGCACTCGATACAAATAATTCAATGGTCCATTAAAAACTCCCATTTTACTTTAGTATTATTCTACTATGTATTTATGGTTAGAAAGTAACCCCACTTTAAAAGACTGTAATAGGATATATTGGGTTAAGAAACTGCGACGTACTGACGTAACACAGAGAGCCACAATTTCATTCCAACTGTCGGTCATTTATTAGTAGTTTCTTACGTATAATAGTTGAGATAGTAAGAACGTTTTGGCATTATCCGATACGATATCGGTGTCGGACAAATATCCATTATAAGAAAAGTAAAATGATGTATAATTATGAATTTCATACATTTATCTACCTCAAATATCGGATCGTCGTTCGATATCAATATCGGATCGGATATTTTGAAAACGTTCTAGGTATGGAACAGGCTTTTATTTTTACTGAATACCCTAAAGTATACAACGATATAATTTGTTGTTACTGCTAAAAGATTTAGTCAGATACCATTAAACACTAATACCTCATTACGACTCTCCAAACGTACTTAATTCTAAACCAAGCCTAAACTTCCATAATCCTTACTTTACAAAGATTATGCTGTTTCAAAATTTCCACATTAATATTTCTTAAGAATTGTGTATTTACTTGTTAAACCTTCTGTAATACAGTAGGCATATCTTTTTAGGGTAATGGATGTTCCGAAGGTTCCAAAACTTTTAATTGCTGTGGAAACTTAATTAGTTACTTAGGTAACTGTGTTTTGTATAATAATGTTACTAAAGTATTATCTAACTCCAAATTGATCTGAGAGTTTTTCTGGTGCGGGATAACAGGCTTTATTGGGTTAGGGTTTTTTTTAATTAAAATGTTTTTCGTCCCTTTGTATAACGCTCTTTTGTGTCGTATAAATGTATTGTAGATTTTTATGAATCTCTAACCGCCATCCCGGTAAAAAGCAAGCGTGATATTTAATGCTTACTTCTTTTCACATTAGAAATACCTTTGTCTAGCAAATTATTTGCGGAATATCTTTTATTAGAACCATAAACCGTATATTTTTTAGGTTTTATGTTAGTTTATTTCAATCATTTGAAGCACTAGAACAAATTTATTTCGAAACGTTTTCGGGCTTATCATTTCAACATTATTCAAATTCGTATCAAATCCTTCTTGTGAGACTAGATACCGACTAAAATACCTACTATTCGGTAAAAAATATTCTTATAATTATGAAAGACACAGAATGCAAGACCATAATAATTATTATTATAACTTGTATGTGTAGACTTTTCCTTAGATTTCAACGCAACATGCACTCAATTTCACAAATATTTGCACGAGCACATTTATTTTGAGCTTACTTCTCGTTGTAAGCTAAGCATTTGAAAGCGTTCGCCAACATACTTCTTAATACAGCGTTAGTATATGTTGTTCAATGCCAGACCTTTTCAATACCCAAGGGCAGTCGAAAGCATACGTCTTAATAGAACGGTCTCAAACGTAATTAAATTGTGTACTAACTTCAGTACAGTTTAAATTTAACTAAAACTATTAATATTTCGATCAAGTTATTGCTTTTGATAGGTTTTACTCTTGTAGTCAAAATACTGATATAAAGAGCGTTAGACTTTATTGTAGGTAAAATTAGAACAGACTTTCTATAATTTCTCCTTAAATGCGAAAATAACATGAGATTTTTTGGAATGATAACAGAAAACGATATTGAAATAGTGTATCTATCAACACATATTTTTTTTTATGTTGAGTCCTCTCGTGTGTAACGGATATAAATGTTACCTCTCTATGGGGATTCCTACAACGAAGAAACCGATTTACTGAATTTGTGGGGTCAGCTGAATAGATGCTAGTATCACCCACGGAATGACTGCCTATCTATAATCCACTCCACAGCCAGAAACTCACTGTCAAGAATGCAAAAACCACTTTTTTCACACAAAAACACAAGCGTACAAATTTGTTACGAAGAAATATCTTGAGCAAATTATTTCAGCACATAACACGAAAACACGCCTTAACAAAATTAGGGTTTTGTTGTTTCTAAATATAACAAAGCAATGAGGAAAATTAGTTGGACGTGCCTAAGAGGTAAGGAAAATAAAACAGAATGTTCGTAAGCATTTTTATTAATAAAAGTCCTTACACAAATGTTAGGAGAAAGTATGAAAAAGTACCAAAATATAAGCCTTACATATTCCTGGTTTAAACGGATCCAATTTTTAAGCTATCATAATGCTGAAATACGTGACATCGTTGCGTATCGCGCGTATAGCCCATAGTGAATAGGGCCCAGGGGTGAATAAAGGCAAATTTTAAAAGAAAAACCTACCTTTTGCTGTCTCATGAGATTATTTTTTCATAAACACTGTTTTTCTTATTCACTTTACCGTTGAGAATTGTGATAATGAAAACTTATAATTCCGTAAAACGACCAAATCTTTGAGGCTTCCGTTTGGACTGATATTTTATAAGTAAACTATAGTTTTTTAAGTAAGTACGCACTCATGGAACTGTTTGTGCAATCAGATTTCTTGGTCACACATATACATAGAAGGCTCGATCTATCGACCGTACTATAGATCGCTATAACCTCTTTGATGATTACGCTCTTCGGTCTGACTGTAACCACTCGTGCATTCCCAGCGGGGCTTTACCAAATTTGTCTCTATTCATGTTAGTATCTCTATACTTGGTACGTATACTAATGATACAATAACTACTGTAATTAGCAAATGAATACTATTCAAATCGAGTTGCAATCAAGACTAGGTTAATGTTTAATAATTTACTTTTAGGAAAGTCGTATTACTTTTAAGGTACCGGTTTTTATTTTTAGTGAGTAATATTGTCTTTGAGATACATTTTTTTTGTCAATAGGGTGAAATCTTAAAAAAAGAGGCATACTGTGTAAGAACGTTAATAATTAAAAAAAGATTTGTTCTTTTATTATTGTTTTATCTTACTTACGAGACCATTAAAATAAATAAAAAATAACATTTGTTCTTAAACAAGCATTTGTCTAAAAATATGAAACTTATTAAATACGGATAAAAAACATTGTATGAGCATTTGGCATCATTAGAATAATTGTGTAACTTTGAATGAACAATGACTAAACTCCAAGGAATATTAATAGCTGAAGATATTTATATTGTAAGCTTCAACTAATAACATTGACCTAGGTAGATACCTACTATAAACGAAAGGCTTTCTGCCTTTCGTTTATAGTCGTAGACGTCTTAATTAAAATTGTTTTATTATATTTTTGGGACAATTCCAAAACACATACTACGCTACGCACTATATGTTTTTCAAGATCTGCAATTAAAACAATGAATAGCACTAATCACAATGACATAATAAATAAAATGTTTGGTGTACCCGGGCAAACATTGAAATATATTGGAACCCGAACGAATTTAATCAGAAGTAGAAAATACTACTGTGCCTAGCATACCTAAAAATATAACCCCTTCATACGAAAACCAACGCATGTTTTCGAAACCCGATAACTTATTCTACTTCTATACTTATAGACATTTGTAGGTACAGACGCACGAGACTAAAGTCATTGGGTATCAAAAGAATTGCTTCGTTTATTGAAGCTCTCGTAGATAAACAATTAACCATCAATATAATGAACATTCTGTCAACGTAAATACAACCTTATAACCTACAATATAATGTACGTTTTGAATTGCCATGTTCCAGGTTGCATAGTCGTCGTGTCATACTCCCTGATGGGCAGGAGGCTGTGTTCAGTGCTGCCGCCGTTCGACCAGACCGAGGGCAGTGCAAATAGTCAACAGGTAAAGCTTTTCAACCCCGTATTATAAAGTCGTGACGGACTTGCTGTTGTACGGACGGATTTGTGTGCACGAGGTCGCAGGTTCGATCCCAATGAAAGCAAGTACCTTCATGACTTTTAGTTGAATGTAATAAACTTACATTTCATAATTTAGGACACAAACAAGCATAATTTACTTAAAGAAAAACTTGGATTTCAAATCTTGGAATCTGTAATCGTCAACCTACAGCGAACAAGCAGGTCGATCAGTGCTAGTTATTAATTGATAGTCATTGAATAAACACTTTTCTTCTGTATGCTTAATCTCGATAATCTAGCTAGCTTCAACCAATAAAAATACAATTAATATTTAAATGCCAAACTTTTATTCGCGAAACGTCAGCGACACGCCTTCATGAATGTTAACACGATGTTTTAATTACTTATCGAGAACTGCGTTAAATCGCACGAATCCAAATATTATCTCCTTTGAGCTTTCATGTTTACTTGGATCCCAATTATTGCTTTCCATGAAGTTGCACTAATTAACTTGCTGTTGATATATTATTATGCAATTAAATATAAATATTACGAGGAAATATTCAAACTTTGACTGGACTCAATCTGGGCTCAGGAGCATCCTTAAACGCAACAGTCGCTTTGCGAACTATACTCTGAACGAGAGTTTAAATTTGGTTATTGTTCCGTGTTACGTCTTAGAAAGCTCACTGAGAAATAGCATGTAATTGGCCCACCTTCTTATATTGATAAAAAAAATACCCAACAAAATTATAACATTTTATTTAATACAAAAAAATCCATATCCGCGTAGTTGTCAGCCGGCTGCCGCACGTAGTCCATTAAATCCTATAATCCGATCGCGCGCGTGGCGAGCGCTATCGAAACCTAGCGGCTGCTTCATCCGAGTTCAATCATTTAGTGGACCGAGCTTAACGGTTTTACTATGAAAAATAAATTATATTAAACCTTTTTATTTTAAAATGTACCGTTCTATAATAAATTCTAAGCTTAAATCATTAAAACAAAGAACAGAAATCTAATTTTGCTTCTTAACAATGCTGGTTAAAGTGGGTAACAATGCTATCATCGCTGAGATATACAACATTTTGTTGAAAGGAGTGTAGAAAATGTACATGATCACTAACATCTATCTAAAACGTGATTCTATGCAGACTGACACAAAAGTACATCATGTTCAAACGTAGAACGTGTGTGTAGAAGACCAAACAACTTGTCTGTCATAGGTGAATGAACTTTGGACAGTCGATGTATTAGGTGTAGGTTATTGTATCACCCACTATTTAGTAAAAGTGGTCGGATATGCTTACTAGTATGCTGTATGAAAAAAAAAAGATAATAAACAAATGAGCGTGACTATTCTTTACAGTTATTTAATTAGTGTACTTACCTATTACGCAAAGTCGATCGTTATAGCTAATAATAATACTTTGGTATTTCATTGGTTTGCACTGATTACCCAATTTCCGGAACATATGTAACTCATATTTATTTGTCGATTATACACGGCCCAATAACACAATATTAAATTAATTGCCCATAATATTTACTTTCGGAGGTATTTCTGTATTTATTTCAGGTTTAAATGATATCTACTTAAATTAAATTACAATAATTAAGAACAACTGTACAAACATTGCACCCACTGCTTACTTGTGTTTATTTTCTTTATATCAAATTATTAATTTATCTGATGTTATAAATACAATTTAGATCACATAAGCAAGTCTATAGATCTTATCTTACCTTTGCACAGGGGAGCACCCATATACATCATAATACCTTTGTAATATGACAGCGCGTGGGGATCTGAACAAATATTGAATCACAAACAATTGAGAGGTTTTGAAGAACAATGACTTAAGCATATTATATTTGTTTAAGGTATATAATACCACATGTAGTCCACATGTAGAGACATTTAGAAGAGATTTAGGATACAAAACTCTTGTAAGTAGGTGGCTTATTCATTTTATCGATTCGTATGCATAAGGGTGCAAGTTTAGATTACCGATCTGACTATGCTCTAGTAGGTTAAAAGCTATTTTGATTTCGACTTTTAACCTTTCATAAGAGTTTATTTCTAAACCAACAGAGAACTCAAACCGGGTCAATTCGAAATAGAGACGAGATGCGATAAAGATATATTACTATTCGATTAGAGACTATTAGATATAAATGACTTTTGACTTTTTACCAAGTGTTGACCTGGTCCAAGTTTTATATTATTGCAGCATTGTAGTAAATGACACTCATAATACATAATACCTTGTAGCTTTAGCCTTGTAGCCATTGTAGCTGACAGGATGGACAGCCCAATAATGTGGCATTGGATGACGACTCATAGATCGTCATTCAAATATATTAAATAAAGTTTTATGTATATTTATCATTATAAAGTATAATATGTATCTTTTTGTTTCTTTTTTGTTTTGTATAAATAGTGTTTTTTCTTTATGTTTTTACTGTATGTGCATTTTGTCTATGGACCATGGTCTGAAAATAAAGATTTATTATTATTGTCCTTTATTTAAATTTATACTTATTCATTACATTTTTAAATATATATATATATAAAAAAAACAATATACACTTAAAAATATAAAAAATAGCGTCCAACCGGCATCGGGAACAGGGTCCAAGCTGCCGGTGGTCAGGACCCCAGAGAGAGGAACCTCCTCACAATACGCGCCGTGTCAAGTAGTACTGCCTTCTGGATCAAGCCCTTGACCCAGACGCCCAACGAGAGCCTCCGAAGATGTTGGTCGAGGCTCTTGGCTATTAAGCCATTGGCAGTAACGACTATCGGCACAATGATTGCTGAGTCCACCTCCCACATGTCAACAACCTCGTGAGCTAAGTCCAAATATTTTATTTGTTTTTCTTTTTCTGCTTTCACGAGGTTCTCATCATGCGGGACGGTAATATCAACAATCATTGCTCGACGCTCTGATCGATCTATCACCACTATATCAGGCTTATTGGCAACAATAGTCCTGTCAGTGATGATAGATCGATCCCAGTACAACGTGACTTGACCATTTTCGAGAACAGGGTCGGGGACATACCTGTAGTACGGCACTTCAGATTCCACAAGTTTGTACTTCAAAGCAAGCTGCTGGTGGATAATCCTGGCCACTTGGTTATGTCTGTGCAAGTATTCGCCGTTAGCAAGACGAGAACAACCCGAAACTATATGTCTCAAGGACTCACCTGGGCAGTGACATGCCCGACATATGTCAACTGTACCGTCCTTGATTATATATTTCCGGTAGTTGTTCGTCATGATAACTTCGTCCATAATTGCACATACAAACCCTTCGGTTTCTCCAAAGAGATCACCGAAGCGTAGCCAGGCCACGGACGCTAGAAAATCGACATCCGCTCCGTGAAGAGCTCGATAATAGCGCCCGTGTAGCTCCTTGCTTTGCCATACATCCTTGCGGTCTTTGACGCTTAGTACGACAGGTGTGTGCCAGTTCTCTTTGCCAAGAGCGAGCGGTGTGAGGCCCTTATCCACTGCCACTACATCTCGGTGCATCCCCACGTCCACCTGGAGGAAGTACTCCCTGAGGTTACATATCTCGCGATTATGAAGAGTCTTGGCATTCAGAAAGCCTCGACCTCCACACTTTCGCGGGATATATAACCTCATCACAGATGACCGTGGGTGGTGCATTCGATTGGCAGTGAGCAGTGTCCGGACTCTCCTATCCAGGGCGTCCAACTCAGTCTGAGTCCACTTGAGTATGCCAAAGGAGTACATTATCACGGGCATGACCCAACCATTAAAGGCACGCACCTTGTTACCACCCGATAAGACACTTTTCAGTACCTTATTCAGGCGGCCAAAGAAACGTGTCTGTAATGTTTGTTTCATGTCAGCAACACTAATGCCTAACGCCTCTGACATACCCAAGTACTTGTATGTTTCCGTTGCAGAAAGTGACCTCAGGTTTATAGAATCCGAGAGCTGAATGCCCTGGGATTCCATAATCCTACCTCGTTTTACATGCATGACTGCACATTTGTCAACACCAAATTCCATTCTGATGGAATTACTGAAGCTTTCAGTGATCTTTAGTAACTTCATCAGTTGCAACTCACTGGAGGCAAATAATTTAAGGTCATCCATGTATAACAAGTGGGAGATTACCTGGCTACCTCTCTGCAACGTATAGCCTTGCCCTGAACCCTCAAGCAGAGTGCTGAGAGGATTCAGGGCTAAGCAAAACCACAGAGGACTCAAACTGTCACCCTGGAATATTCCACGCTCAATCTTAATAGGTTCACCTCTCCGTCGGATATCCCGACATCCTGGATAGTGAAGTACCGTACTCCACTGCCTCATACATGACAACAAGAAGGCGTGTAAAGTTGTATTAATTTTATACAGCTCCAACACCCTCATGAGCCATGTATGCGGCACCGAATCGTAGGCCTTCTTATAATCTATCCAACATGTCGATAGATCCTTCTTAGAGCGGCGAACCTGTTGGCATATGGTCATGTCAATAAGGAGTAGCTCCTTAGTACCACGGGATCCACTTCTACATCCATTCTGAGAGGCAGACATAATAGAAAAGCTATCTATATGATTATTAATCTTTTCTCTCAGAATGGATGTGAGAAGCTTATAGATGGTGGGTAGGCACGTAATAGGCCTGTAATTTTTAGGATCCGTGGTACTACCTGTTTTATGGAGCAGATGGGTACTACCTGTAGTCAAGAACTCTGGGAGCGACCCCGATTCTACGGCAGACTGGAATTGAGATGCCAAGCAACCATGCGAGCTCTGCAGCCATTTTAACCAAAAGTTCTGCAGTCCGTCCGGTCCTGGTGATTTCCAGTTGGACATTGGACAGACTGCAGAGGCTACATCTTGGGGGCTGATAGTAATTGCCCCCATCTCCTGTATATGCTCACATGATCGCTCAACCTCTCTCATCCAATCGCCTTCAGAGTGGCTGACGGGCGCCGACCAGATGCTCCGCCAGAATGAATTCGTGACGTCATCATCCGGCAGGCACCCACCATCCACACCATGATCAGGTTGCTCCCATGCTCTATGTACCCGTCTCTGATCTCTCTGGAACATGTGATTCAGGTGATAGCGCTCCACCCGACACTTATAACGTCGGATACGGTTTGCCCATGCATACACTTTTTGTTTGAAAAAATCGATGCGCTCCGTAACACGAGCATTATTATTATTATTATAATACACTCATAATGTTTAAAAGGCATAAACATTAGAAGAGAAAACCTTTTTTAGGCGAAATCCTTAGTCGTGTTAAATAAACTATTCATTTATGGTATATATTTTTAAATGATAGTATAAGAAACTTTAAGAAAGAAGTTCAAAATAACAAGAATACAGTTGAACTATTTTCGAAATTATGAGTATTATATTATGGTTAACTCGCAAATTCCTCTAACACATTAAGACGGCCTCTAATTTACACAGAACAACTAAGCTGAATCTTTACGGCAATAGTTGAGCCAACCGAAACTGAAAGTGTTTCAAGTTTGAATTAATCTAGTTTTAATATGAAATATTTTTGTTATTCAAAAGGCATGTGAGGTGCTATTTACTCGCATAATTTATAATTAAAATGGGTTATTGTATTTTAGTCTTTAAATACCGTATATTATTATAGTTTAATTAAGCTTTTTGTTAAAACGAGCTGAAAGTTCTTTCTAGTACAAATACTGAGGATTTCGAACAAAGCTTTTATGATTTCAAGAATAAAATACCATTTTAAATTGTACGTGTATTTTTTCGGTGTTATTTTTTACACCGAGATTTTCTCACTTTATCTTCAAGGATAACACGTAACTTTTTATGAAAAAGTCGCCACGTCAGAGGCGCGGCGCACACTCTGACACCAGGTTATACATCAATTAAGATAAGAAGAAGTATAAATAATATGGAAAAAAATAGGTCTACCGATAAGTATTTCATATGTAGGTATCTCATAAGAAAAAGCATAAATACTTAAGAGAGATATAACGGTTTAATCACGCGTATTTATCGGGATAGCCCGAATAATTTCGGACAAAACCGGAGTCCTTAATCTCTTAAGTATGAATCATCCTCACGAAAGTTAAATATTATAAAAAAGGGCATAAATAGTTATCCACAAGAGTAAAACCACTGCCACGCTAACCTACTATGACTAACAAATTCACAAACTCAGCTTTTTTTTTCACTTTGATTGACCATTCTACAAACAAATAAACATGATACCGTAATAAAGACAATCCGATCATAACGTCAGCATATTAAACACGATATCCTTTATTCTGTACTTTTATGCCTGAGTTATTACCGCTCGTAAAACGTTGATGCCGCAACAGGTATAGGGAAGTCACTCTGTGGAAAATGTTCCGTAATAATAAGCGAAATGATTTTGGTTAAAGTCAATCCAAATAGAAAAATATATGAATTCGATCAAGGTTTTATAGTTATGTTAGTCAGTCGCATTTTACCACAAATACGATATTGGTTATCATAAAACGTTGATGTAAATTCGATTTTCTTCTATTTTTGTTTTTGTTTGGCATTAGTAATGCCAGCATAATGAATGCTGCGCATAAGACTTCTTTTCATATAGAAGGCTTGACTTTTGTTGTGCATCGCTTGTTTTCAAATAAACTTTCGTTATATTTCTCCAAACCAAATGGATATCTTAACGATTAATTTTACGTCTAAATTAAACAAATACATCTTTTAAAATCAATAACCTTTTCCGCTTCGTCATTACCATTTACAGCTCAAATTCTTTAATCTTAAGATCTATCAAAATCCCTTAAGAATAAAATCCAGATTTCAGAACTCCTTAATCTAGACCGTTTTAGCGCTGAACTCTGAAAGCGTTACGACTATTTTTACAACCCATAAATCTCTTGCTTCCAAACTGTATTGTAAATACGGCTTGTTATTCAAGAAATCAAAATTTAAATTCGTATTGCGATGAGCGCAGTCGTAAAATAATGTAATATGTTGTTGGTATTGATTCAATGATAAATAATGTATTTTTATCTGTTTCTATATAGTTTGTTGATCCCGAAAATATAGAAGAGGATTGTTGCTAGCTTAGTTTTAATGATTCATCAAACAAATTTAGTGCATCTTTCTTGTTTTCAGTATTTGAGTAGGTATTTTTAATATTAATTTAATACAATCTTAGTATATGAAAATATCACTGGCAAAATAAACAAACGATTTATTGATCTGTCTGAAATCTGTCCGCGCTTTTTACTGTTCAAAAAAAACTACTTAGAATCCTAGTAAACATTCAACAAACAGACAGCTGCAAACCCCATTTTATAGAACACAATATATTATCCCTACCCTGTATCTATATATTAGAAATCTGCAAATTTGTACACACACATCAAGAATTTTACACAAAAAGAGAAGACACCCAATCAAGATACACCCTACGACACAAATCACGTTTAAATTTGCCCACATCCCGATTACACATACACTCTACCAGCCCTCTTGTCATGTCTGTTAAAATATATAATAAGCTTCCTGAATCCTTCCGAAATGAAAAAAAACTAACTATATTTGTTAATAAACTTAAAAAAATTTTAGTTACCAAATGTTATTATAGTGTACAAGAATATTTAATTGATAAAACAATTTAAAATTATAATTTTAAGTCTAGATATAAGTAAAATAATATTAATAATTAAGTGCAGAGACTAATGTTACATATACCTAATACGATATATTTTTTATAAACTTGTACTTACTGTTAAAATTATTGTTTAGCTGTAGTATTATGATTAAGTACAAACTAGTTGTAGTTGCCCTCTTTTGTTCAACTTTTGCCGTGCCCGACAGGGTTCACAATTGTTACCTATATACCTAGCATAAGACCTATATATACATTGTGAAGAGCAATAAAGTATTGAGTATTGAGTATTGAGTATTGAAAAGAAAATAGACCACTTTTTTGTTCATATCAACGACATTAAAAACCTACTAGAATATTATTAAAAAAATATGTTTTTCTTCTGTTAATTTAGTTTTCTTCTAGTAACTCCTCTGTTTGATATTCCAGCGCCTCCGCATCGTCCGGGAGAGGAAGCGCGTGGCCTGGATCCTGCTGCTCCTCGCCGTGCTGTTCGCGCTGTGCTGGCTGCCCTACAACATCCTGCAGCTGCTGATCGACGTTAACGCCGTCAACGTCGAGTCCGTGTCGGCCATGCTGCCGTACACACTGTTACTAGGTATGTAGGTTAGAGTGAGATGTACATAATGCCCGTTTTAAAACGATGCTTAAAGAAAGTACTCATGTCACGGTGCAGCGGCCCGTTTGTGCTTACCTCTGGCACTGCTTAAGTCAAGCGGTTAACACAAACCATCCTCGACTGCCACCGCAGGCAAATAAGTAACAGCACATAGATAGTTTGTACACTGGATCAACACAAATTATAATCGATCTAGATTTGGGTCAGGTTGAATCTAATTGGAAATCACGAAGTCTTGTTCAGTCACAAGCCCATAAAACCTAATATACAGATATAGACTTGCTAAATTAAATATTTGCAAGTATTTGGAAGGCTTTTAAAGTAGTTCAAATTATTTTAACTGGAGTTTATTAAAATCTATGAATAGATTGTTTTCGAGAACCGAGAACTACTGAATCAAAATTTCCGAAGTTATGCTTTAAATGAAAATTTATGTTTTATTAAATCAGTATCAGGTTAAATGTAAAGGTTGGCGTCTAAACCCGTGCGTACATGGAGAGTTGTGAGGCAATAGCCGACAAAAAACTTTTGCTTTTGTTCGAAGTTCTTTGAATTTTAACAGCTTCAAGTATGTCTGATATTAAATAGTTGGGTATCGCCTTTTTATGAATTACCTAAATTCTAATAAATTTAATATCTGCGACATTAAATAGGTATTCAATCTACCAATTTTCTAGTTGAGATTCAGATGAAATTGAAATTTAAAATTTAATCACTTAGTATCAAAATTTTAAATCATATTCTATGATAACTGTAATACCATGAATCGATCAAAAATCTTTACAAGTATTAGGATGGATAATCCTCATTAAATAAAATCCAAATTTGCAAGTGTGCTATGAATGTCACGTATGCTACGAATGTAACGTGAGCTACGAATGTCACATATGCTGCGAATATCACGTTTGCTACGAATATCGAAATAGCTACGAGCGTCTAGGTGTGCTAGGAATGTTAAAATTGCTACATATGTCACTATGGCTAATAATTTCACGATTATTAAGAATGACAAGGTCGCCAATTACGAATATAAAGTCTAATAGTACCTCAATTAAAAAACAGCCTGCGTACTGTTGAGAGAAGACCTTAATAAGTTTTCAGACTAGACAAATGCTTAAAAAAGAGTACTTTCAATCCACACAAACAGATTTGTTAGGAAGGTAGTTTAAGAACCATTCCACGTGTATACGGTAAACCACGTAACTAATATTGCGTTAGCATTCAATCATATTTAACAGTATGCAAAGCGGATTATAGATGCATGAGTAGTTGAGTACGTAGTAACGGTACTATTGTGTATCGAATTACATCCGAACCATACCGATGTTGGTCTTTAGGAATGCTATTAGTTTTAAAAAAATTACGATTCGCTTTCCTCTTATTATTGAGATTTTATTGATTCAAAATATTATTTACTATTTCGGTAGTTGTGCTGATTGTGTGATTTGTGTTGTAAAAAACAAAGAAAATGTGTCATGTGCCATTTTCTATTTTTTCACAATACATTTAAATTGGAAGGTATTAATTGAAAGAAATTCCAAATTATATGTTTGAAATATTCTCTAATATAATTTTTGGTATCGCCATGTTCTATATTCTTTCACCGTCGCCGCGTCGTTCTATTTTCGATTAAAAATACTTTTATCGTATATTATATATCGTATCGTATATTATCCAATACTTATGCTAGGTTGATGACATTGATTAAACCAGTTACCTCATTATTTTTCGTTCTTCAGGGCACACAAACTCAGCAATCAACCCCATAGTGTACTGCCTGATGACGCGCAACTTCCGCCGCTCGCTGCGTAAGCTGATCTGCCACGATCCTGGTAACATACACTCTAGTACTCATTTCCATGTAAGTTTACCTCGAACCATCGAACACTATTGCATTCAACTAACAAACGTTTTATAATAATCAGATTTTTCCAATAATTTTACCTAACAATTTTTGGAATGCAACTAGAGACATTCGTACGTTTCAAATGTGCCTGAAAGAGGTTTACTTGAAATTAAATTTTGAGTTTAAATTTATCTATAATCGCGCATGTGTGTCTAACTGTTGTGAAAACAATAATATGTATGGAATATTAGAACCTAAAATATGTTTTAGTAAATCTGCATGCGAGTTACTAGCACTTAATTATTTAGTATTTAATTGCACACTATTTTTATATCTAAATATTTTTAAAGTTTTAACAAATTCTATCTTTTTGAGTCGTATATTGGTGTTATTTATTGTTTTGTCGTTAATGTGAATATTGCAAAGTTTTTAATATACCTATCCTATAAATAATTAGTCATAGTAGATACGTGTTAATTTTAATGATATTTAAACATAACATAACAAATACCTGAACATGTTCTATACAACTATTCACTCATTACTGATTCAATTTTCTTTCTCAGATGCAGGGCTTACGTCAAAAATCCAACACGTCTAGCATGCGGACGTGCACGACCGTCACGTTTAGGAGCAGCAACAACCAGCTGGGCAGGACCGGCACCGGCAACGCGAGCATGCACTACGGCAGGAACAATAGGACCGCGTCCTTTCGGGACAACGGCTGGAAGGACCGCTACCAAAAGACACCGCAGTTCTTATAAATCTGCTCCTGATTATGTAGTGAGAAACAATGTGATTGACGTGGATAAAGACGTTGTTTAAAGTGAGAGGTATTATAGTATTGCTTCGTAAGTATTTTAAGAGTTGTGCTTATACTGTGAGCTCTTTAAACAAAACTGAAGATGATGCACTATATATTATGGTGTGTAAGTACGACTCTCTTACATAATAGTCCTGCTACGAGAGCTTGTAGTGGGCACTTTGATAGCTTTTATTACCAAAAAAAACATGAGTAATTAGTATGTGCTTGGAGGTATCTAATTGATAATTGAAATAAAAAAGAAATTATTTTTAAATGATTATAGAATAAAGCATTTATATGCCTAAGCATTAAAATAAGAAATTTCATATTTTAGGAGTGGTTAATGTTACTTAAAAGTAACGTCTTATATCGAGCGGCATCTGTATTTTTTATCGCCTAGTAATTATTTTTATTCTAGTCATAAAAACTACGATCACGATTCAATTTCATAGTATAAAGGTTATTTCAGAGTTATAAGTATTGTATAATTCTTAAGCAACGACAAACATTGAGACTCGAACTCACTCTCAACAAAATCGCAGTTTATGAACAAAAAAACTATACCACGAAAGACCGCATTTGTTTTGAACTTGGTTACTCGCAAAGGCCAGTATGAAATTATTCAAAATCACTCCTAAAAATTTCAACACCAAAGTTTTGTGAAAATAACGCCATCTGTCCATCGTCGCATTCATTAAATACTCAACAAGCTTACCAGAAGCCTTTGAGCTTAGAAAAAATAAAAAGGTGGCATCACGTATGTATACACAAATAATTACACTAGACAGCTGACAAATATAAATATTGATCTAGTCATGATTTCTAGAGGTTAATAAAGTATATTTTAGTGGCATGTAAACTAACAGTCGATTGTAAGTAACTGATCTCATAAATGAGAAACTAACACTTATCAAATAACAATCTTGACAATAGATGTCGTTTTGCACAATTATTACAAAATAGTATTACAGAGCTTATTACAACGCCATCTGTCGGTAGTTAAAATACTATTTTTATTAAACGCTTGTATTTTATAAATTTACAAGTCAAATGATAACAAAATAAATGTATGTAAGTTTATAATAATTTATAATTAAGTTAATTAATAAAAGTATTGTGGTGAAATTAAATAAAAAACTTTGGTTAAGGTGTGATTGGCCTATAAGGCATAAGATATTATAAAGATTGTGTGTTATTTTTATAGACTTAGCTCTCAAATTTGTTGGAAAATTGCTCGTCATTTATATTTCTCATTATATTGTAAGAAAACTAGTCGTGTGTAGCAAAGCTGACCCAAATAGCATAATACTTAAAGATTGTTAACGGTAAAATAAATTATTTATCTATTTAATTATTGTGGTAATGTATTATTCTTGGCTATGTAACTAAGATTTCTATGTCAAATATAAATTTGTATAAATCATGATGTATATAAATTGAAAGATAAGTGTTTGGTGTTTTATTTTGATTCCATTTATCTCCCTTGTAAGACATCGATGCCAAATTACCCAACCAACCACTATCATACGATGAACGTAATGATTAGTTAGTATTTTTTTTTTAAATACTCTCACGGCACGAGATGTATTTGTACACGATATGAGTTAACGGACATCAGTGGTCATTTTCGAAATTATATTTAATGTGCTTGAAAGTAAACACAGGTCAGTTAAAAAAAAATGTAAGCCCTACTTCTTTTAGCTGAATAATATAAAAAAAGGAATACCTAAAATATTTTTCGCAAGACTTTTTTATTTTACTTACTTGGAAAAACTTATGTACTTCATATCTATGTCCAGAATCAGTCTTTCAAACACGGTCACGAACTTTGCTCACACTTTAAATAACCCTATATAAATGCAATTCGAAGATTCAGATTTAATTAAGGAAGTGAGTTTCAAATGCAAATAGTAGTTTCTCACTGAACTAAAAGTAGAGACACGAACATCCGTCGTAAATGAAATCACTTGCATAATTCCACACCTTCCGTTCAGCGACTGTCGTACAGCGAATTCCAAGTTGCGGACTAAACAGGGACAACGTATCAAATACCTTGACCTTTTATCCAGATTGACTACTCTTTAATTAGCCCTCTTATTTTTTTATATGTCACTCACTGGTAGGTACTTGGCAGACTTGCTACTGGTCTATAGTTTGGGTAGCTATGCAGTCACCTCGCGCGAATCCATTTTGCTTAAATAAGCTCTACTTCTGCCTACTCCGAACCAGAGTCTGTTAAGAGACTTAAAAATGTTCCTAAGACCTAGGAAGCTGTTATCTTGGAGGCAATTGCTCAGCAAAAACTATGTGGATAGAAAAACTGCACAATTAGCTGAGTGGTATACTCACCTAGCCAATTACCACTGTACGCGACGTGTCGTGGGTTCGATCCCCGCGTAGGACAAGAATTCGTGTAATCCACAGATATTTGTTCGGAGTCTGGGTGTGTTTGGGTCTGTGAAATCCCCCGAGATACAAGGATTAAATTCCTTGGTGCGCTAGTCGTAAAAGAAAAGAATAAAAAGTGGGGGAAAACTTAAAGCTACGTTTATGTTTACGAGCTTATATTGCTCAAAACAAGCATGTTGAATATCGTCACTGCTTAGACGAACATCATGAAATCTGAGATTCCACCATCCACATTTATATCTTAAACAAAGAATGAGACTGAAGACATTTGAATTCCGGCCTCGTCAAGAGATTTGTACAAAGCCAAGTGTTTATCTAAATTAGCATAATTACTTTTAGGCCTTTGTTGATTTGGAATGGTGCTTCCAAGAATTGGTTTGTTTTAGGTATTTCATTATGGTTCGAGAATGAAATAACGTCGTTTGATGTTGCTTATTTATTATATCCTTGGTTTGTTGCTATCTCAAACCGTATTATGATTTTTTTGATTTATACGATCCTGTTTATTGTTTCCGCTAAAAACAGATGAATTAATGTTTTCTGAGTTATTGTAGGTGCGTGTGATTTTTTACACCACTTTGTCAAACCCACATTTATAGAACAATTTATAGGTATTTAAAAAATATTGTCTGCTTCTAATTTGACCCTCCCTTGGCCCTTTATTATTATTAACTACTGCTATTGTTACTCGCACGACAATCTTGTAGAATATTCAATAACCATATTTCAAATTTTTTCATTCTTGATAGTAATAACATTTTCAATACTGGGAAACCAAATTTCGTTCACCTCGACTCGGCTCTAAACCAACAAAAAATTCATAATATATTGAGGATGATAAAAAGTTTCGGCAAATAGATTCTGCTGAACAAACTTCACGATTTAGATTTACAATATAAAAATACACTGAAAACTCTGAAAAACCAATTTCAGAATATTTTCTAGTTCCTAACTCTAAATCCTCCCGGGGTTTGATGTATTGAACTTTATTATAGCTTATTCAATTTATCGAACTTTAGAAGACCCTTCTAAAAACTTGAATAGAAAATATTTAATTTTATATGAAAAGTTAAAAATTCTCAGTTGCTAATATGTTTGACTTGTGGGTGTAGTTTTTGAATGGTTCTGCGATCAAAAGTGACCGATTAAAAAGGTACTCAAATGTTGCTTAGCTTAAAATGCTTTTGTTAAAAAAAGTCTGGGAACCTGCTACCACATAAAAAATCAAGACCTACAATCGTGGAAGCGAGAGAGTGCACATGGGGTAGTGCAGCGTCACTTTCCCACAGCAGCAAAAAAAAGAAAAGAGGTGATGTAGCCCCCAGAACGAAAGGGATATTACTCTATTATTGGTATTCAACTTCTTCATACGTTATTGGTATTCATACCCATATTTGGGCTTTCAAAATTGAAATTTTCTGTGATCACATTTTTCAATTTGATTTAAATTGACACGTATTGTCACTTAATTGTATGTATGAAAGGTTTAAAAGGTATTTTATAGTTCGAAATTCATTAAATTTAGGTTATTCACTGTTGATACTGGTACTTTTTAAGGTTCCGTATCCAAAGGATAAAACGGAACCCTATTACTAAGCCTCCGCTGTATGTCTGTTTGTCTCCAGGCTGTATCTCATAAACCGTTGCCACTATATAACAACAAAATACAAAAACGTAAAAAAAATTAAGAGTGATCAATAAACAATAAACGTGCTTTTTCGTATTTTTTTGCTCAATATTAAAATCGATAACAGGTAGATCTTTCATGATAGTACGTCGTGCGTGAGTCCAACTCGCACTTGGCTGGTTTTTATACTTGAGTAGAGGTGTAGTAAAAGTTATCGAAATAAGACCATTTTCTAGAATTATTTTCTTTCATATCACCCCACTGTACACCAAAGGCCAGCCAACCTTTCCCTGATTAAAGCTTCTTCATCAAATCCGGTGAAAACTAAAACAAGTTTTCCAATACAGACGAGTGGACTCTGACCTCTCGCCGACGTCCACTATAATTGCAAACTAGAAAGGGAGACAAAGACAAATACTGCAGCAACTAATCAAAGCATTTAAATCTACGAAACTTTCTGCATCCAGCTACAGTTGGAATACTAATACAATTAGTATAATTGATGGAGTGGAGTTTAGTCTACCAGTAGACATATATATAAGTACATATAGATGTTGTATGCTCTCCGCCAGTTCAATGCATGAGTCCTTTGTGCTGAATGCATTCGATTCGATCTAATGCCACCAAAGACCCGAGGGAATAAAGGAACTTGATAAAACGGTTAGGTATAGATCCGTGTTGACTGTTCGAACACCGTTGAAATTGAATTTAGAATATAAAGAGTTTTTCCCAGTCCTGTTGATGGACGGAATCAATTAACAACAGGATAAAGTTTTGTTCGCGTTCTACGAATTAAGGATATTGAAATATATACAGAACTCGTTAAAATTCTGTTTGAAATGGTAACTAAGTAACAATATTAAGGATTACATATATAATGTACTGATTTACGTGATTCATGTAATACTACTGATAGCCACAACCAGGCCACGAATATGTTACACTGTAAAAAGATTTATAGAGGTTAGATACCGCTCTATGCAAAATATGGTATTCAGTTTTGAGAACTGGAAACAGAGACTGGAAACCGATCCGAAAATGAAATGGAAGAAATATAAAATACTATTTCTATTTTAATTAATATATTATTTCCTCATTGATTGAGTACGCGTTGCATGTCAACGGTATCATAAAACGGCCGCACACGTCTAGTCAAAGGCTATTCGCTATCAGCCTATTTATAGGATAAAGAGTATTGCTAAGGAAACAGATTAGTTTTTCAATAGAGTCCTTGCTATAGCATTTTAGCTTTTGAACGTTGAAGTTTGTGGTCATTGAAAATGTAAAATGGGTGTAATATGTCTTTACTACATTTACTGATTTTTTATTAATTCAAATAGTGAATTTGATTTTTGGCATTTTCCGTAAAATATTTTTCTACGTTACTTACAAATACATGAAATTGCGTTTCTTAAATATTGTTATCATCCATAAACTAAAAGATGAAAGGTCGCACTCAGCCACTATGCCCATTATGGTGGACATTTTAATACGATTACGTCATCGTACGAATTACATTCATCATTAATTATGATTACACATGTCAGAAGGTAAACATTAACAGCTTTTCATATAGTTTAAGTAACGACGGGGGAAAAACGTTTAACTTACTAGTTCAGTTACTAAAATGGCAACGTCGATAGTTGCATTCAAAGAAAATTTAAAAAGGAAAATCTATAAAAGCAACTTATACAAGGAATACACCAACTTTACAACTTTTCTTCATCATATCCTCAGGTCAAAGAAAAAAGCTTTCTAAACAACAAAAAAAAATGTCCCTACCAAGTTTCTAAATATATACGTGTATGTATAGTAAAAATATCAGCTGATACGGGATTACCTCGATCTAGTCTCGCACCGTTTTCGATATGTATATAAATACTATTCCTAAACATTTTCAGGCTTTATGTATATCCAAGAAACTTCGTCACATCACGTACACAAACTCTAGGGTTGAGAAAATCTTAAAATAAAATAAAAACACCTCTCTAATCCTTCAGACTATGACGTAGGTACGCACAGGGTTGATGGCCCTTCCTCGATGGCTCGAAGTAACTTGTAATGACAAGTTTTGAATATCTCACTTAATTCATTAAGAATACAAGGTTTATCAGTGTGTAAGCAAAAGCTAAGTTTGTAACTATTTGTACTAACAACGTCTCCGAAGTTGTCAAGATAAATAGTGCCTCCACTTGAAGATTTATAGTTTGCACTATTAAATTTGGGAAATTTTAAAGTTTAGACTGAAACTTACGCTTGGATTTTTAAGTAGTCTTTTGAAGCTCATCAGTTATTATAATTCAGTACCTGATTTATTCTTCTGTTTTCCCACAAACATTGTAAAACAAGAAGACAATTTTCTATTTAAATTCATATATTTTGCTACTTCATTATGGCACCTACTAAGAGAAAATCGTTTATCCGCCCTGCTTTTAACCCAAATCTCGCATTGATTCGATCGAATTTCAAATTACTTCCTTATTCGGAATTGCATAGAACAAAAAAAAAATCCCGAGTCCTCCTAATGCAAGGCCAATTGTAAATTTATATTTTTTCAATCTGTAAGGGTGCGTTTCCAGTATGTTGTGACGATTAATATATCGTTGGGCTATACCGACTTAAGCAACCACTGATTTCAATTTTATCGTTGTTATTGTTGGATAGGATTATAATCTGTCGTGAACGAAAGAATGGACGAAATTTATTAACCGTATTCCCCTACATATTTACAAACATAAGCCACAAAAGATCTTAAAACGATATGAGAATCTTTCGTTACGACATCGTGGAAACGCGCCCTAACTCGATACATTCAAATAAATTGGCAGTATCGTATTAGAATGATAAATGAAACACAATTTGAAATGCTTTCGGTTTCAATGCCATTAAGAAAGAAATAAGATTGAATTTGAAAGTGTGAACGGAACATCAATGCGTACGTCGTATAAAACCAAGTCGCTTCCCGCGTCTGTACGTCACTATCTATGGTTAGTTCTTTAAAATTACGCAATAAAATTTGATGATGTTTTTTTATTAGATAGAATGTTTTAAAAGAGAGGTTTATTATTGATTTATTTACTCATAATACAGTACAATCAAATGTGTGACATAATTTTAAACTATACTTAACAAAAACTACTGATGTTTACCTATAAATGTTCTTAAACATTAATAATGCAACCGAGCGAAGCTAGGGCGGACCGCTAGTAGCTCAAAAATATTAAAAACTAAATATGAACAATTACTTTTATTATAAAAAAAAACAACCAATGCAATAGAAATACGAGCTCCTCCCTACTCCTCCTCCTCCTAGCCAAGTGTCCAAGGTCTAAACCACCAGATTTGTTTCATAAAAATCATGTGAATTAGACCTGTTCCTTCAAAAAAAGGAAAACCTCGCAGTTTCTAAAACGGTAGATGAATAACAGCTAATATTTAGTAAGGATTTAGAAAAAACTTATGTCCTGGCTTGAACGCTGCTTCGTTAGCATCAACAATTTTATTGGTTAAAATATGGAAGAAGAAATGGATCTAAAAGTTTTGGTAAGAAGCACTCAATCTGTAATTCAAAATTATTTATTTGAACTTCTTCGGTAAAGCGTGGGTATAATTCAAATAGTCTGTTTCGTATAATTATTTAAAAAGTTTGAGTGACTTTGATATTTTATAAGGACGCACAATTGTTTTTGAATTACTTAAACTTGGAGTATCAAACAGAATATTAAACTGAGGTTTATATTGTAAGTAAATGAATAGTTTCATACGTTCATATGATTATAATTTTAAATGTCTAAACTTAGCTTTCTCAGCTGAACCAATTTTACTAAACCTTAATTGTATGACAAGAGATGAAAAGTTTACTATTGATTAGATTATAATTTAATTATATGTAATTATAAAGAAATCGTTTTCGTTGTCGAAATCAAATCATCGCCTAAAAAATTTTGCTCGACTCTAATATGTTCTTAAATCTCATAAAAATTGCTATAGCTACAACAAAAGCGACGAGATAGTTTTAAACGCCTTCGTGATCACACTAAACTGTTTAAGTTTCCACAATAGCCATGCACATGAAACAAGTTCTAAACTTTTAAATTACCTCGAACTTGTCCTGCTGTCCAAGAAGTTTTCATTCTCATGAATGAGTCGGCAGCATTTGGCGCGCACCTTCCATTTCCCCGCACGGTCCGTCATTCAGTAAGCTACGGAGCTTTCGGCGCATCACACGTGGATGCTGACGCTCCGGTCATTTCGCGACACGGCAAACTTACGAGTACACTGTAGTTTCATTTAATCGAAAATAATTCTGATTTTTAGAGTCTCTTATTTATTTTTTGGTAGTTTTTTGTTTATAGTGTGTAAAATGTTTTGTGAAAGTGTAAATAAATGTGGAGTGTATCCAAATTGGTGAAAGTTTCAAAATGTTTTCGAATTTGACTTTGAACGACTTTTCGGCTTTACACGGTTTGAACATAAGTTCTGGATTGAATGGTAGTTTCCAGTTCGGCTCGGAGCTGGATATATTCTTCCAGCCCGAGAATGTTCTCATCACGCTGTATGTTCCCATCATCTTGCTGTCTATGGTGGCTAATATCTTGCTCATTGTGGTAGCAGTGAAGTGTAATTATACCAAAAAGTAAGTTCTTTTGGAATAAATTAAACATACTTTATCGCACTTAGTATTAATTAATTAAATTATCATCATTGAACTCTGATAGACTGATTTTTAGGAAAATATAGCTTATTCAGATTATTCATAAAACATATTTTCAAGCCCAAACTGCAACGAAAGTAATGAGATCATTTTTCAATTTAACATACAATGGGAAAAACAATTTTGTAGCTTTCTTCTTTAGGTCGATGATAACTATATTTTGGGACAACGAAGTAGGTAATAACAAATGCATTTCAGGTAACTAGATTGAATTCAAAGTACTAATATAAAATACAGTCTTATTTTCATAAACGCAATTCTTCCTAACAGCCAAACGTATCTTCTTTCAATCGAATCCCGCATTAGATTGTTCGTTACAATACATAGTAACCAACGCTCTCCTTGTACAAGAAGTCATTATCAAACAGTAGTCTACAACCCAGTATTACTTTTTCAATGTCAAGAACAATATCTTGTTCTCGAAGCACATACAAGTCGTAAGCCCTTCTGAACGTCCGTTTGATGTTCGTACATCAGTGCCTGGCGCATCGCCAGAGGCTTGTACGATTCACTGCTGTACATAGAGCTGATGTATTTGAAGACTGTTACTGAGATATTAGACTAAACTACTCTGTATTGAATTCTTTTTATGACCTTTGGGTGTGCTTTTCGTCTCTATGTTGTTTGACGGAAAATCTATTCATTCAGTCTTTCAAGTAGGTATAAACGCGAAATGTTAGGACTAATGCGAAAATTGGTTAGTTCTAGATGTTAGTTACTCGTTCACGGTTAAACCGCTTAATCAATTGAAAGGGAATTTGAAATGAAAATAGCTGACAACCTGGATTAACACATAAGATAAGTTACTTTGCGTAAAAGGAGGTTAACGTTTGCAGCTTAAACCAACATCCATGCAGGCAAAGCCGCGGTAAAAAGCCTGTAAGGTATATACCATTCATTTCACACTGGATTTAAAATCAATAATCTGAGCATAATAGCGTCTTCGTAATAATTCTGTCACAAGCAGAAAAAAAACATAGTCTTTTCTTTCATTTCTACCAGATTCTAAAAGATAACCATTGTGTAACGGTTATTCAGTTCCGTGATTTTCTATTATCAATTCTAAATACCTTGTCTAAAAAAATATTTCAATTTTCAGTTGTCAGATTTCGATAGATGAATTAACTACTCTGGCCGAAATAGACATAGCAAAAAGATCTGATGTCAGCAAATATTTACGATATCAAGCCATACATTACAAGATATTTGCGACTTGAAAAAAAAAAACACTTTTGTCGTGTTTACTATATTCATCACAATCAGTCGTGGCGTAAATGATAAATATTTTCATCTATCTTTCTTCAGTGCTCAGTAGACTGACTGGAGCACGGCTGGGGTAAACATATGCTTTTCTTTTATTTCAATTTATCTGTACAATGTATTTCGTGTTTTGTTTTGCGTGTGAAATATTTCTGTGTTAGCACGATAGGCTCACCCATATGAGCGACACGTGAATCTCTTTTAATTAAAATTATGAAAATACACTACATATTTCAATTAATTAAGCACCGTATTTTATTTGAGATTTTAATGTAATAGAACCTTTATATAGAATATTGTAATAAATTTTAGTTGTGAAAAGATTTTGGCATCAAATAATTAACGATTCCAATGAAAATTAATAAATACATGAACACGGCGTCTTTCAATTTCGTTTTTTAGATGAACTGAATCAGTATAAGCACTATAGTTTCCTTATTTAGGTCATTAGGTACTCTGGGGGGTATGTTTTACACAACTAAGTATGGTATGGTATGATGGTATAACGTTTAATTGTGTTGTTATTAGGTACTGTTTGGTATGTGCTTCGGATAAAAAGCGTCGCAGCAAACATCAACCGCTTTTGCCTTACTTACATAAAGGTGTTTACCGGGCGATAAAAAGATATAAATAGAAAATCATTTATTGTATATCATAGAATATTTTTAGGCGAATGTATTTCACAAAGAAGTTATTGTTGTCTGATAGATAACCCTTCTAATCCTGTTTGTGTCTGTATTTAAGGCCTTGCGCACAGAAGGCAACTAAATGTTAATTCTTCAACTACTCGTCTGTATGCCAACCTCCTTTAATTTGTATTGCTTAGCCACTAAAGTCGGCGTGTATCTCAAGGTTGTGTTACCTGGTGTGTGAGGCTTTAAGAAGTAGAAAAGGAATAGACGATCTGCCCTCGTGTCCTGCATATTAAGAGGGTAGAATCTTCATAACTGCAAGCTAGCAAAAAGTAAAAATATAAAGTTCTATACAGCCAGAGCTCGCAGCATATATCCAGAGGTATAATGCTGAAGCTCTGGATCGTGACTTGATAGCTGATGTCTTCATTCAAATGAACTTGCATTTTTAAACATATCTTTTATTTAAATTGTTAATACCACTTTAGACAAAGTAGAGAAAGGTAATTTGTAAGATAAACGGAGTACCTTTGTGTTTAATATAAATAACTTCTATTACACAAAGTAAAGTATTATTACTTAGTACGTACAGTATTTCTACGTAGTAAATTCCAGATTAAAGGAGTCATAACAAATAGTAAATTGAATAGTTAGGTAATGTTGTACAATTTGTTACAAAGAGCTCATAATCTGGCTTCTGTGAAAATACATTAACAAATGACCACGTAAAAAATCGTCCCAACCCACCAACAGATTTCAAACGTATCTCATTCAATACATCATGGTATAATGATCATTTTTTATTATGACGACATCACCGTAAGTCATGGGGTTAACGTGCAAAAAAACAATTCTTGTTCACTTTTTTCAGTACAAAAATTTTTAGGCACACTATTTAACTTTAAAAAAAGCTATTGATAGAGATCAGCCGTGAGACGCATAGGTTAAATAACAGTCTAATCTCACTGTACCCTCGCCCCTTGCCATGCTAACATGCGCGCGCGCACCTCAGTCGTGTCCTGTACGTTTCGCTGTGTTCACGTTGTTTATCTGTTCGATATCGGCTTGTTTGCAGCTATTGCTGATCTCTGCTTGTTTATTGGGCCCTTTGATAGTAAATTAACAACAACAAAGCAATGTTTAAAAATACTAACCTAAAATGTTGTTTTTTTATCAAAAATATACATACTTACATAATACACTTGAATATTTTTGCTATTAATACCTAAAATGTTTAGCTGAACCATTGTGTGTTGTAATTAATAACTAAAGGTAGTAATAAAAAAAAATATACACCCTTTTTCAACTAAAATGTTTTTATTTTTTATTTAATAATCCCATATATTTACGGACAAAAAATCCATATTTGTCTTTTTATGGGACTTCATAATTATATTAAAACTAGTCCCAAGTCTGTTGGTGCTTGGGACAGAGCCCATACAATTTTTTGCATACTCCTTTGTTAAATAAAAATCACAACATTTAAATATCTTAAGAATGACAAAAGAATATCAAGTTTAAAAACTTTAGTAAACAAAAATGTATTTACATTTAAAACTAAATTTGTATAGGTGCTTACGTGTTACTAAATTAATCTAGCCGCAACATTTTATTGTGTTCAAACTGTAGTGGTGGCATAAATACGTCTTTAGCCAGTTTCGACAAACATACTGTAACTACCAAACATTTATACAAAAATATCTCACAATTTCATAATCCCTTATTAAAAATTCCTGAAAACACGACCTTAAAAGGAATTTTAAAACAACTAATTAATCCTGACTAATTATATTAAGCTGATCTTCGGCTTAACGTCAAACAGTTAAACTGATCCGCTACAGATGTCAAAGAACTGGGAACTTTAAGTTGAGGGTTATTTTATTCAATATGTCGGCTTGTGTGGCTAAACTAAGCAATTCACAAAGGCTTAACAAATGATACGATGTCTAGTATGATTTGTTTTTGTTTCAGTTTGGGTTAAATGTTTGCCTTTATAAATATGTGAAATAATATTTATTTTAGAAGTTATTTCATTTTGATTTATGCTAATCATATTTATGATATGAAAGCAATATTTGTGTAAGTGTATGTGATGAGTGTACTATATACATGTATTTATGTCGTACTTCTGTACGCGAAAACGGCTGAACCAATTTTGGTGAAATTTGAGATGGAGATAGCTGACATCGCGAAATAACCTTAAATCTTGGCATTACGACTTATTTTAGGCCAAGTCACAAAGCAGATCTAAGACTAGTGGAACATGCCATACTAACTTTTATAATGTCAAGTTTACACATAAAATTAATAAACGCAATATACGAAAGAAACATCACATAAAGTCACTGAACGCTTCAAAACAAAATATTTTGTATCATCTATTTTCATATTGTCTCTCACACCCATTATTACACGGAAAATTGTGAATGCCAACAAAACGAAAAGATGGATGATTAGCAAAAAAATATATTTGTCGTAATATTTTACTGTTCCAAACAAAAATAGTGTGAACATTCATTCCCGTGGGTGCCGCTCCACTATTTATAGTTATACGTTTTGTAAATGACGTAATAACGACAAATCATTGGCAATATTCGTTGATTTATATGCAGAGCTGCAGTTTACACAATCATTAATAAATGACATTTTACAAAATAAATAAGCAAGAAAAAAAGAAAGAAGTTTTTTAAATCAATATGCATACTTAGTTCCTTTTTTCTGTATTTGTGAGTTCTAAAATGACAAAGTATATTTTACCCTCATTGTAGTATTTTATCACTATCATCGCTACGTAGTATAAAATAACGTCGCTGTTGTTGTCTGTATGTATGTCTGCTTAAATCTTTAAAACTACGCAACACATTTTTAAAGCGGTTTTCGTAATAGATAAGACTGATTCAAGAGGAAGATTTTCAGTATTTTACCCGTGCGAAGCTAGGATGCATAGTTATTATTTATTTAGGTTACCAATTTTATAAGATTTAGATAATTTTAAAAATATCTCTGTATACCAATGCTTAACACAAAAGACGCACAAAAGTTACACCGAAACATTTTCTTTCCTCATTTAAGAAGGCAACAAAACTAAAGTGCATCAATGGGAATACATACAACTGGTCTCTCTATCCCCTTATATTCCTCTTCCCCTAGAGCACAATAGACAGCTAATCAATACGTCAGCAACAGAATCCGCAGGCCAGGGAATAAAAATATTCAGCCTTTGTTTAACAGCCGTGCCAAATCGGCTATTATGTACAAAACTGCGATGCAAAATGCATCGCAGCACAATTGTGGCTATGAAAGTAACAATATGTGTTGTGATATTGTAAAAATTAGCATATGAAAAATTTACTGACAATTGTGTATTTGAAAAAAAAAATCTAATTAGTCCGTCAGATAAATTTCAAAAAAATGTTGGATACGTATTTTTTCTTATATCAAATCTATAAAAATTACGAAGATATAATAATTCAATGATGGTGGATCGTATGAAATGGGTAGAGATATGGGTTAGGAACGTCATTTGTCATTAAAAAGCTCATAGAGACGTGACGTCATACGAAATTTCATTAAGCTGACAGAAAAAATACGAGTCCAAATTTGTTTGAAAATATATCTAACGGATTAATTCGTTATTTAAATACCCAAGCCACTTAAATACCTAATTGTTCTGTGTTGTCACTTTGCGTTGTGAGATTTGTAAAAGGCTGTCTATACAACCCGGATACTATACCGGATATTGCTTCCTCAATTTATAGAAGTTTACATAAGGCAAAGTTTATAAAGTAAGCGAGTATATTGTAGTGTTAGGCTTCGCTTCGAGAGTAAAGGAAGCGAAGCCTAACACTACAATACAAATAAATATTTATCAAAAAAATAAATACCTACAGCCGCAGAGCATGTAACAATGATAGCCCACTTACAGCGTTTTAATTACATGAACAACACACCGTCCGTTTGTCACTGCGACATGCTTAACTGTAAGATGCTGAGCGGATGCCATAATCTAAAAGCTTTGGTAGAATTCAACTGTAACCACACTGTAACAACAAATTCAAGTTGCGCCCATCACGCCATACTGTATATGATTACACTGCGCTAAGACCGTTTTGTTCGCCTGATATATTGACAATAGTGATATGGAATCAAGTAAATGAGCTCTGTACAAACACGGCCCGTGGCAGATATGTTTGTTCTCGCTCATATCACTTCCATATGATTTGATTGCTCCAGAAAAGACGTTCCTTGATTACTTACACTGACGTATGATGGTGTGTGCAATCGAATTTATCTGATAGGATAATCGAATCGGATGTGTGTATGAGCAATTGACTAGATATGTTTTGTAATTTGATGTTTGTGTACAGTAAAAAAATAATCTTCGAAAGGAAAATTAATGTCAACGAGGAAAATTAAAATATATCATTTTTAAAGTCATAAGGACGTGAACATAACTATTACATATAATTTACTACTGAGCTTTGATATTAATACATTGATAAAGGCCTATAAGGATAACAGGCCATGTCTAGCAGTGGACTGCGACAGGCTGATGGTGATGAAACAAATTTTTGCTTTATTTGTCTAGTACTCATAATACAAGTTCTGCTTAGTTTGAAACTAGATGGCGTTGTGTGAAAGTCGGAAAATTATTATATTATTCTTCGATTACTTTGGGCAGGTAACCTTTTGGCTAGTGACATTTCTATGACCTTGATACAATCAGAGGACTGCACTGACCTTCGCCTGCCGAACACGTGTATGCTATTAATAAGCTCAAAATATGCGTAAAGGTCATGAAATGATAATTCTCACAAAAGTATTTATTTGTTGTTGGTGAAACAGGAAGTAACCGAAGTTTCCTTTATTTATGTAAAACTTAGTTCTAAGAGATTGTTTGTTGAAACAGTCTTGAATGTTTATACATGCTTAGAAATGATCCAGGGTACCAAACAGTATTATGTTAGGTAATAACAAAAATATTTTACCTCTCGATTTAAATATGAAAAGTAATATTTTAGGCATTAAACAAAACGCTTTGCTCAGTCGTTCGTCTAATGAAAACCTTCCAATAAAATTATTCAGGCCTAAAATTAACAATATCCAATATTGGAAATGTTTTGACGCGATCTTTAATTTGGCCTTTTAGATAAAAAGTTTGGTTGGATATTCGTATAAATATACAAATTATTTCAGGGACTAAAGAGTATTTATTTATTTATACTCACGTACCAAACTTGTCAGTTTCATAAACTAATGAAACGATTGAGCAAATTTTAATAGCTTTTGCTCGCGTCTCCCTTCGCGCGTTTTTTGGTAAAAAAGTATTCGATGTTTTTTGGAGCTTGGCCCATTTTATGCAAAATTTTATGATAAAAAGGAATGATCTATTCATAGATTAGAATTTGGTCGTGAATATGACACACATCGTTGAACTAAACCAATATCATGGGTAGTGAGTTTGACCGAGGGCAACCCAATTTACCAGCGGAGTATATTGTATATAACTAGTGCATATGTAAACACATATATGTTTATATACCAATCTCAGAGCTCAAAGGCACGGGAAAACGGATTGTCGAGAGAGATATCAGGCGTAAGACAATGCAAGGGTTCCAATAACAGTTGTAATGCTCGATATCTAACTGATGAACTACTTGCCTTGCAGTATGAATTAATATTCCAAAGCCTTGTAGAGATGTTACCATCGATAAAAATACAACCAATAACTAGCTTGAAGACTATCTCCTCAACAGCTCTAATGTGGCTCTAATCCTTCAATCAGCTGTCTATTTGAGGGAGATCAAAGCATCTCTGCATATTGGGCTAAGTCCATTATACTTTTTCACCGGAATAAATACGTTGTAACGTCAGCACCCGACCTCGGTTCCAGAAAAACAAAAACGCATCAGAATTTATATTTATCCGATGGACTCCGTACTTGAAAACACCTAGTTAATCTCTCCGAAGATTTATTATTCCATTTATATACTGTAAGAATGACTGTGGGTTTAAATTTATTGCTCGAGTATTAGATCGGACATAACTTGGGTATTGAAGAAGGTGTTTATTTGAGACGTCACGTTTTCGTTCCGTTTTCGTTTTGATACGTCTGCAGAAGAGTAAGTGCTTTTGCCAAATGGGACTCGATTGTCTGACCAAGGGCTAGTATCTATTTTAAGGTATTTTAAGTCAGTAGCGTTATAATGTTAATTTTGTTGAAAATATGGTACTTTTATAAGACATTTCTAAGCTAATTTACCTCTAGTGTTTGCTTTAGTTTGTAGTATTGTGTTAGTCGGTGACATTACTCAGGAAGTGGTAAAGAATGCACAATATAGGGAGATGTATATTTGTTTATTGCTTGACACCCAAAAAAAAATCCTATCTTTAATAAATGAATTTTGATTTTCTTTTTTTTTGCCTTTCCCCAACTTATGCCTCGCTTAAATTATTTGAATAAACGTTATTCCATATCCACACGGAAATAATATTTTACTCATTGTGTTACGGTATTTTCCCTACCAAGAAAGATGTTATAGTACGGCAAGATAAAAAATAGCTCGCACTCGCGCGGCTTCCATTCAATAGTTGCCTAAATCTACTGCTGAATGTATCGCTATTTTTTCCGAATGTTACATAAAACGTACGCAGACTAAACACATGTTACGTAAGGCGACAAAATGCGGCAAATCGCAATACTCACACGTACAGATCGTATCACAGCTAAATAATTCACACGGGATTGTGGGTCGTATTCCTAAAGTTGGAGGCTGATAGGAAATCCCTTACATTCCCTTTGCGATTGAAATCAAAGCCTCTAGAATTTTTAACTTTACGTTCTTTTCCGGACGGACACTCTTCAGTCGGCAGAATAAATGCAAACAAAAATCACTCTTATTAGCTTGTAATAAGGACTCTGTCAATGTCTGTGCTATCTCTAATTTATCAAATCGTCCAAACACAATTTGGGTGTTACAAAGTCTACGCATGAATGTTATTTATCACACGTTGCGGCGAGGAATTAGTCCTGTCAATGTCGCACAAGTGTCAGACTACAAATCGCTATGTCAGTCGAAACATTTGAAAGTTTAGAGATAGTTTTCTCTTTAATAGACTAATTGCATACTTTTGAAGCCCCATTGAACAGCTGATAAGTCTTAATTCTTTTGATTTAAAAATATCTATATAAACGTAATTTTTGCATTAAATTAACTAACTATGAGAGTTTTAGTGACCTGTTTGTTTTAATTACTGAGTATTTCAAACTTTTTGTAGTTTTTGCGGTTTATAGCAATAAATGCATACTGGTTTTGTTGTAACAGAAAAAGAGAGAGTTTAATGGTAAATTTAAAAGATTATATTTGGATTTTTTTCTCTCGAGAGTCTAACTACTTTTAACTATTAGATGAAATTCATTTCAATAGACCTACTTCATCTCATAGAGGTTTATTCTTACTCATGGAACATTCTCGTAAGAAGTAATTGCATTGATCGCGGGCTTGTTTGGACAAAATAATTGGATTCCTGTGTAAATATTTGTTTAATAAAAGATTTTTCCTGTCCTCTCCATAAGCATCTGGGAGGACCACTATGGTCATTATCTCATTTCTAAATAATATATTATGTTTTGCTTTATTGTATCTTCGAGTGAGAAACCAAAGGGAATATAAGTTCCTTGTTCAGTTTATGGAAATTAATTAAATTGTAAACAATAGACAATAGATTTATCTCTCAGTCTCTACAAAATGCAAACTCACAATTTCAATTGCTAAACTGTTCACTGATTGTCGATTCGATTTGAATGTGAATAAATGAATGCTTCGACAACTACAAAGTTAAATTGGTTTTAAATTCGTTTCAATAACTTGATGCAGTTCGCAAACTCAAGGAGAATGTTGTGCGATGTGTATTGAAGTGGAAAACGTCGGAGGAAAAGGATATTTAGATATTTTGTATGGGAAGTAGAGGTTGATTATTGACCCGTGAGGATATAACAAGATAGAAAGGCTGAAAGTATACAAGGAAGTGTGTTTTTATACAAATGTATACAGATCTTGAATAAACGATATCGTTTTCTAGGACGTGAATAATCAGATCTATATAATAAAAAAAATATACACATAAAATAATATTTGCCTTCCTTATATTGTATTGAAATTTACATTTGAAATTTGATCTTTGTTCGACTATTATAGAACAGTCATTTGTCTTCATCATCTTCAAACATAATCGAATGATGTTGTGCCCGGTATAACGTATCACAGGAGTAATCTCAAGTTACCCTTATCCTATAAGAGGAAAGGAGTAGACTATAAGGGTAAAATCGATATGACATATAAACGTTATTAGTGGTTTACGACCTTGACCAAATATAGCCTTAAACATTAGCCGGAACATAAATGGAGTAGAACAGAAAACCAGGCTAGTTTTTCAATTAGACTTGCAACACATTGCACATATAAGACGTCGACTGTTCTCAAAGGAATTCAACTTAAATGTAACAAACTGCAGCTTAACGGCCTGTGCGTACTGAACCACACCACGGTTTGCTTTTACTACCGCCTTTCACTGAAATATACTCCTTATTGTAATCAGATAAGCTTAAAATTTCAATGAGAAGCGTATGAAAATCTGATATTTTTTCATTCTTCGTATAATAAATCTAAGAAATTGTATAAAGGGTTCAAAGAGCACCTCAAATCTTATGTTGCTAAGCACCGAATACGTGTTCTATAGATCTAATAACAAAAATGATTCAGACTTTTGAATTTCTTTTAAAAAAGATAAATGATCATACAAAAAATACTTTATAAAAATTGATGTACGAGTTCATTTTCAAATAACAAAAACACTTAACAACAGAACAGTTAATATTATTTGTGTCTGTCTAAAAGTACATAAAGCGAGCAAAATTTTCCCGTTCGAATCCTATTTGAACGAAGCATCAATAAAGTCTGTGAAAACACAAAACGAGACGAAATGACAAATTAAATTCCAATAGAACTCAGCTCGCTCTGTTGGAAGAAATCTTTGATGTCCGATGTTAGCATTGTTGTAGTAAGTGCATTTCGGACAAAGCCCTTAGTATTTGTTGAGGACACTAATGAGAAATTTGTTGACTTGACAACAATCCAATTATAGATTCAGGCATTCATGCATGATTAATGCTTGATTGGAAAATGGAAATAGCATTGAAATGGTTTTAGAATGTGATAAATACTTGCAAGTATTTATCAGATTCTAAAACCATTCTAGTCTCAATGGTGATCATTGTTCAATCAGTATTTCTATGAAAAGTGACTTTATCCTATTAGATTATTAAAGTAATTGCTATTTGTAGCAAATTATGAAATTTAGAAAAATTAAGTAGAAAAGTTATGTGTATAGTTTTGGTGGAAGTTATTTTATGTCATAGTAGATGTTGAAACGTAACACTTACTATGTACTTTTGTCATTGATCAAAAAATGTTTTAAAAGTAGATTCTGAATAATGTTCTTTAAATCAATTACCTAACTTAAAAGAATTTCGGAATTTGAGTAACTTTACAACTTTTGTCAGATTTCTTTTAATCTAAAGTTCATTTTTGTTTTAATTATTAGTAAAATTTCTAGCATACTTGAGTTTTTTTTTAATGGCAATGTTGAATGAATGATTGATACCTATCATAATTTACAAGTTCGAAGTTCGAACTACTTAGCAAGGACAGGACATTTATTTGTGTTTATAGCATCCAAATTAAATAATTTAGAATAGAAATCGTTCAAATAAAACCCCTTACTCTCTGGTGACAATATTTAATTTCGGGGGAAACACGTGTATATTCCCTGAATAACCGCCAAGGAACCCCTCTTCTCCCAGCATGACATGTGTACACGAATGATGAGCACGAAACCGAAGTCGTTTGATGTAATTCCCTAATCAAATTAACATTACAAAAGAGGTTATAAATACTCTCAAACACAACTTGATACAAAATTAATTAATACACTCGACGCTCTTAAATATACTGTGTACAATTATAAAGATTTTAACTTCGAATGTTATGTAACCGTTCCATAAGAGAAAATTTTCTAAATTATTCATGGAGTTGACATGAGTAAATAAAGAATTTAAGTTCCATTTTTGAGAGGGAGTGAGAGTGCTGAGTAATTTTACTCCACTTTGCCTAATTACAATTTAGATACACGATATCCTTAGAACCCGTATGTTATAGACAATACTACCTTTATGCAACTACTTTCAATTTTGCAAAACTTAGGAAATTATTTTTATTTTGTAAATTGTCAGTGTTATGTATGATTAATTCATCATCAAACAAAAGGAATAAATTTCCTAAAGGAATTAATGAGAGTCTTGCTAAAAGACAATTAAACAAATGACTGCCAGACTTTTGTCTAGAAATTCAAAACCTGTCTGACACAGTCGGCTGGGAAACTAAAGCCTAATGCGAAGCTAAGCGTTTTAACTTGTATTTATCATTATCTAACTATTCTTACATTCCTGTAAATTGTGAAAGAAGTGCTGACAGTGACGTAGGTTAAGAGAAATAAAATATGTTATGGATCGTATAATAATTATGTCGGTTATAAAATATTCTCTTTTACGACATTACCTTGAATGCAGACTCATTTACCAGTTTAATAACTATATCATCCAATGCAATATTTTTGTGTTTGAAGCAATATTTAACTATCCCAAATTATTGGGTGTATAATATATTGCCCATGCACTTGTAAAACTGAGATAATAATATATTCATATGATTAATGGCATGATACATAAAACAAAATAAAATAAAAACAAAGTTCATAAGAGCTCCGTGTCTCCAAGTCGCGACACTTTCGCTCTATTACCCCGTCTCACTTAGCCTACGTTCTGACCTACATTTCGTGGGCTAATTACTTCTTTCCTAAGGGCCTCAACTTGTGATAAAGTAGTCTATAACCTTCTTCAATAAATACTCTACAATATACTAAAGGTAAATATTAAATCTCACAGAGACTTTCTGTGATTACCTTGAACAGACAAACAAACAAATATTGTTTTTATCTTTATTTTTATTGGTACGTCTTCTGAAAGGAACTGAAATAATGTCATTCACCTATCCTATTTCAGTGCTATTATTTGTACTGATCAGTCAGGCTATTTGGTCTATACTGATCAAGTAACCACTAGCTTATTTGATAAGAAATTTACTTTTCTTTTATTTTGCTTTCCATAGCAACCGGAGGTTCTACGAACTTGTAAATGAAAATATGTTTACGGTACTTATTATCTATGATTTAGCTATCTTTATCGCGTTTACGCTAAGCTTTGAATTTAAAGCAAATATTTACTTAAACTATGGGTTGAGAATCAAGTTTAAGTTTGCAAAATCACGGCTACGATTTGTATAATCGTGTTTTTTTTAATCCTTATCCTTGTAATTCCTAAAAAGTTTTTTCTACTTAGTAATTTATCTCAACTTAGTAGGGAAAATATAAATAAAAACGAATTTATACAGTCTCTTTGTACAGGTGATTTTCTTATAGTGGTATTATTACTTGGGGAACAGATAGAATTGCTCAAAAGTAGAGATGGCTGTCACGTGACTTATCCCGGAGAAATCTAATTTCCTTGGTTTTGAGGGCTTGTCTTAAGGGATTCGTATATGGGGCACATAGAAAGCTATTGAAACTTTATATTAAAGTGTTATTTATGTTATTACATTTGGTATCCGAGGAGTTTTAGTTGCTCTGAAACAGCCCTGAAACATGAAAAATACACAAAATGTTTTCAACGATCAAATTGTAGTCCAGTTCTTTGTGGCAGTATTATTTTAAATTTTGTATGTATGTAAAACATCAACAGTTAACTCTCATTATGTTTGCAGTCAATTAAAATTTCAATTCGTGTTTCCTTTGACCATATTTTTAATGAGGCGGTAAAATTAAGGTTGTGAATTAACGTTTTGTAAATTACTTTGTTTATTAAAAAGCATTTTTACAGGTAATTAAACCTTCATTAGGAGCCTTATTTCCGGTAACTAAAAAATTTTAATTATCTCCAGAATATCTTGGCGAGGAAACAATTTGAGTAGTAAAAAATATTATTAGTTTACTCAGGTAATTTTGTTAACTGTTTTCTTAATTTAAATCTGGATATTGGCTTAGTATAAGTAAATTATAAACAGTATTAGGTCTTCATATATACGAGTGCCTTCGCTATCAACAACGAGAAAATTTAATACATATTAAGTGTTTTTTTTTTGTATTTTTTAGAGAAGGCATTCAAACTAATAACATTTTCATATTTTAACTGAAAACTAGATACTCAGATTGTTAATTACAAAAATAATTATATAATTTTTATCTACATTTTTATAATTAGAGTTTTTTTTGTGAACGAGTGTTCGAGAAAAGTTAAAATATATACTAGTGGGTATAATTTGATAAGATTTGACCCGTTTTTACATTTATATTTAACGTTGCTACGAGCACCAAAGAGTGCAAATGAGACTCTAACGAGCTTTCCTTTGACACAATTTATAGAGGTTTCAGGTTAATGAGCATTGACGTGTTGTAAAAGTTCTACTTATTTATGTATTTAATATTCTTAGAAAAATGTATGGCAAATATTCAATGTATGGATATGTCACCGTATACAATGTATGACTACTTAGGTATTTAAAATGGGTTTATCAATTAATTATTGTATCTTTTTGCAAACGAGATGTTTTAAGAGAAGTAGTTTCAAAAGGGCAGAAACACATGTATTTTAGACCGACATTAGGGCTTAGCGTTCCAAGAAATTAATTTTGACTTCCAATATAATACTCTAATCATTTTTGGTAAATTGGTAGTCAAAATTTGTTTCTTCGAATACGTAGCGCGTTAGCGGTCAACATTATTGATATTGTGAACTGATTATTACATTATACTGTTTAAGTAGAATATAAGTTATTATGTCTCATAATAATTACTCCCAATTTCTATATAAAATAGCTGGAAAGCGTAAATGTATATTAAGTATATAGTATAATTTCTGAATTTTATGTAGTTATTTACATTAAAAGTTGTACATTATTTCATAAGTTTAAAATAGAGAGCTCAGGTCTGCAATTTTCATTTATGGCCTTACTGGTTGATCACATGACTTGACTATTGATTTTTTTAATTTCGTTGCATATTTTACTTCGATTTTGCGAGTTTGTATTTGTTTCGGAACTTGGGAATAATTTAGATTTGCGTGGAATTTTGAATATTATTCTTTCTTATATTGTCTTGCACTTGTGTAAAGAGTTTACGGTTTATATCTTTAAAAATTACTTAAAAAAAGCTGAAACCCTTCACATAGACTAGAAAAACATTAAAATTAAACATTGTTTTCCTAAAGTTACATATTAGTTTTAATAATTCTCATAATTTCTAAATATTAGAAAAGAACAAACAAAGGTAAAAAATACCTTAATTTACAGCTATTGAGACCACACGTGCCTTCTCGACGGCTCGAGGCCAGTAATATCTCAGCTGTCATTATTATTGCTTACATATATCTCGGGGCTGGTGCCAATTTGTTTAGATATGGCGTGAAAGTATAAGGACATTAGGAAGATTGGAGTATTTGGATATATTATACGTAGGTGTTTAGTGGGTGATTTGTTATTATATAAAAAATCTAAACCATATTGCAGTACAACATTAAAAGCAGTACAGTATTGAATTATTTTTAGTAATTCCTAACTCTAAAATCTTCTAATATACCAACATAACAATCGTTTATCTCACCACAGTATTTCTACATCGTTTCTAAATAGACTTGAAAATGCCGTAAGATAGTCGTATTAAAAAAGGTTTTGTGCTACAATCTGACAATTATAATCAGCTCTGTATAAGCTCTACAAAATAACATCATTAGCTGATTAAATTTTGTATAAAAATCAGTTTTTTGAGAAATTGGCATTTTTGTCGAAATATAGGTAAGAGATGTTAGTAGGTACCGTTCAGAAGTATTTCTAGAACGCTTTAATTTTAAGAATACATTTTTTTGTGGTTACTTCAAATTGACTGTGGCTATTTATATGGTCTCTCCCTATAAACAACCACAGAAAATTTGAAGTAACACCATCATATCAAAAATATACTGCAAGCTTGATCTACTCGTAAATTGACCCAAATGGCCGCGTTAGGCTATCACGCCGCCCAGTTAATTAAGGCGATAACGCAGTTACTCAGGCTTACTGTGCATGTGTGGGTAAAGCACATCAATGTTTATTGCACTCGCTATATTATTAGCCCTTCTATGCAACTTATTAAGGACAGATTCTTTATTACTGTGTGATATAAAATGTGTCTTTAATAAGTGAGGTTGGTGTGAAGCTATAAAATCGGGATGGGAAGATATATCTTTGTTAAGGAAGACTTTTAGCCCTAACGTACTCCTCTAAATATTATATCTAAAATATAATTTACAAAGTAACAAAATGAGGGTTTGTTGGGTGGTCCGTAGACCAGTCCAGACATCGATTTTTATATTTTTAACATTGGGCTGACTATTTCTGTTCTTCTATACAGCTGGGGGTGGTCCGTGATACATGACCAATTCCATGTAAGATATATTTTTTTAAATAAGGCCGCTGCATGGTACCCATGATTACTGTCTTTTTAAAGAATTGAACCCCTAAATTTAGCTCGTGAACATAAAGATACTATTTAAAAGTGACTCTTCGCTTTTTATAAAACAAACATACGTTATCATTTAGGTACGAACGAGTTTCTACCATAAGACATATTTAATAGAGTTTATATTATAGAGCTTTAACAAGAAACAAACAAAAATACCATTGAATTTTCGATAGCTAATGTTGAAAACATGTTACAGTATTGTAGATCGTCAGATAGTTACTTGTATTACTCCGTGATAACGTCCACGGTACTGTTTCAGTAAGATATTGTTCACTATCTCAATTTTATAGTTCAGTTTATTATGTGAAATAGAGCGCTCGGCTGTAACTGTGTGTGTAAGCATATATGTGTATACTCATATGCGTGTGTGTAAATGGTAAACGTACTGTTATTATTCGGTTGATTTATGTTAAACCATAAAAATATTTTTTTCCTTCAACATGTCTATCAACAAGGATGAAAAATGAACGTTAAGAAAAAACATTCTTAATCTATAAATCGGACAGCAAAGAAAAAACGTAACTCAAAGCAAAATAAACAAACATCGCCGTCCCAATCAAGTCGTCAACATTTACTGACAAAATAACATCAAAATAATTTATACAAAGTCAATGGCATCGTGACTCGGCAATATGAAACATCCCCTACGTGTACTAAAATATTTTAAAATAGAACTTTGCCAGCGTAAGAGTAGGATAGCACTATACACCGCGTATAGCGCTGTCTAGCTCCCACAGTCCTGTCCTTTCATAGTGGTCTCGCTGGCATGCTTTCAATCAGTTTGGCAACGATACATATCCATTATGTTTATAACGTCGTAAAGATGGACAGGTGTTTTGTATTATGTTTACAGCTTACGTTTTTTATTATCGTTTTCATGACGCGTTTGATTCATGTGTATGAGATAAAGAATTGAAGCGTTCCACGTGCATTTAAAACCGCCAGTGCCTTGTTGCTGTAGTAGGAGTGAGATGCCGATATACAAAGAGTTTTTCCCTCTCTTTTCCACACTCAGTACTCTTTTTAGAGTTCATAGTAGAGGTTTAGTTCTTGCACAGTATAAATACATACAGTAGTTTAACGCGGTCGTTTCTAACAAATAAATGCCTACAGCCGCGCGGTACATAACAACGATAGGGTTGCCCACCAACAGCATTTTAACTACAACAACAACACAACGTCTGTTCGTTACTGCGACACGTTCGCGACTGTATCATGCCACGATCCGATAGCGTAGGCGTAACTAGCATTGCACTCTTATATAATTATGAAGACTTCATACTGATGAAATGATTATACTGTGGTATCTGATTGTTTGAGTGATCGTTTACTGTTTGGTCTGTCAACGCTTTGTGATTTCTTGATCTTTTGATTTTATATAAACAGTTTACAGAGAACATACGAGTTTGTTTGACTATTGCTCGTTTGCCGGTAGAGACCATTCCTAAACATTTTATTTAAGGACTGAAATAATAATTGTAAGCCCTCAACTTTATTTACCTATACTGTGAAAGTAAATACGATTCAATAGGACTTATAATATGGTTTTTCAAGTACAAAATAATCCTGAGAATACTTTATCATTCCTACGATTTCGGTTTAAAGTTTTAATGCACATTGTCTTAGATCTAATCTCTTAAGAGTGTATCGTATTACATTACTCTTTGATACGTTAAATTCAATCTCTTTTGAAACAAAAGACTTGTCTGTACATGGGTTCTTATTTTCAATAATATAAACTGTTTTTAATGATATTAAAAATAAATATCTAGTCTGAGACATCAACTATTGCTGACATGACCACTATTCGAAAGGAGACGGAAAGTTTTGGGCCAAAATGTAATAAGTTGAGGTATAATCCAAAAAATCAGACATATTTTTTTATATAAACAGACCAAAAACCAGTTCAATTCTCAATCTGGAAGCGGGGATTAGATAATCGATAAAATAAAAATCGATAAATAAGAATTGGTTTACACAATTACAAAACGAAACGCTTGAAACAAATAATTAGCTTAAATAAAATAGTGAAATGTGGTATTTCGGTTATACTTAACTATATTAATGAATAACATATCATCAATTATATAAAAATAAATGTAGTGACTATCGATTACATGTCATATTTATCCTATATTTTTTTATCTGTGCACAAGTTGTTTACTAACATTGACAGGAGGCTTATTCGTTTTGTATTTTGATATTTTCTGTTGTGTTTTGAGTGCTATTCTGATTGTCGATTTGATGATTGATTTTCAACCACCACTGCTTTATTTGTACGGATTAAAAACATGTTCTCACTTTAGAAATCAGCTTTTAGGTAGAGATTTTAACATAACCTTACTTTCACTGAACCCCTTATAATTCAGCTCCCATATTGCCAAAATTCATAAAATTCTCAATGAGGGACACACAAGTTTGAATCTATCAATTGAAACCATTTTCATCTTATTACATTACAGGCCCAAACTTGTATGTAATCGTTTCAGTCTCCTTTCTACTGGGATAACAGAAAATACCTTTAGTTGACACCTTCACTTGTTTTTAATTACCTACCTACATATTTATACCTATACATCGATTACTGTGTTCGATATTCAGTCACAACACGATGTACGGAACCGATACATAAACACAAACACACCCGTGACTTTGATTAATCCCTTCCCCGGTCTTAACCAGAATTTGGATTCATTTGTTGGTTAGGGGAACATAATAATGATTAATGACTTGTTGCTTTCAAATTTTGATAAAGAAAGAGGTAATTACGTGATTGTACGGCTATTTATAATTAAAACAATGTTTCTATTGTCATTATTTTGGGAATATAGACGTTATAGCTAGCAACAGATTAATTGCCGAGTTGTGAAGGTCAACAGTTAAAGCTGTCCGAAAATATCTGTTAATAATTTTAATTATTTGATGTGATGGTTCACTAAGGCTGCCTATCCACCGGAACGGAGCTAGGCTGCGGAGCGGAGAAACCGAGAAACATTACCCAATGGATTGCGAGGAGCGGAGATTTTGTGCTATCCCATTGGTTAATATATCGAAATTTCTCCGCTCCACAGCTTAGCTCCGATCCCGATCGGCGAGGGTATTTATCTGAATAGCTCGCACATTTAATAACAAAACATGTCTGCTTTTAGTGTCCAAAGCACAATAAGATAATTAAATGGCTTAGTGGAGAATGGCTTACCCACATAATTGGGAAGTAAAATCATTTTCATCATTCCCCTGCCCTTATCCCAATTATTATGATTTGGGGTCGGCGCAACACGTCTTCTAGACGTGTTGCTTAAAGTTTTGGCTATGGTTTTATAGTCGGCCGCCTGCCTGACACTAACCCTCTTTGGGAATGCGATTGTTTGTGGTTTACCCGCCACCATTCGGGTGACCCAAGGTGCTTGGTACAGTGCACTGGGTCTTAAGGTCCATTAGTCGCCTTTTACGACACCCAGTGGAGGATATGGGGTGGTGCTATTCTTTATATCCGGACACCACACGGACGGGAAGTAAAATAAGGAAGAAAACAAAATAGACGTAAATTCTATAAGGAAAATGTAGTATGTAAGTAAGATACGTATAAGATACAGGAAAACAGATCAAAGGATATTTATACTTTTGCAATTAATGACAGACGGAACTACCATCACTTTTTTAACACTCGCATGAATTAATACTAATAAGGTAATATTATATTATTATACCACTTTATTAGTATGTTATTATTATGTATTAGACCGTGCCAGCCCTATCTAACGCAGGTTAGTCGGCATAATTAGTCTGTTATACCCTCACATACCTTTATTGTCGAAGCGAATCCGTAGAACTCAATTAATATGAAAATAAGCTGACATCCTCGCTAGCGAGTTGAATTGAATAGGAATTTATTACATAAAATCATTACCTTTTAATGTGGATAACAGATACGAGTATGATTTTAATTGGTTTAGGTATTCATATTTCTTTTGTAGGATGTTGTCCTAGATTCTGATAATATAATAAGATTCAAGCATAAGGGTGATTCCGTGGTTTCGCTTTTTACATACTTCAATAGTCGCCAAAGGGCTATAGACTGCACGGATAGCCGAGTGGCATAGGTCACCACGCTAATTAACACTTTGCACGACGTGTTACATTCGATCCCCGCGTATAACAAGAATTTGTGCGATCCGCAAATACTGATGATTAGTCTGGGAGTCTCTGCGTTACAAGGATTAAATTGTTTAGTGCGAGAGCTGTTTATATAAAAAAAAAAAAAACATTAAAGCCACTGCGGATAAACAGAAACGCATTTTCCGTTGAGGCTATACTGCACTTGAGTCATCCAAGTATGGTGTCTCTCCTCAAACCACCGACCACGACCCACTAAATGTGCTGCCCAGCATGCTCCACTATATAACACGCCACCGACAATACTGTTAGTGTGACAAATTGTCTTTCAATAAAATATAATTTTCATGAATCAACGTACTAAGAAGACGAAGCAATTAGGACAGCTTATAACGACCCAACTAATGACCATTGATCAAAATCAGGTAAAGCAGTCAAAGCCAGCACTTAGTCTAACTTTATAGTCTAGTTAAAGAAATGTCAAGGACGTAATTATCGTTTTGGCAAACTAATAAAGTTTAGGCGCATCAAATTTTAATAACACGCCTTGTAAGGAAAAACGACGGAACTTTTTAAGAAAGTAAAAGCGTCTTTCTTGAGCCTCGCTTAAGTAACAATAGATATTGTTAATGCTAAGCATTAGTGTTCGTGTTAATTCGTGTTTCGTCGGATAATGTCGGGGTTTAACGGTCCTAATTGTTCATTTAGTTGTATACAAGTGACGGGGCATTACAACGCTAGTGTATGTATGACAGATGTCCTAACATTTATTTATTTTTTGTTTGTATACCATCGTATGATAGGGTTAAACTTAATAGTGAAATTCGAACATTTAATATTTACAACTACATTCTTGCAAAACTATCATGAAATAGTTTAACGTTAATACTATACGAGGGGTAAACCCCTTGTTTAGTATCAGTAACAATGTTTAGTCGAAAATCACTGTGGTTAATTTAAGTTACAAAAAAGTAAGTCAGAATAAATATTTATTTTGCCGAATTTATACTTTTTAAATTTACTGCTTTCTGGTAAAAGCAGTTCATTTTATACTCAGAAACGGCATAAGTAAAATATTACCAACCTCTATTCAACGTTTTGCAGAACAAAAGTCAACGGACTTTACAGTTAGCGATTCAATTAACCTTTTACAATAAATTTAATTTTATTGTAAAAATTATATAAAACGTGTCTATTATTCCAATACAGAGTTAAATAAAATTGAAACAGTATTTTTTTTAGGCCGAAGTCACGAGGTTTAGTCCCAGTCAATGACACGTTTGTTATTCTAGACCCTAGCCTTAAAAGTACTAAAGCAAACTTTGCCAAAAAATATAAAATATTCAAATTTTAGTAACGTGATTTAACTCGACATGCTTATACAATATGTATACCTACGCTAAATCATCATATGGAAATGAATGTTACTTTGAACTGTAACAAAAACCTACATTCGTAGTTTTATCAAAATACTTCAGACAGTTTTCATTAAACTGCCTTAAAGTGGCATGAAATAAAAATCAGGATACGGAACCCTAAAAAAATAGACAATTATTTTGGTTTTCAAATATTTTTGAGTAACTGAACAACACCAAGAAATCGAATCGTTCAATTCTCTTCTCAATGCAAGAAATAATTTTCAAATAAATAACAAGCTAAAACGATGTTATATAAACTTTAAACTTGTCGAAATTGTTAATTGACAAGAGGAAATGTTTATTTACGTAAGTGCTGTTTTCTCATCAATTAAAATAGACAGTCTGATTGTTACCTACGTAGTTCAGTTTTCTCTCAACACTCAGTTATGGCAGAATAACTTGTTAAACTAGTCAATTACTTATGCATAAACAATAAATACAATGTCGGATTTATATGAACGACAACTATGTAATATCGTTTATAAGTTATAATAGTTGATAAGCAGGCCGAGAGGGCTTTAAACACGAACCTGACTTGAATAACTTATCCGCAAAATACACTGAAATAATCCTTAAACTAAATTCATTGAAACAGTGTTGTAAAGCACATAAATAACCTCATCACAGGCCACACAATTAGACCGACTTTTTCAACGTCTCGATCAGCAAAACCCAGAAAATTTCGCCTCCAATATATTTCTGATTCATTCGATTGTGCAAGCTTTCCGGATTTACTCTAATCGAGCAGTGAGATCGATTCCTTAACAAAGGGCAACTCGTTAACCTCAAAATCGAACGCTTTCCTTGTTCTAAGCAATTACTAAGACCTCTGTAACTCTCCAATTCGAAGTCTATTTATATGTAAATTGGTTGGTTAGAACCTATGGTGTTGAACCACTAGAAAGTATAACAGCAAGATTTCGTAATCAGCAATCAACACTTATTATTACACTTATTATTATTTACTCTCAATGCCTTATTAAGATTTAGATATGTTGAAAATCTCACATACTTTGTTCTGTCGTGATTGAATAATAACAGAAGCATTATTTTGAATTGCAAAATTTATAATTATGTATTCACCCATTTAGATTTTAAGTTACTTAAATGCCCTGTTTTAATATAGGTAGGTACTGCATTTAACTCAAATAGGTACACTAGCAAAATATCGCTTAGCAACAGACATAATTTCAGAACTAAAAAAAACCGTAATATAGTAGGCTTATTTTAGGTACTTTCTTTTCAGATTTTGCGAGCTAAAACCAAATAATATTATTACTTCGGCTCGGCAGCACCAAGATGTCACTTACATTACTTTTTCAATTTCCTTAGCAATGTCATCTGATGTCGCGACGTCAAAAGTGATACGAAGGATGGTTGCGTACTCCCTGTATTACAGTTGGTAATCACTGAAAATAGGTAATTTGTAAAATGTTGTTAGTTATTATATTACTATAGACCTATCTTCAGTTGGAGAATATCGTATACTTTAACGAATTTGCTATGATTGAATTTTAAAACATCATATGCTTCATTTTTTGAATTGGAAATGTGATATTTTGAAACACACATTAATAGAAATAGTGTGTAATATAATAATTTTCGTGTACAAATGCATAATTATTATGTTTTAACCGTTTTAATTACGCGTACTTATCGGGATAGCCTGACTACTTTTGGACAAATATGAAGTCCTTAACCTTGAGCTGACGCGGCAGCGGGGTCGCAAGTAAAACCCGCGACCAAAACTAAAACAAACGCACCTCAAAAATTGTCTTAAATAGAGCCAGTGTTACTCGAAGTGACATAAGGTAAATCCAACGATACTCCATTCATCACAAGAAACTCACATACGAGTACTTATTCAAACCTTTTTGTTGGGCAATGTGTGGTTACGTTGACATTTATTTTCCTAAGCGACCCGCAGCAATACGTTGTACATTTACAATAACATTTTTAATCACAGTTTGTAACATACTACCCAAAAGTGTTCTTGTTTATGATTCAAGTCAGATTACGAACAAGTTCAACAATTTATAACGGATAAAACTCGGACATAAAATTGATTTAGATCTTATTTTCCGAAATCAAGTAAAAATCGGATAATAATATCTAGTTATTGGATTAAAGGTGATGGACGAATTGTTTGATGAGAACAAGTTAAGGATAATAATCAGGAGCCTAAATTATGGACGTATCTCATCAAGAAAGCCGTTTGAAGATTAACATTACTTAATAAGGCATTATTCTTGTCGGAAGGAAAAATATAAGGATAGTAAATGAAGTAATTGAGAATTTCTGTTTAGTCTTGAGGATATAATAATGTATTTTATGTTACAGTCATTAATTACAGATTCCACGACTGGAATTTATCTGCAACTTCCATTGGCTCTCTTTTTTTCGTCTAACCGTATGGTTGATGTAAAACCTGTGGGAAAGTTGAAACCTCTAGTAGGCCTCTGAGGTGATGCTTTAAAACAAGCTATTAATGTAAACTACTCGTATGTTAAATAGTTACAGAAATTCAGTCATAATTGTTATTGTCAACACAAACCTTGACCTATCGCTTATAATTTTTGTAATGGTGTGCTCATCTGCCCACATTGTGCGTGAACTTTTAGCAATAAGGTTGGCTTTGTTAGCCATGCAAGAGCACACCAACGAAAGTTGTAGTTTAAAACGGATTGTTAGAGGTCGCCGTGACCGAAATCGGTCGGAGAGGAAAGACAGAATTGTTATTTTACGAAGAGTTTATATTAAGTTTATATTAAGAACTACCGACAGTCCAATGTTTATTTGTTACCTTTGTAGAATGTACTTTGGTAATTATAAATCTATAAATATTTGAAATGTTAATTGAAAGTTCATAATAACGTGCATGATAATTACAGCAGTTTCAACTACGTTTGCTTTTATTTGCGTTCAAATGAACGTGATATTAACGTGTTATATTTCCATTCATTACCGTGAAATGGTTATTGCGAAATTATGTTTCAGTATTAATCAGTCAAATTGATAGTTATTTACATTTTATTTGATTTATCAATGTTTCTGAATATTTTTTTTTTGTCCTATTATAAAATAGAGTTATTAAAATATTTGTGGTAAATAATTGATTCGCTTCAGTTTCATATTTTCAGATAAAATTTACAAACGTTTTTGTATGCGTTCAACTGTAAATAATTGATAGAGACGTAAATATCTATTTCAAACATATCGAAATCAAAGTGTTGGCTTTGATGGACTGAAAATATTCATATAATATTTACTCTAGCAGTTAAAATTTAAACATTCAAAAATAACAACTGAATTTCCTCTTACGAATTGAATAATAAAAACATTTGCTGAAAAACTGACTGGTTAACAGAATAATCCAGAAAAAGTAAAAAACAAAGTCAAAGATTCTAGTATTTATTTCGACAGCGAACGGATAGATTAATTTTAATTTTCCAACAGTTTTTGTAAACATTTTCGTTGCGTTTTTAGACGCCGAAAGAAATTACACGATCGTTTCCTAAGAAATAAATATTGATATCGACTTGAAAATTATAGCATCCGATTCCAATAAATTACTCTTTAGACGTTTAGTAAATTTATTTGATGTTATAATGTATTATAGGATTGTTTAATGGGTAGTAATATGTAGGATGCTGGGCATAAGATGCCTTCGATGTTGAATAATATTACTAAATTCAGACTCTGAATGTAGTAATATTATTCAACATTGTCTCAGCCTCGCAACGTCTTCTCTTAAAGGCAGCCCTATAAAGTGTAGTTGTTGGGCAAATGAAAGAAGAAATCCTGATCAGTGAACGAATTACATATGTTAAAATGGAGATTTGCACAAAGAATAAATTCGTGAACCGTTTTTTTTTTTGTTTTGAACTTGTAAAAGTAATAAATCTCACAAAGACATTTCCAGACAATACTTTTTCTTTATTGATTAAATGTAAAGTGTCTCAAGTAACACAGTTATGAAATATTTCATTATTCTGTCACAATAATAAATTCGACATAGTCTAGTACGAAATACTATAGATGTCAAAATTTACGAAATATGTGTTTGAAGTTGTAATACCTACGAATACCTATTATTCGTTTCCAATTTAGTAATGTCACTGAAATTTGACTTACAATACGTTGAAATTGCTTTCATCTAAACTAGACGTGCCTAGCGGTTTCACCCGAGTAGACCCTGCTATTTTTTTAAGTAGGTACGCAGTCAGCTTATAAACTTAGCTTATAAAGTGTCTGTCTAGTCGTGTAAGTGTATTTAAAATCGGCCTTAGTACCAGCTAAGGTCTGAAACTAACAAACTTACATTCACAATTATGATGTTAGTTTGTATTTAATATCTAAGTAGTACAAAAATACTTTGTAGTAAACAATTAAAAATCGTAATATTAAAATAAAATCTAATGTTTTCGAGGACAATTCTGGGATCTGACATTTAATAAGACGGTAAATGCCGCGGACTTGACGTATTTGTCGTAGCAACTTTTTGCAATATGGGTTACGTTGCAGGAATAATCAATAAGTAGGTAGTTTTTTTTTGCTGATCCTGGAAACCTAATCTTCTTGCTATATCATTAACTCTTTTTCTATTAAAGAAAGTATACTAGTCTAGAAATGTAAGTGCCTTGTTCGTAACATAGCTTACCATAGCTAGAAGTTATATTGTTAAGCCCTTGGTCCGAGCCTATCTCTTTTCCACAGCTGAAACTTCCTTACTTTAAAAGATAGAAGAGATGGCTGCCATTTCACCTAAACCTAATGAGATGCTAAACTTACCTAATTAGAGTCATCAACATCAATAACACCTTTACTTCCTAAAACATTGTCAAACTTTTTCCAATATTTCAGAGTAATTTTATCACGGAGTAGCGACTACATGTCTTAAATTAGAGGCATGAGGGCGCGTCATTAGGACCGCTGATAAGAAACGAGTGCCGAGATTAGGCTCGTTATACATTATTAGATTAGGTGTATGCTATTAGTAATACAGAAGCCTGTTAGTAATGAGCACGGGTAATTCGAGACTTAGAGGCGTTTAGGAGGGTTTCTATTTTAATCAGAATTTCCTTGGCTTGTAGACATATTATGAAATTTTTACAAACGTCAAGTCTATGAAAAGATGCTGAATTGTTTGAAAATATTATTAGCTTTTTTAAACGGTGGCTTCGTTTGCGTAGATTTATACAAAAAGGGAGGATTATCTGAAGATCTTTCTGAAATCGTCTTGTAAATTATGTCGGTACTTTTACTGTACTTACAAGTTTACTTTTAAAAGCAATTTTACACTCAAAAATACGTTCCATCGCTCAACATTGCATTGTTACATAAATACTGGGTATTCACAGAAAAATATATGTAAATCTGTCAGTACAGAAATATGTTGCAAGATTTTATGATTCTTGTAAACCGGTACTTACCATTTAAAATCAATTTACGTGTGAATGAAGTTCTTTATTGCCGGTTAAATTTTGTGCTATTTTACTTAACAAATTCTTTTGTGTAATTTTGGGATATTTTTTCTGAAATTAAATGCGCACTTGCTTTTACGAATGTCGTAGAAAGCGTCGATTTATTGTCAAGATATTGAATTCTGTAAGCTATGGGAATACCGAATTCCGCAAATTCCTTTGTATTCACGGTCGATAAAAGCATTAAATGAGTTCTTTTGTAACATTTCTGTGATACAAGTTTATGGGTAATAAAATGACGATGAAATTTGCAAGGTATCTTAAAGACTAAGTATAGCTATAGCAACCAAAATATGAAAATAAAGATCTGTATTCATTGAGCTCAAAGTTATATATTATAAACATGATCGAATATCTTATATAATATACTTGACTACATGGCTAGCCGAGTGGTAGTGGTTTGCACGCCAATTACCTCTGTGCGCTACGTGTCACGGGTTCGATTCCCGCGTAGTACAAGAATATGTGCGATCAGCAGATACTTGTTCTGAGTTTGGGTATCTTTGAGCATGTGAACTAAATGTCTGTGAAACTCCCCGCGACAAAAGGACGTGACCTATTCTAACACTAGTAATTAAATTTTAGTCGTCATTCTACTGAGACCCTTATTTTAGTGTCACAAGAAAATTAAACTGAAGTACAAGGTCCTGTAAGTAGGTTGTATCTCAAACCACTTTGGTTTAACTCTCGGTATCAAATAGAGCGAGTCTAATGTGTACCTGACCTCGACAACCCATTAAGTGACCACTCTGTCTCCTCTTTACATCATTCATACAAATACATTTGTCGCGTCTATATGAAATAATTGAATAATGTGTTTTACTTTAGTTCATATTGTTATTTGCACGACAGGATCTTGATTTGTTTGTGTCTTTTTGAGTTTTTAGAATAAAATAATTTGATTCGGGCATCTAAAACCTTTAAAATCGGGTTTTTTATTTTAGTAATATAATATCCTGTTTTTATAAAATACGACTCAAAGAAATTAGTTGTAAGTGGAAAAAATAACGTTGTTTTGGCATAATTTGATTAAATCAACCGTAACATTGTAAATTTGAGTTATTCTACAAAACATAAGAAACGTGAAGCTTAAAATAAACTGGGATCTGGGTCTTCAAAATAAGTTTTCGTAACTTTCAAGTAAAATGTCTAACTTAGGTTTTAAGTTCAGTTTCTTGAGATAAAGTTGTGAAATCTTTGCTTTTGGCTGTTTTGAGATGTGGATTAAATTTATGACAACTCTGTAGTAATGCTGCGTCCAGGAAACTTAAGGAATTTTGTTAACACTTCCTTCTGAAAGCAGGAAATAGGAAAACTTGGAAATGGGATTAAATGCTGGCCTGTTGTGAATGCAGAAGGTGGCTCTATTTAAATGTTAATAAAGTATCGTTGTGTTGTGATTGTGTAATAGGTACTCTTTTTTGTTTAGGCTAGGTTCGTAGCGCAACATTCATATACGTTCTACTCCTTCTATTAACTACTTCTGATTAATTTTGATGCGGGTTCACTCAATCATTTCCCTGGGACACCGAACTTAAGTGCTAGGTGGTTTTCACTGTTTATAATTATAGATTCAGGCTTAAAGAAGTTGCAATCATGGCGGCAATGATGCATAAGTGGCGGGGTTGTCCCAAAAAAAAAATACATATTTTTTTAAAGGTTATTATTTGAATCATGAAGTTTACTTATTATTTAATTTTAATCTATTTATATCGTTTTCTTTACAAAAATAGATTCCAAATCGTATTTGCTAGATCCTATACGTATTTGCTTTATCTTATCCATTGTTAGTTTGTGTAACACCCGTCTAGACTAGTGCCCTAAATAAGTAACCTTTTTTCTCCGGGTAAACAGCCAATCTACACTCATCATCTCTGACAATAACAACCCGGTACTGTGTGACGTCTGTACTGTGTGATGTGTACGTCGACAAATACCGGAACGACAGCAAGAAGTTCAACTTAACTTTTTTTTGTTTTGTTGGTATTCGTTAGAAATTCTACATGGATTTCCTCCACCGTGGGTAGGAGACAGAGGGGTGTGTCAGACTCCTACCAGCTAAAACCGCAGGATTGGTTCTCCGTTTTCTATTGCCAGGGGCCAGGCGGGAACGCTTTCGCAAACTACCACGACCCCCTGACAGAAGTTCACCTTTTTTTTCATCAAATGCCCCACCCGCTGTGGGCGCAGCGGGAGGGAGTGTCAGACTTTTACTGACTAAAACCCACTATGTTCCTCCTGGAGCCCTTTGGGTGCCGGGGCGACCATAAGTTCACCTCAACTTAACTCAAGCTCATTTTAGTATATATTTACATTCTTTTCCAATTCTTTGTTCCAGTGTAACCAACATCTTCCTAGTGAACCTATCGGCTGCGGACTTGCTGGTGACGGGCGTGTGCATGCCCATCCAGCTTAGCAAGGCCATCACCCTCGTCTGGTTCTACGGCGAGACAGTCTGCAAGATCGTCAACTATATTCAAGGTAAATACAGCTATTAATATTACAAGTACAACGAAGTCATCCCTTGAGTTTATCAGGAAACGTAGTCAGAAAATGCCGTATCCATTTAAAATATAACTATTTTCAGTTTGACAAGAAGGAGGATTCTATTTTTAGAATGAACTGTTCATTTTTTTTAAGTATTTGACAATTTACTAACAAAATTATGCAAGACTGGCTGCTTTCAGTTTCAATTTAATCAAGAGCTCACGCGCGAGTAGTCCGTCTATGCATGAGTGAATAATTCTCAAATATCTACTCATGAAAGTGGTTTCTACATTAGATTGCCTTGTAATATACTTCATATGCTTGTCAGTAAATCTTACTCCTCTCTATTTCCGAATTTCTAATAGCATTGGTATTATTAATGCAGTAAAGTCCAAACATAAGCATTGCAACTACAATGTTAAATATATCAGTATACATTGTAGCAGTATGAGCCATCGAGAATATGAGAAAAGTTTCACTTCGAAGTAACTTATGTCGATCAGAGGAGATTCTCCAGCCAATATTAGTAAGAGCAAAGTTGGCCATCATAACTTCACATCGTCGTACTAATAATATATCTAAAGAGGTGCATTTGAGACACCTTATAACTTACTTATTGTATTCTTCATTAGGTTTTAGACAGACAAGAGCCAATATCGGAATAAATCGACGTCTCATCTGGTATTGTACGTGGCATCTTCCCCGAAATTCGCAAAAATCCTGTACGATATCAGTATGTTCATTTTACATCTTCATGAACCCATTTTTCTAAAACATATCTCCCAAAACCTTTTAGTTCATAAGTATATTAATCTGTTTATAGAACAAATATAATATGTACCTAATCCTCTAGGCTGCCACTATTTTATCGGTAAATAGTGTGGTAAATAAGGTTATTCCACACGACCAATTTTGTCGGAACTATAGGAGTTTCACAAAATACCCATTGTATATCACAGCGGTGGTTCGAATTATATTTGCCATGCGTAGGAGTTAAGATAATGACATTTAACCAGAAACTCAGCCGTTGGCTGACGCTGGCAACTAAAACTAATTAAGGTCTTTGTATGTCTTGTGTAATATGTAAGTTAGGGCAAACAATGTGAGTAGTGAAAGTCAAAAGTCATGTTACCATGTTTTGATAAACAGTAACATTTACGGATGTCTAGCATTTCCGAATGTATGGTCGGTTTTCAGTCATACCAGGTTCACTGAAATACCATATATTATTTTGCTTGTAGCAGCGGCCTCTTTGAAGACCGATTTTCTGGAGTTATAAATCCCACAGACTGGTCAGTGCTGATTGAACACTGCATTGAGGGGTATATAAAATAGCAAACCTGATTGCGTAAAGAAAAGAGCTGAAAATAAAAAAATCTAGTAACACAATACCCGTATCAAATTCGACAATGTTTAATAAAATCAGGCGAACTAAAAAGATTAAGGTACCGAGATTCTATGCCAGTACATAACAGTATTTAATAATTCGTAAGATGTTTTTTTCTAGACACTGTGGGTGCTATAATAATAATATAATGTTTTGTACACTGCTTCGTTTTCATTCAATATGTTTCTTTCAGAGGAGAACAAATAATATCGCAGGCTTTCTTTTTAATATTTATTGAGTTCAAATTAATTTTCTGACTATCGGCATACTAGTCAGAAACTAAATTCAGTTCAAACAAATATAAATACGAGTACATAAAACATTCATTCTATTGCTTAGACTTTTATTCACAGAACATACATTACGTGGGTGCCGAACAATATTAACACAGTGTCATTAATACAGCAGTCCGACTCGGCCTTACAAAAAAATGCCTACGGCAGTGCAGTACGTAGACAGCGATAGGGTTGCCCATCAATAGCATTTTAATTACATCAACAACACACCGTCCGGGTGTCACTGTAAAACGCTTGCTACTGCTGATAATAATGATGTCCGAACCGATTTACAATGTTAGTAGTATGTATGTAGTGTTACTATGGCACCAGCCAGCTATGCAGGGCATAATGAATTATAGTGCACAAGCGTGTGCGCAAACCCAAGTGCAATCTTAACTCCTTTACTCTCATAGACTGAAGATACTGTATATATCATGTTACTGTGGTCTATGGTATTAGAGACGTTTGTCCTTTCTTAGAACTCAACGAACCGACATTCAACACTGACACAATGGTAGGACGTTTATATAGAAGGTTATCGTCGCAAATGTGGCTGAACACTTAAATTAGGTCTATGATGTAAACTATTTCACCGCGTTAAGTAACAGTCGTACCCTCTAAAATGAAACGACGGTTGATGCGACCTTGAGCGTACGTATTATTTGAAACGGTAATGCTGAAAACGACGGAGCACCTCAATCCTTTAAGCCAGGGCTTATCCCTGTACTGTAAGCTCTTGAAACAGACCAGTTGGTGTCGAGGAAGCGAAATTTAGTATGCCGTGAATTTTCACAACGGTCCTTCTTAAGGAGTTTCTATTTTGCTGATATATAGACGATACTTTAGATGTTTTGCCTTTGTGCAGCCAGGACTAAAAAAAGTTGTTTGGTGAACCTCGTTACACCAAGTAGCATTTATTGATATAAAGCGGGATTCGACCGGAGGCGCCATGGAAATAGTCTCCAGCAATTAAACGGTTAGGGTCTGGAAATTTCTAATAAAGATTCCTTGTCCAATTTAAAGTTATTTTAGCTTTTGGTTTATATGTTAGGATTCGTAAGGGTCTTTGCCCAAGATTAAATAGTTCTAATTCATTAAAATTCCAAGAGACAATTACAGAAGAAAATCGAAACCATCATATTTCTGACCCTTTTCGAACAAACAACTACGAGAATTTATTACCAGTCACATTAATTATCAGGTCCATGAGGGAAATAAATTCTCAGTATTCAAGAAAAGTGCGTAACACGACTATACCACCTTAAATAAGGTGCTTTTTTGTTTAAACTCACGTGAAATTTACTGGAAATTTAATGTGTGTTTAACGGAAATAATTATAATTAATCATTTAACTGATAGAAACTCAGATATAATTCTTGGAAGTGTTATTGGATGACATTTATGTGAAAAACTTTTCCTTGATCGGCCTGCAAACTTTTCAACAGTCCTATGACAAGTCATGACTGTTGCAAATCACAGCTATGTATTTTGTTTTTCGTTCACATAGTAAAAAGTATTCGATTTCTAAAGGCATTTTTGTTATTAAATCAAAACAATTTATTTTATGTAGTGAAGAATTTTGCGTGTAAGTACTTAAATGTCTTTTGGTATTAAATCCGCTTAAGTAGCTCACGGTACAAAAAATATAAATTTCCTAGTTAATTGAAGTTCCAAGTATGAAGTCAAAGAAAATTTCTTTTGACTGTAAATGAAATCTTTATAATTAATTTTTGATCTGTTTTCACGTTAGGATTACTTTATTTGATAAGGACTGTCTGAAAGCAATTGAAACCGAATCTTTCACTTAGATCTATCCTGGGGGCGGTTCCGTTTGTTGACAGTCTTTAATAAGACTGTCGACTGATGGCTGAGAATCATTACATTATGCTTGATCATTAGATCAACTGTAATGTTATTGAATGTTCTCAGATGCCTAGCTATTAGTTACCAATATCTGGTTTTGTAATATTGACGTATTATGATTTTATCTCATTGTAGACAAAAAACTACTACGGAAAGTTTCAGACATCATCATCATTCCCCTGCCCTTATCCCAATTATTACTATTTGGGGTCGGCGCAAAAGTCGGTTGCTTAAAGTTTTGGCTATGGTTTTATAGTCGGCCGCCTGCCTGACACTAACCCTCTTTGGGAATGCGATTGTTGGTTGTTTACCCGCCACCATTCGGGTGACCCAAGGTGCTTGGTACAGTGCACTGGGTCTTAAGGTCCATTAGTCGCCTTTTACAACACCCAGTGGATGATATGGGGTGGTGCTATTCTTTATATCCGGACACCACACGGAACTTTCAGACAATTTTCTATTTATTTATTTTAGAATAGAATATTATATGTATACTGTATATTTAATACAGATTCGTACTTTTTTTCCCGCTAAATAGTGTTTAATTTTTAGGTACTTGTAGCAATTTGAACAGAAGATAATTGAAGTTTTTATTGAAATACTAGTTTAGCAAAAAATTCAATCGTATCATCTTAATCTACGAGAAATGAAACCTCTCTCCTCTAATAAAACACTTCAGTTTTAATATCGAAGCTTATTGGCGGAATTGTCTGAAGAAGACTCTTTAAAGCACAAAGTAACAAACAATAAAATCGTTCCACGAAAAATACCTAATAAACGTCTATTGATGGTATCCTATTTCAATAAAATAAATTCTCCAGATCTGGAGCGCTATTACTGACTATTCCCAATGTCGGAGCGAAATAACGTTACGCTGAACGTAATGCACTATCTCACTTTCTCAATTGCAACGATTCTAATAAGATTTTATGATATACGTAGGGATCAAATTACAGCGACCATTGAAGGGCTCTATAAAACATATGTCGGTACTCAATAGTTTACGACAGCTATAAGGAGAGCTGATCTAATGGCTGGCACGTTTATCTCCGGTAATTAATCTATACTTGTTGCTGTGCGGTTACACAGATGGTTAGCTGTATCCATGTGTAATGGTTTGATGTATAAGTACATCATATTAATTCACGTCACGGTAGAATTTTAAATGCCATTTCAGAGCACAACTCTGTAGCGCCCTAGAAAAAAATATACGATAAACACAAATTGTTTTAAGAGATTTTAAGGAGAAGTTGTAAGTCCTGCATGCGCAAAACGATGTTCAAAATAAAACAGTGGTTTTTGATCCTGTTTAAGAAAATTAAAGGCCTTCTTATTTAGATAAGACCTAATTCAATAAAGTATTTCCTTACAGTTCGTTGACCAATAACTACGTTATCTTAGGAATAGTTTGCGCCTACGCGTGATTGACAACAAATGGATAAAGTTTATGTGTAGGCACATCCTAGAACGTTACTTGTTCTAGTTTAACGATGGTAATTAAACGTCACTTGCCTTGTCGGCAACTTGAAGGTTCTGCTTGACGTCAGTTGGCTTTTATGAGTCGTTCGAGTTTGGTCTATGACTTTATGTTAAGAGTTGGAGATGAATCTGTTACTTTTACACCGCTGGCCCAAAAATTCGAGGTTCCTGTATGTGTGTATGGACATAATTTTTGTTTTTGTCTTCAAATAATATGTTCGGTTGTTGGATTGGTATTGTCAAATTACATACAGATTCATAAAGCAGCAGACCAGGCTCTGTGGCGTACTTTGGGAGAGGCCTATGTCCAGTAGTGGACTGTAACAGGCTAATGATGATACAGATGGATCTTCAATTTTCAATTACTTTATGAATTTTAATTATTACACCGATCGAAATATACATAGAATCAAGACTTTCAAGACAAGAAACCGCTTTCTTTCGACAAGAAATCGCTTATGAGATATGATTACTGTGATAAAACTAATAGACTTAGTATAAGATTAGTATAATAGACAAATAACAAGATAAGGAAGATAATATTAAATCTACAACGCTCTGTAGAAAACATTTAGAATTCCATTTTCGCAGCAATCCTAATTTCTTACAGTAACTTTATCATCCTTGTTCCAGGAGTGGCAGTTGCAGCTAGCGTGTTCACACTAACCGCGATGTCAGTGGACAGATGGCTGTCCATCTCTCCCGAGCCGAGACTCCGGCCGCCGGGACGCAAGCAGGCCCTACTGCTCCTCCTGCTACTGTGGTGCGCGGCACTGCTGATATTCATACCACTGCTCATGGTGGCAACTGTTAGAAGGGAACCTGTGCCCATTATATCAAAAGCACTGAAAAATATATCGGTATGTATTGGTGATTAATTATACTATTATGTATACCTTAAGTTCTTGGGATATCTTTAAGGGAAGAAACTCGGTCTTATTTAAAGGGTGACATGGGGACACAGGAATGAATAGGCCTTGTTGAGAATTTTAATCTTACATAGGATGGGGCATCTGCCTAGGGTTGCCACCCCTGCTCTATGGAAAAACAGACATGGACGGCCCAAAGTAGCTATTGTAAATTATGATGTAATTAATTTGGGCTATTGATAGGTACAAAAAAAGTAAAAAGACATTTATTGCTACAAAAAAACAGAATCCGACATATCTCCAAGTAGTACGGTATCGGCGTGAGTCGAAGTCATTGCCATTGACCCAGTAACAAAAAAGGGATCATTTCACTTACATTCCTTATGTTATGAATTTTATATTGCAAAAATGCAGGCATATAATTAGTAATAATAATTTATAATTTGTAATTGTAATTTCTTTCTTTCTATGGGCATGTGCCTGAAATAAATGAATTTTATTTATTTATTTATTTTATTTATATGGAATAAAAAGTAATCCCTCTATGCTAATAACATTATATGCTAGCGTGTTATTAAATTCTTCTCGAATGAGGTTTCAATATACGATTCCTTTTATTAGCTAGTTGAATAGTTCTGTGCCAGTCAAATGTAATGGAAATAAGAAGAATAGTTAATTTTAGTCTCGCGTAAAAATGAGAGATTTAATTGACAAGTAATTTAATTTTAACTTTATAACATTACCTAATATCCATTCCATTACAAAAAATAAAATCGAAATTATCATTTTAACTTTGAGAGTATAAACCTTATTACTATAAATATTAAACAAAATATTTTCTTTTGAAACTCGAGTTGTTCAGTGAGATTGTTATCAAGAATCCACAATCTTAATTTATGTACTAGCTAGACTGAGCGCTTACTGTAATCTCTTTAAAGGACTGTTACCGTTGTGAGAGTAGGACAGTGCGCTACAAAGTTTATTGCCATCCAGCTTACACCAACATTAACTTCGGCTGGCAGATGATAGGTTCACTTAATAGTCTGTCAACTAATATTATGAGAAGCAGTTTACAAACATTTACCTCAGACAAGATAACATTAAACTTACTTGAGACGTAATTTACTAAATTTCTATGAACTATTAATTACACAAGTTCTACACAAGATCTGCGTAACATAATTACATGCTAAATTATCGAAGTTATTTAATTAAGTTAAATTCGTTTATAACGTAAATGTGTGAATGCTGCGCCGATTAATTTCTATTGAGGCTACACAATGGGTATCGAAATTGTATTGAATGTTATTTCTTGGGATTTAATAAACGTATTTGCAGATTTTAACTGAAGTTGAGATTGAATTATTGTTGTTTTAATTAAATCTTTTATTTGTGTCATTGTATTCGTGTTAATTTGAAAGGTTTGGTTGTAGCTGAGTGTGTAACAGTCATGCTTACAAAGACATAATTTACGTTGTGAGTGTGTCTCCGTACGTTGTGTGTGAGACAAACACCCATAGTGTTTGTCTACATTCCATTTGATACTGACAGAAACAGCATAATCATAGTACTTATAAGGATGGAAGAACTAATGTCGTCATATATAAAAAACTATCACTTTTGAGTTGATTCTTGTTACACAGCAACGGTTTAAAGGCTTTATCGTCCACGTATCTAAGGATTAATGTAGTTTAGGGGTTATATTTGAATGATCGACGTTTGTTAATATGTCGGTAAGCCACGTCAGACAATGGGATAAAATTCTTCAAAATATTTCGTTTGATGTAATACATCTTTAATGAATAAATGATTACCTAACTCAGGTGTTAGATTATACACAATTTCTCTGGGTTTAAACTGAATTAAGTAGCAATATGTACTAATAGTCGCGTTATGGTATTGAATATAGGTCCATTTATCACTAAACCCAGATATCCGGGTTTTAACGGTGAGAATATCCGAAAGTTATGAGCGTCCGAGCCGTTTAAACACACATTTATGAATAGTTCCACAGAATTATGGTTTAAAGTGTTTTGGATCAAATTCCTTTGTGTATTGTTTCAGGTAGCTTAAAGCTTAATTGTGTAATATATGTATAACTAATAGTGGATTAAGATAAATATTAATGGCTGGTTATGGATGGACGAGATTAGAGAAAAACAAATATACTTATATACAAAACTAAGGATAGTAATTATTGTATTATCTTGTATGGTTTTTAAGGCGGATGATTTCTTGAAAATCAACTTATTAGCAATACCAAAAAGTAAAATTTACGATGTTCTAAAAATACACAAAACCCCACTTTTACTTGAAAGTAAATTATCTGTGTAATATTCACCTCAGTAACGTTTTTACGGACGCTCAACAAGTGATTTATGATGTTCTTAAACAATGGCGGCTGTAACGCAGGGTCTTGAGTGCAAAACTTTGTGATGATAATAAATTGATCGATGGCCTTTATTAAGTAAAAACTGCAGTTAGAAGGTTCAAATCTAACTCTCAACATACCAAAATAGATGTATTTTTGTTTACTTTTGTTGTAATATTATAATAACGGCCTGTAATGACTGCGTTGCTAAAAGGGCCTCTTTTTATCAAATTAAGGCCTCAAACGATAGGTAAAGATCCGGAAAAACGACTTAATCCAAGAAAGCAGTATTTAATTTCAAACAATTAAGCATAAAGGTTTGAAAACATTACCTTGATTTGTTTAACACGTATAAATTAGTAAGTTATGAAAGCTCTGATATCTAACGTGAGACTTTTAACTCGATGTCCAAGTTTTATCACAATATTTTTCTTCTAGACTATCGGGCCGGTTGGGCGGTAAGCCCCCAGGCGTTAGGTATTATCATCTTTTAATCTTCATTGAAAAAATCAGACTCGTCCCACATTACTTACCCTGGGGCTATGATAGAAAATGAATTTTAATTAAAAATAACTCTAAAATTACATTCCAAAAATTTGAAAAAAAAACGCAATGAGCCAAGAGGTAGAGTTTTTAATTTATACATAATTTGACATATATTTTGTCGGTCCGGTACCTATTATAATAATATTTGTTTAGTGTCCACGCTTCGCTTTGAGATTACTTGCTATCATGTTTACCTATTACGAGGAATGTTTGTATTTACATGTGTATATCATTGTACGATGTTAGTAGTTCACCGCAGTCAAATCCCTAGGGAAAGGGAAGAGAGAAATATTAAATATTTTATTCAGAGGTATCACAATATTGACCTGCCTCTTCAGGAGTTTATGTTAAGGTCTGTTTGGAAAAACTGCCTTGTACTGAATATTGTTATTTTACAAAAATATTTCAAGGATGAATTGAAAACACTTTTAAAAAACCTTTTACTTATAAGAATGGACAAAGTTATGGAGCTCATCTGGAGGCACGGCAATGCCCCCCGCCAAGTCTAGTGTTTTTGTTTCTTATCTACTTATATTTATAAAATTAGGGTTGCATCTATATGAACACTATAATTTTCTCCATCGTTGCACACAATTATGAAACTGTTATTAAAATTCACCAACAAAGCTCTTTTGAAAAAGAACGTACATTACTTTCCTTAAGCATGGTCTTGACTTAAATAAACCTTCCAATATTTTTTGTTATTATATTAATCTAAAACCGAGTCATTGATTCTAGATAGAAACGAGAGACGTGCATTTCTGCACAGAGGAGTGGCCCGGACTCGACAGGAAGAAACAGTTCGGGATGCTGAGCTTCACACTAGTATACGCTATACCAGGTCAGTACTTAACTTACACGAAGACAGATATTTGGAAGAACAATATTACGGTATCTTTTATCCTATAATCTCGCCCGAAAAGACATAATGTCCGGAACAATAATTTCAATCATAAACTTCGATAGAAAACGTAAATAATAATTTTACTTCGTTCTAAAACCAAGTGAAAAAAGTCTCGATCCCGGTACAAATAATTTTGGACTCCAACCCACTATAACTGTTAATTTTTGAATGGTTCTTTTAATCCGCAATTTAACATTTGTTTTTTTGTAAGGATCAGTGAAGCAATATTCAGAGTTGAAGATTAATTATTAAAATTTTGTTTAACCCTCGGTAGGTAACCGATTCTGGAAAATTAATAATAACACTACGACTCTAGATTTACTTGAAATTAATCAATCTTATTTACTGTTTTAGCTTATAAGGTTGCTAACTAGCTCTGAAGGTGGTGTTCGTGATGAAACCTAGATTTCATAATCTGAAATTGCCAAACCACTAACAAGAAACTTAGTGATTAATATTCCTTCTATCTGCAGAAAGATAGTTCATGCTTTTCGCGTTCCTTGAACATAATATTATAGTTTTAACCTTTTTTGATGTTCATAAACTCGATGAACAGTGAAAATGGTAGTTTCATGATTAATCACTCGTGTAAAAAGCGGTATTCAGCTGAATCTGATAAATCGGGAAGCCAGCCGCAAAACCGCTCGGGGAATAAGATATCTAGAATGTATGTATATAGATAATTGAGTCTAGGTATAGTTCAAATTACGTTGCTTAGAACATGATTTAATAACAATATATTTTCATATACTGTTTTTGTCGTGAATGGGTAAACACCCATAATTATGTATGATTAAAGGAAGTTTCTTTGCATATTATTTTTTTTTGTTTATTATATAACTTAAACTTACAAATGTTACATAGTACCAATTTTATTTTTGGTTTTCAAATTGATAAATGAAAGTTATGCAACCAATCAGGACTAAAGCGGTCGCAAAAGAATAAATGAAGAAATAGTAAAGTCGGACTGTATTGAACAGACAGACTTATCGATACGAATGTAACGGCAAACTTGGTCCGACGTTATGGATTTATGTGGTGATAGGTTTTAAGACTTACAACCTTTTGTAAATATAAAAACTTTATAGAGATCTATTGAGTGTTTATTTCTAGTGTATCTTTATACTATTTCGAAATCAGATTTTAGTGAACTAATTTTTATATCATAGAAATGCAACTTTCTGTCAATTTATCTGAAGTTATCGGACAGAGATATTTGCCCAAGACCGAAGCATAACAAAATTCCAACAAAAATGTTTCCGCACCCCGGTTTCCTTATTGGTTTTCCAAATGTCTGTTTACCCAGTCCCCATAAAGTTTGACTTGTAATCGTACAATATTTTCCAAGGGAAAACTTTGTTCAGGGTTTGTAATCGCCTAGTCGTATATTCACATTGAAAGTTAGATGAAAAATTTGGGAAAATATTAAGCTTGACCAATAGGGTTTGGGAAAACAAAGTTGACCTTATTCAGACTTAGGTACTTACACTAAACAACCCGATTGTAATAAGCACTGGAGAAATATAAAGGTCTTCTAGTAACAGTAACTTCTCAATATTGCCCACAAAAAAATATTCGTCGAAATATTAAATCCAGAAATCTAACAAACTGTTCCAAGTTGTTGTTCCAAGGTTTTATTACAATGACTGTGGTATATGAAAATGGTGAATTCCCAGAAAGCAATAAATTACCTGTCTGCTGGAGGATTCAGCATATTTGCAGAATTTTATACACCATAGAGCTCTGACTACTACAACAAATATTAATAATAGGAAACACAGACGACGGTGTGAAAAAAAGAAAGTTGCTGTCAAAATATACTCGTATCGGATCGGATCGGATTAGAGTGCGGTAATTAAATAAAATGCCTGCGACAGATTCATTGCTTTGAAAGCATATGGAAAGTAATATGAACTAATTTGGACGTAATAAACCAGTATCACAGTCTAATATATTTAGACTGTGCCAGTATCTTCAAGTTGAAAAGTCAGATATTTTAATTACCGTAGATCTATATATACTACTGTAAACATAGACTTGTAGAGCGCGAATAAATTAATTATAGTAGTAACTGGAGACGAGAGATTGTTAGACAAGTGATTAGGTGTTTCGGGGATGTTCAAGTACTCTCTAGTATCTAGTCCTATTTATGTGACCTTGTTTAGTGATCGATCGATCAATGTTGAAATTTGAAGACTATATCAAACATTATTTGGAAGATACACAAATTAGGTACAGATTTATTTTGTTGGGAACAATCTTGACAGGATTTTACCAGAGAAATACACTGTAAAGCAATATAAACGGATCTTATTGACATTAAAGTTTTGATTCTGACGTTTTAATACTATTGCAGAGATCGTCGCTATTTCTGTCTATCATGACCATAATTTTGGTATCGGGAGAAATCTTCACGGACTTTCTCCACCCTAGGAAAGGCGATGAGATGTGCCAGCCTCCTATCGGCTACAGTTTTTCACTTTTCTCTTGTAACAGGGACCATCCTTCCACTAATTAAGAGGCGCACGAGAGTTTTTTCCAGTTCATTAAAGAGGACGACAATCCCACTGTATCGCACGAGTGTCTATGAAGCTTTTGAGCGCTATGTTGCTCGCATAAAACCCCCATATCAGTTATTTTTACGTCTTGACGTTCAAATCGTTTCTTTAGGCTGATGATAAGTTTTAGACGGCAAACGGGTCTTACTCGCGATGTAATTCGATACTTAATTGCATCGGGAGTAAGACCCGTTTGTTGATTTAAATAATTATGTGTACAAGTTGCGAAAGTTTAAAAGCAGAAGATAAGTTCTTACTGAGATTTTAATACTATAATTTCTTTCAGGATCAATAACAATAATGTCGTACGCGTGCATGGGTCGCACGCTCTGCTCTGTACGACCTCCTTTCGACATCGACGAGGGAAACGTCAGCATGCAACAGGTTAGTACGGTACCACATAACTTGGCACGAGTAAACAAAGATAAAATATAGACTGAATGAGATGCAAATATACAGACACAGAGTGTGAGACAAAGAAGTTGATATGTTGTTGCTCTTTTTCATGTGCTAAGATATATCAGTCGCCCTGTATATTGTAATTAGGCACATGGTTGTGTAATACGATCCCTAAGAAAAGGCCCATTGTGCATTGTTGTCCACATTCACTTAGCGATGAAACCATTCATCTTTGTCAGAAAGGTTAGTCACGTGAAAATATTCACATATTCTAGGAATTTTGAACCGTATAATGCCAGAATAAATGTAATTTTTGCAAAAAATATAGGCATTTTTATACGCACTGATAATTATATAAATAACTGGTAAGCTACCTTACTTTTCAAGTTAAGGTTTAGTAAACATATTTAGACTTGTTTGTTGGTTATGCTTTTTAAATAATTCTCAAAATTTCAGAAGATAAAATTGCAGAAGAACACAAGATTCACGAATATCGTATTCTTGTACTGAATACGACATTTTATACTAAATAGGACATTTTCAACTCCGTCGTAGGAAATCGTTACTCCACTTTGTACTTAATACTTTCGTAATTTATTCGTATAGGAGTAACTTCAGGCTTTTATATAACCCTTTTGTAAGAGCCCAATACTCATATGAAAGGGAAATGTCGATACCTTTGAAGCAAACTTCGGTCTTCAGAAGCTTATAAGCGGCTTCGCGTGACTGAGTTACAAAAGGCGTATATCTGGTCTTTATTGAGTTATTTCGGAGAACCCTACTGATTTGATAAAATCAAATACTTAGTCTAGATTAGTAGACGTATAAATTGCTTGTCTTGTAAAAGATATATAGAAAAGATTCCATCTTAAACACTTCCGAGACGCTCCAATATATTTGTCTGAATAGTTACAAGTTTGACAGATTTGTTCGAGGGTTCTTCAAACTAAACTGTACAAAATTAAGTACTCATCAGTATTCTAAAATTTATCAAACGATCTTCAAATACGTGTACATTTAATAGAACTCTCAGACTAGCTGCGTAAACTAACAAATAAGTTCTAGTCTAAAAAAAGACAGAAAAAAGAAAAAGATTTATAATAATTTGCCGAAAACTTTCCATGATTCAAATATTCGAATGTGTAAAAGAATTTTAGGTGAACAAGTATTGAGATAATGCTTTATTATAACAACTATTTATAACAATATTGTTTTAGATGAAAAATGTTAGCAAATTAAGCAAATATTTACATGTTCACAGACAGTAAAACTTCAAACAATTTTTAAATACCAGCGGTTCACTCTCGCCGGCGCACAAATAAACACGTGTGCTGCGAAGATAATTACACATGCTAAATACTTTAACAACAATTTATTATTGTACGGGAGAATTTTTCACGAAAAATAATTATGAAAATATCTGTTGCATTTTAGTTAGTAAAGAATGCTATTTGAAATGAAAACGTACTCTACGTTCCTAATAATAAAATGCAATTTAGTTTGCTACCGTTAAGTCTCATGCTGTTGCCGTCACTGGCGTCACTCTACCTCGTAATGATACAGATACGTAGAACACTTTCAACTGCGATTCAATATATTGGAGTTAGACTGTGTTTCGACTTGTAAACTAGCTTACCAACTTTTCTTTTACAATTCCTTTCATTTATCCCAACACTCGTACGCCTGAAACAGTGTCGATTGTAATTTGCCACATTGTTTTACTCTACTTTTAAACCTAAAACAATAGCTGTCAAAGTAAAAGTAAAACAAAAGAGATACAAGTCTTACGTTTACATTATTAGGTTTGCCTTATGTATATTTTATGGTAGATATTTCACGTAAAAAAGAGCGAACTAACTTAAAAAGTTTAATGATAAAAACTTGCCCAGAGTTATAATGGGTACGGAGTAACTTTGCCATTGCCTTCCAACATTAAATTACGTAGCACTTATTGTTACAACGTATTTTGTACTCGGAGATTTGAAGTTGGAATGGGCGGAATTTAGAAAAACATTATAGGTACCTAATACCATAATATATAATAATAATATTATAATGTAACTGCTAGCTGCAGCTCTTATAGTAAAATCCGTCTGACCTAATTTTCTCAAAATAAATTTAATAATTTCAGTAACTTTTGTTTGATATATCTCTATTTTTGCTATTGAAATCATGTTAGTATAACAAAAATATAATATTTAAATATTCGTTTAAGAACTTATAAATGTACGCACACAGTACCAGACGCTTACTTTTGTAAAAATAAAAATTGAATATATTTCCAACCCATTTGATAATGGGCCTAGAATTCTAGATTTTCCTTCCAAAAGGTTAAAGCTTCAGACTTTTCAGGGTCTAAGGTTAATGAAGGAGAGGAAGCGAGTGGCGTGGATCCTGCTCCTGCTGGCTGTCCTGTTCGCGGTGTGCTGGATGCCGTACAACATCATGCAGCTGCTGCTCGACGTCAACCTGGTTGATGCCAAGGATCTCAGCATGATCCTGCCGTATGCCTTGTTTATTGGTAAGTTCACACTTTTCATTGTTTAACTTTATATAGTTGCGCAAACTTCTAAAATTTTCAACTACTTTCTAACATTTGGAACAAACATTATTTTGGTTATCATTTTCAACCTGTCTTGCGCTACTGCTGAATATTCGCGTTTCTTACGTCAAGCCACATAGTATAAAATTGTTTGTAAACATAAATATTGGTTCCATATATCGGTTTGCATTTGGCGTCTTGCGTTCTATAAAGTCGAGACTTCAAGGACCTCGATATCGCAAACGCTGTCGTTCAGCTGTTGTAATCCGTCACAATTCGCACACCTCATCTTCAAATCTAGCGACCCGTGAAAGATCGCAGAATACGGTAGTCGCAACTATGATAATACGGACGGCTAGTATCAGTCAGTGCTGATCCATAGCGGTAGTTAATACTGTGGTTTACTGGGGATCATTTAGATAAACAGTTGGAAAAGGAACTCGTGCAGTTGTGCCAACGCAATGTTATGCTGTAATAAGTTATTTCATACAAGATGAGTCATAAAATGATACAGTATGTTACTGGATGTATCGTATAATTTGAAGTTGGTTCGTAGAAAAACATCTCAGAATAGAAGTTTCAAGAAAAAAAACTATTTTTGCCTCGTTTCTGAATTATTCAAGTCATGTCAAAGAAAGGCTGATAAAGTTATTTATGTTAACATGTTTACACCGATGATGGTATAGCAGAAGAACTTGTGTACATTAGGTGTTATGTAACTCGTAGAATCAATTACTTTACAAATAAATCATAAGAGCTTTTGCTCAAGGAGTTCAAATAAAACGTATGGATATAACTTAAATAAAACAGAAAAACAAAAAAAATACCGTAAACTGCTAGAAAGCTTACGTAAACTTTTTATTTTGAAACTTATATGATTTAGTTAAAATACAATATATTTGAAAGGATTTTTAGTATTAACTCGCTTAAAAATGTTGTAGGCGATTTGATAGCATATTACGCAATAAGCCAGTCTTGTTAAATTGAGGGATACCGTAAACCAATAGGTATAACACATACGTTTGAAAGTACTAGAAGAAAATATTCCATTGTAGCTTTTTGTTATCAAATAACATAAAAAGAAAATTACTCAGAGCTGTATGAAAAATATAGCTACCATAATTAACAAAACATTTTATGTATTCAATTGAATGTCATAGAAGGCGAAAATATACGAATCTATTCAATTCTCAGTCTAGACTAAAACAGTCTGTCTCTAGGTCGGTGTCTCGAAGCGCTAACGATATTAGCTATCATGAGATTTACATGAGTGACGTACATTGGAGGAATGAAAGACTGGATAGAAGACCTTGACCATTATTAAGAAAGTTTTGTCTGTCTCTGAGAAAATACTCTGAATATTTGTTTACATTACATTTTTGTTACTAAAACAAAAAAATATGAACAGTAGGTGATAACTTTCCAAAAGTACCCATTTCCGATGTCGCAAATACCTTATTATTTTTAATGTAGTTATTGAAATTATGTCTATACTTCGATAACTATCTATCGATTGTTTTAATCCAAATTGACGGCAGTCTTAAGACAAAAATAACAAGCAATCAAAGCAAAGGTCATGACCCGTGAGACTTGAGCTAAACGGATATCTCGAGATACGCAAATGAGAAAAAAACATTTAATAAGTTCTCCTAAGCTCCTCAATATATACACTTAAAGAGGGTAATATTCCATAAAGTATTTATTCCAAGTTATTTTATTTGATTTGACATACTTTCCTTTGATTTGTCATACTTTTCTGTCATTCGTTTTTAATAATGTTGTTTTATTTTTAAGTAACTGACAGTGTCTACTTCGGTAGACGGTAAAGTTGGGTTAGTTTTTAACCTATGACACTAAAAAAACAAGGCTTCCTACTAAGTAAAAGAAATTCTAAAATTGGATCCTGAGTTTGCCCTGTGAGCCTCAAAAACTTTTGCGCTTAATTAATAATGACATACATTCTGGTCCGTTTGTTATTAAATTATCTTGAATACAAGTTATAAAACTCTGAATCGTACGAAGGCAAAACGATGTTACTATTGCTAGCTAAAAGTAACAAAAAAGATACGTACACTAGAGAAAATTAATGATTTTAACGACTACGCCTACTCAAAATGTTTTATTAAAATTGTCATGGCTGGATTAAGACGAAATAAATTAATCAAAATGAGAATTACAAATTATGATTACGAAATTCTTGCATGGCAACAAATTAGTAAAATGTTATAATTATTTCAAACATTCCTAATTCAAAATTAGTTTTCTTTGCTATAAATGAAACCAAAAAGGAATTTTGGGGTATCGCTAATGGAAAACCTTTTCCTATGGGAAAAACTCTCTTTATTATAATATGTAAAGTTTTCTATGGTAACGGTCAAAACGATGAGTAATCACTTTTGATAACAATAGCTTAGAATATAAGTGCAGAGGGAAGCTTAGGGGTCAGATTTAGGCCTTGAAACAGCTAAGTGATAAGAACAAGAGAGAAGAGATCAAAATCAAATCAAAATTAAAAGTTTATAAAGACGTAGAATGATTGCCAAGCATTTTTGGATTACACTTGTGTGATCAACAAATGTGTTCAGTTATTATTATTTTTTTTTTATATGTAGTAATTTTATTATAGTGTAGTTTTATTAATTCTAAATATCATAGTAGAATCATATAGTATTATGTAAAGAGATGATGATCAACTCAAATATCAGATTTCATAAGGCTGCCGACTGTTGTTAGTATCTATTTATGGATAATTGTCACTTTTCATGGCTTCAGAATCATATAGCACATAACAAAAGAAAATGTTTTCATTTTGAACACAAACACTCGTGATTATGACATTTCTAGGAAGCGAAAACAATGAAAAAAGAATAAAATTCAATGGTTTTTCAACAAATAGCTGTGAACCAGCATATCGACCATAAAGCAGTATTACGTAAACAGCAAAAACAATGCGATAGCGAAATATGCACAATTGTACTATAAAATAATTGCAAGCGAAAATGATAACTCGTGTTACATTTCTACTAAATGTTATAGAAAATAAAGAAAAAATACGATATCAGCATAAATATTTTGCCCTCACTTGTTACGATTGTTTTTTCGAGAGTATTAATACCACTGCCGTTCGGTTTTGTAATTACTATTCGTGTCACGAGCGCTCTACGTGTTTCGTATGAAATCGGTGAACGGGCCATGAGTGTGCATTTATTGAAATGAAAATATGTTTACTGTCAAATCCTCTGTGATTTTTGTACATCTGTATTACAGCCAATGTCCTGTATTTAACGGTACACAAAGAACATTAATTTATGACACGAATGTGAAATATTAATTGTTGGAAATATGACCGTCTTTTGGGGTGATACTAGCTGTTACTTGTTACTTACTTATCCCAATCAGGTGCGTGACTTATGTGACTTCCTAGCATTTCCTTTTATTAAAAAAAAACTCAGAAATCAGTTGTATCCTCTCACAGTAAGTATAACAAATTAACATAAATCTAGTTTTTGGTACAAAAAGACAACAAAATTATTCGAGGATATAGCTCAAAAGCTTACTTTACCAACATGACTTCAAAATGCTTTTCATGTTTATTCACACGTCGTGCTATTAGTACTATAGTTTGGCCACAACAGCTGTACCGCGCCTTAGGTATGCGCGGTGAGGTGGGGGCCGGGAAAAAAAGTGCACGAGTTCACATGAGATTCATTTTGTCGGATAGATCTTACGATATCAGTTTACTGTTCTACAAGCACGACAATATTAAATTATTTAATTGAGATTAATTATTTAATTTGGAATCAATTAAATAAGAATACCTAAATATTTCACTTCGCTTAACTATATATTATGTATTTTACTTATTTAGTTAAATATTAATGAAATATAGTCAGATTTAACTGAGTTTATCTCAAATTAGGACTTGGTTTACAAAAAAAAAAAAATTATTGAATGCCGTAAACAATTTATTCAATATGTCTTAACATTATGAGATATCGCAAGAACCATTTTTGAATATGAATCTCATGTGTTTCTGACATAGACAGTTCGATCTGAATTTGAATTTGAATTCGAATTTGATACTAGCGAACAGACAAATCGCATTGGCCGATGCTTCCCCCGTCTCGCCCCGCGCCTTCCTAAGGCGCGGTACAGCGGTAATGGTCAAGCTATAGATTCAGAGTTGACGCTCTACCACATTCATTTATATGACGCAGCTACCTAAATGTATTGTCGTACAGGTCACGCAAACTCGGCAATCAACCCCATTGTGTACTGTCTGATGACGAGGAACTTCCAGCGCTCGGCCAGGAAACTGCTCTGCGGGCGCGGCGTGTGTCAACAAACTAATTTTACGGTAAGTGTTCACTAACTTATAGACATTTTAAGGTGCGACTTTTAAAGTGCTACCTTCACTTTATCTTGGTACTTGTGACTTGTTCCTACTGCCACCTCTACATTCACACTATACATTGTACATCGGTTTCTTTATTTTTCAGCTGCAAAAATACTTTAAAAGACAGCTTATTCTCTAAATCTTGTAATGTAATCTAAGTCTCTAAAAAAAATCTCTAAATGACATTATTTCAGTGCCCAATTTTCAAGGTACAATACATTGTGGGATCGTGATCCTCGAGGTCACGTTTCATATTCGTCGCAAATTAGAGCCGGCACATTACCACCACGCCTACATCATACATTTGTCCACTTCAATGTCTAGACGTCCAGTACACATCCTGGTAAATACTAAAAGGCAAACCAGTCCAAAGCTATGACCTAAATTGGCCTTCATTCATTATGATTAATGTGTACAAGGATGCTTCGATTCATTCATTGTAATTATATTACTTAATTTATTTAGTTTATTTGAGGTTTGTTAACTACGTGATACATTACACTGGCACACCAAAGATACTGGTACTGCACGATTCCGCAGCCTCAAATTAAAGCAAAAGTGTGTCTCTTTTCATTACACAAATATTTTGTGATTAAAAACTCTTTGCTAACTCGCTGACAGCGGTCGTGGTCATACGTGTCAGGTTTGGTCGAAAATCAATTTATAACTTTTTCTAATTTAGAGAACAATTTTAATAGCCGTTTTTTTGTGGTTGGTCATGTTGCTGTTCTTGTGCAATGTGTAATTAAATGTCTTGTATATGAAGCTCGGAAGTGGAAAAGTTTTGGAACTAAGTTTTTGTTACTGGGCTTAGTGGCGTCAAACGACTGAAGGACTCGACGCATTCTTACTTTGTTTCGACTGAAGGTTACTTCACAATTGACTGATTTTTTGTTCCGTAGTATTTTAATTTCAATATTACCTACTTTGTTTATCAAATAAAAAAAATTAAGTAAAAAAACTTTTTATGAAAAAGCTTTTATTTAAACGCTCTAAAAAGAAGAAAATAAAATATTCCTTTTGGATTATACTAACAACTCCTCATTATACACAATTTATATATAATAATAAAAGCTTGTCGCTCGATTTACCACAAATTATTATGATATAAAGGAATGTTGATAGGTATGTAAACCTCGCGACAAGCTTTTATTATTATATACACCGTGTAACATAATTAACGTACATCCTGAAACTACTTTGTTCAGAATCGATAACAGAATCCATTTCATTAATAAAAATAAATATTTTTTTTTACCAAAAAATTATTTAGAAATAATTAAATTGTAGACACTATTTTCAAAAAGCACTCGAAGTAAACGAAAATGAGCCTTAAGTCGATGCAATAAGGCTTTAGCAATTCACAGCGGTTCACACTTTCAAACACACACACAAGTTCACACTTTCAAACACTAACAAAGATACATAAAAAGGACCGCCGAAATACGTAATACAATAGGAAAGAGCGAGACAGCCGAGCGCGGCGCCGGCGCGGCGGCGCCCGCGTGGCTCGCGCTTCCTCGCATTAGTCATCGGCCGATCGTTATCAGTGAATGTTTGTCATTATTTGTCAAAACAAAACTTTCGCGCACGATGTCTTTCCGGTATACTAACGTACAGTACACTGAGATGGTGAGGACTCTAGCACAGTGTGGTGATAACGTAGCATTAGCGTGTAGAACATTTAATGATAGGCACGGCACGAGTGTTGACCTAGACACGTGTAAAAGACCTAGTGTATTGTGACGAATCAACAAGTGCCCAGGACCTTAAAGATAGGATAGTGGCTGCTTTTGAAACAGTGAAAAGGGACATTCTAGTGTTAAGTGAATTGCGACAACAATTGCGTAAACGAGCTTTAAACACGCCGCCTTTGTTTAGGTACCTATCAAGTTCATCTCTATCAGCATTTCAATAACAATAACTTACGGTTATTAAAATCATTCATACTAAACAATTCTAATAATAAACATAAACAATTTTATGCAAAGACGTCATAGTATCTACGTACATAAGAATGTAGATAATCTCTTTAGGTTTTCAAATTGGTTTTAAGGGTTTTACTTTTCGTATGTTATGATTTTATGAACTTATGATAGTAGGTATTGGAGAAGCCGCGCGGGCTGCGAGACCTCCACTTTTGTGCGTCTGTGTGCGCGCGTAACGTATTGAGCAATAGGGCGCCCACGCGTTTTGCCAATTATTTGTACAAATTATTCTGACAATATGTAATAAAAAAAAAAAAGATAAAAATGTTTCAATACATTAATTGTGGATAAAAAAGGATATTCTTTTTGGGGTGTCTGTGGATGTGCGTTATTTCCGTTACACGTTGTATAAATTGTGTATAATGAGGAGTTGTTAGTATAATCCAAAAGGAATATTTTATTTTCTTCTTTTTAGAGCGTTTAAATAAAAGCTTTTTCATAAAAAGTTTTTTTACTTAATTTTTTTTATTTTTTACTTTTTAGTTCCGCAATATTAGATTCAGAATGACGTCATATTCTTTTTCTAGTCACTCTTAACAAGCCCTTTCATTTGATACCCATATTGTAGAAGTAGACTAAAGGTAACTATTCCGCCATCCTGCATGGTCCGCCATATTGGATTCAGAATGACGTCATATTCTTTTTCTAGTCACTCTTAATAAGCCCTTTCATTTGATACCCATATTGTATAAGTGAATTAAATATAACTGTTCTGACATCTTGTATGATCCGCCATATTGAATTTAGAATGACGTCACATATCTTATCATATATTGTCATCCAAACAAAATGCGTCCACAAAATTTCAGCACAAACGGTTGAATATATCTACTTCAAAATTGAGTTCAAAGATTTCACCCGAACACACAAATATCCATACATTGCAAGTTAAATAAAAGCTTTTAAATTAATAAAAATGAAACAAGAATAAAAAATTGATGAGCAAGATGAGCGCTAAATAAAGTAAATTTACGGAAAAATGTGATCCAATATAATACTAAACTATCATGTTACCGACTTACTCATGTTTGGAGTAGCTGTGTCGGTGTGATAATAAAAGGTCTCATCCTGTGATATTGAAACGTACGTCAATATTGACATTATTTGTATTGGAAGGTAAGGCCGGAGCATCGGCAATACATTATTTATTTACGATTAGATTAAGGTTACGTTGAGATGTTTATTTTGCCGGATTTCTGGTAGTTGTAAATCGCGAATCATTTGTGAAGACTCAACAATTTTACTTGATGGGTTATCTGCCTCACGCATTAGGAAAAGTTGAAAGGTCTAGCTTTGTGGAAAAAACTAACACCATTAATTACACTATCACCTCACGTCCTTCCAAATTAATAACATTCTCCTCTTTTATGGAATGATTAACCGCAGCAAATTCTCACAAAGGCTGGTAAAAGGACATATTTTCCCTAGCTGCAGTAAATTGTTCCCAATTGTTTCCCCTCGTCCCTCATAAAAAACTTCGGGCTCTCCCAACTGACAGACTTGACAAAGGTTTAATAAACAATGTAGAAACAAGCCTGCGCCACAGGCGTTAATGCGCCACAGAAGAGCTCTAAATGGAGGGATTACTAGAATATATTAACTATAACATCTATTGTGGTTTGCTCAAAGTACGTAATTATTAATATTAAATTCTAGTTAGATGGTCTAGGTGGCTATTCTGCTTAGCTCGTAATATTTTAATAAAATTATCCGATTTTATTAATAACGATGGTTGGACCATACCTAATTAGGTCAACTGTACAGAATTTTCTTCTCTGCAGATTATGTTAGTGTTATAGTACTAGTATTTTTGGCTCAGAATGTTGCCACTATTAAATAATCTAGAAAGTAACCTTTCATAAACATTTGAATCTTTTGTTGCTTTTTTCATCAAAATAACGATTTTGAGGGAATATTACATAATATTCTTTTAACTTCTGAAAATCTAATAGACGCTGAAAATAAAGCAGGTAGTATTTCATCAACCAAAATCACAAATAATAAAAAGAGCAAAATTTTATATTCCCCTTTTCAATGCTACTGAGTAAGAATTGGGTATTTTTCGAACGTTGATAAAACTTGACAGAACCTTGAATAGCTTACTCATCACTGTTTCCTGAGTACTCTAGTCGTGAAGAAGAAAGTTCGATGGTGAACCAAAATGTCAACGATACGAATACGTGTCAATTGATGGCTGAACAACAAATTACAATACTATATACCTCATAGTCATGTTGACAGAAGCTAACCGCGCCCGTAACAATATTTTCACTATGTTATTGACCAATTCAGACTATGTTCTTACCAATTCAGGAAGTTTTATAAAAAGTCGCTTTAGTCGGACAACTCGCAGATAAATACCGTTAACGATGTTTTAACACCCCTATAAAAGTTTCCGAGACAACTAAAGAAGTTTTACTCCAACAACTTGAAAACTCGAATCTTAGTTCCTTATTTGTCCGCAGTGGCGCTGTGCTCAAAAGCCTGAAGGATCATCGAGTGACTACGAGTTGTACCATGAGCCGCATAAGAGGTGTTATTTACAGGTATAATAATATGTTATTTTTTAAATTTTGCTTACCTATTTTGCTATAAAATTTCAGGGTCCGAAACTTTTACTAAACATCTAAAATATACCCTTGGGAAAAAAATAACTTTTACACTATCTCATTGTATAATAATATGTATTTGAACTACATAATGAAACGGGGAAAAATACGAACATATTGGTCACACGGAAAGTCAAGACTGTCTATCTCAAGACACTAGAGAACTATACTCAGACTAATTTTCTCAAACTTTATTAATACATTAAGGACACTTTCGTATCAAAGAAAAATATGACAAAAATCTTCATATATATGTATTTTTCCACTTGATTCGATAAATAACCAAGAAAAAAAGACGTTAACCTAAACTTATACCTCTTTGATGTAAGTGATCAAAGATTGCCTGCAATCTCTTTTCCAAGAATTCTGTGTTTCTTAGAATTTAGAGGTTACGTTATTCTCTGAGGAACTGTACGGCCGGGGGTCTGTAGTCTGTAAACAATTGAAGGAGACATGAGGGAAATAAAAGGACAATGTGTTTGATGAATAGATTCTAATTGTATGTTGATTAAGTGAATAAGCCTAGGTTTTCAATGTATAGTATTTTCTAGAATGTTTTGGTAGGTTTAATAAAAAAAATGTTGATTTGATAAAAATCACATTTATTGAAGAGAAATTTAGGTGGGCTGCGAAATTATTATTCTTGAAAAAGTAAATATTTTAGTACATGAAATAATTAAGGTCATAATTAATTTGAAGTAGCAAAGATAGACCTCTACGTTTAGACATTATATAATTATTCTAATCACTGAAACAGTAAACGGGAATATTTTGTTTACTTTTACACTTAATACTTCAAAAAGTAAGTTAGGGCTTAATTTTATAAAGGTTCTTTTAAAGATAAACGTTACCAAAGAATTTATTATGCTCTAGTAGTACCTACATTTACGTCTCACAAGTATGCTATTACTAAAATACTTCGCTACCTTCTTGAAAATTTTAAAAGAAAAATAAATATTTCACCTTACTGAAAGAGTTTACGAAATCCAACTTTAGCATTTATTACATTTTTAGTTTTAGAGTCCTTTTTTAAATTATGGTTAAATTTTATTTTGAATACGTAAGTGGGATAAATGAGTTGAAGATAAAAAAAACGTTACAGTAATATATCTACACATAAAGTAAAGCTTTCTCAATTACTTTTAATGTCTCTATTTCCCTTAAAGCTTTTGCCGCAACTTGTGGCTTTTTGTTCGTGATGTTTTTCATTGTTTATTCGGGTCACGGGATTGAAATAGGCCTCACTTATTTGTTCCTTATTGTTGTTATTTGGCCGATATTTAAAGTCAAACTTGTTTCAAAAACTTGTCTTCTTAAAAGCACTTTGAATGTGATAATGGATTCATAGAGTACATTATTTTAAGAATATATTTTAAGAATAACTTATTGCTAGTGTACAACTATAAAATATTTAATGGCCCATAATATAAAACTAAATCTAAAACTATAAAAATTGAGAAGACAGTGTTGACGTGCCATCAAGTTTACGAAAGTGTACCCCAAGGGCGTATTACTAAGTAATTAATTAAGTCACTTACAAAAAATAGCGATCGAAAGATTTTTTTCTTCAATTACAAAGCTAGCCTTCTCAAAGGAACAAAGTCTAACCTGGATCCTATCAACAGATGAACAACCTGCGCTACAACGGCCACACGCACAACACGAACATTCCTCGCGGCATCGAGACTCGAGCGCAGACGACACAACTCAGTCACGTGACACGGTCGTCGCGGCGAACGGCGCCCGCGCACGCACTCTCCGTTGAAATGCTACAGCGACACGGACTGATTGACTTCAAACGTTGATATTAGAATTGAGAAAAACGATTTGTATTAAAATGTACATAATATTAGGTATATTATAGTTGTCATAATCTCACCTTTGCATTTCCTAACAATTTTTAGTTAGCACTATCTAGTCATGACACTTTAGAAGTGTCACTCGGTGTTCCTATGTTCTCAATGTGTGTAAATACGAGTATTTTGTACGGCGTTGTAAAGGACTGGTCACCTTTCTTGTTTTAGTCATCTTTATAGAATTTACTGAATTCATATTCATAATTTCTTTTAACATTGATAGATTTTGGATGGACTGCTAGTTCTCTGTGTATTTAAGATTGTACATTACAATTGTTGTAGAGATGTTTTCACTATAAAAAAACATTTGAAATACGGGGTTCTTGTAAAAAGGATAAGAAAACTGTAAATCACCTTTCGTTTGCTTTACGTCGGCTTTTTGGACAGTTTTTAATTAAGAATCTTTGAGCGAGTCCGTTTTAATTTCCGAACGAATGATAGGTAACAAACTTTTTGCCGACCTTTTTACAATCTAGTGATAGAAGTTACTTTGAAGTGAGTAAGTCAGGGTAATATACTCCTAGGTCTAAAGCGAGCGTAGTCAACTTCTTAAGTATACGAATAGTTGTAAGGAAAAATATTTATAACCACAATGCTTTCGATTCGCTTTAATTTAAGATGTAAATTATTAAATTCTTGGAAATCTTAATACAGATTATAATATCTTTATTTTTATCTTCCTTATTCTGCTAATTAAATGCTTTCAACTGTCAGCCATTATTAATAGCTGACGTTAATTAAAAATGTTATTGTTAAATTAATTTACAAACCGCACTGTTGTATTTCTTTTTTAATGTTTCGTTCGCGGCTTCTTAGTCGACAAGTCGACGAGTACAATAAAAACTTCTTAGGATGAATTTCAGACTACGGTATTTTCTATCAATTTGTTATTATGTGTCGATAGACAAAAATCTTGGAAACATGATTTCTTTTTATTTTATTTAATACGAAACTTTTAATGCTATCTTCATAAAATGGGTTTTAAAAACATTCTTCTAAATACAGAAAAAAAAGTATTTTTAGATGTAACAAAACTGTCTGTTATAAAAGCATAGAAAAATCAAACGAACATTTATTGAGGAATGGAATATTATTTTTGTAGAGGATTTTTGCTTATTATTCGGACCAAATGTAAATAAATGATGTAAATACTTATAATATCTAAATGTTTTATTATTAAGTTAAGCACTTAGACTTAATCATTGTTAGATTTTTTATCGTAAATGTAATTCTGATCTTTAATAAAGATTAAGAATACTTATAAATATTTAGAACTTTGTTTCATTATTTGATTCCAATGAAAACCATTACACAACACAATAAGTAAGTAAAATAATGATTAATTTACTATTACAATATCTTTTGTGACGTGGATTCATAATAATTAAATTATACAGTTTACTCACGTGTACATATCGTGTATATCCGATTAGTTTTGGACCCAACAGGAGTTCATAATCATGAGGTAACGCGATGGTAGGGTCGCGAGTCGAATTCTGCCGCCGCGTCAACAAATAAATTATTTATCTCAGTTCCCATTTGTTTAGAAAAGACCCTTTCCCAATATTCAAATGATCTTTGATCGGAAATCATTCCACATCACAATAGACGGTCAACCATTTATTTATAATCCTACATATTTGAAAATCCTACCAGTCCACGATACTTATTACGAAAGTTCTTATTTTACGACCTTTCTGTGACTGTGTACAAAATAAAACCAATATCAAATATTACTTGGATCTATTTTTAGCTATCACGGACATAAAAGCTCTGAATAGGCTAGTGATGATAAGAGAAAGAAGTAAATATGTTATTTCCACTAGAGTAATGATGGAGCCGCCGAAACTGAGGGAGAATACACCGCCGTACGTTGCTGAAACAAAAGAAGTCAATAGGTAAGTAATCTTAATGCGAGAATAATCATTCTTCTCAATCAACTTCCTGCCCTTATCCCATTTTACTTGGGGTCGGCGCAACACGTTTTTTTCTTCCATTCTCCCCTATCAGACATCACACTATCATTTACTCGTTTTTCAATTATATCATTCCTTATATAATCCATCCATCTTTTCTTTGGTCTTCCCCTACCTGTCCATCCATCAACATTCATACTCATCACTCTTAATTCTTCTCAATGTTGTGTTAAAAACTAAACGAAGTAGTGATCCATACTTCAGTACCTAATAGTTTGAGGTTAATCTGTTTTTCTTTCATTCACCTCTACTTATCTTTATTTTGAACATTTACCCTTTCTCTCTTATAAATAACATGTTTAATTCAGTCCAGTAACAGTACAGTTTGATTAATTAATTATACTTGGATGCAATGACCTTTTCTCGTGTATTGCAGTGAAATTTCTTGTAACGAGAGTTGTTCATCAAACTTACATAATAAAACCCTGCAATATTTTAAATATAAAAGTGGCTCTAAAGAGAATCTTTAATACATAACACAAACAAAAAATCTCAGACTATTATATTATTTACTAACTTGTAAAGTCGCTTTTACTTAAAACGTTATTTCTCTTTTGCTAAAATTTTAGTACATTCAAGGTTGTTTCATAGTGATGGAAGGTTTAAACTAAACTTAAGTAAGTATAAGCACTTAAACCAATAGCTACTCAGGATGCTTAGCATTCAAGACGTAGCGTTTGTCTAGAAACATTTCTAGAGCTGCTGAAAGGTCAAAGTTATTTAGCACTTTATAGATGTAGTGTAGTGTTTATTTAAGGTAAAGTTATTTTCCAACATTTTAAATTTTAACTTTATAATTAAGTTTAAATTATTAATGAGTGTTGTTTTTCCAGGGTATCTATAAAGGCGGGAGACGTTGCATGTCGGTTTAGGTTTAGTCAGTAAGAGTCTGAGTCTGATACTACCCGTTTCTTCCCCTGATGCGGTGGGTATCCTAAAGGATTACCCTGCCTCATCACAAAAACGGAATCTATCGTGTTAATTTTAAATTTGACTACTGATTCACGCCATAGTCTTTGATTACTTACACTGAGCAATCCGCATCCGTGTGACTAGATACCTCAGCTTAATTCATGGGAATGATAATGACAATACTTCCTACATAAGTATCCAAAGTACCAAATCCTTCTTTGTTTGGGAAGAGGCCGTCCCCATGAGTGTGATAAATGTAATTTATTAATGTTAACGCTACTTACCTTGTTCAAATGTGAACGTAAAATATGCTTTCGCATTAAATAGAATATTAAAGAAGCTGGAGGAAAATATACGTATGTGTCGTTGTTGAAATACCTCAAAAATATGTAACATTTGTACATTAAAGCTTTTCAACAAAACCATTACGGTTTTTTAGGCAAAAATGCTTAGGACGGTTGAAGGCAAAATTTATTAAACGCGACATTTCAAAACTCTTGACTCGTGTTCTGAAAATTGTTAGCACGATTAGTTATAATAATAATATAATCGAGTATTCATTAGACATTATATTTACAGACACCACTTTCTTCACAGAAATACTAAAATTTACTAGGTGTTTTGATATTGTACAATGGTATTGTGTACAAATTCTATCGAAGACTTTCTATAAGATGAACACATCATATTATAACTTATCAGTCAAGGTTTACTTCTCGGAATTGCCGCCCAAGGAATACTCGTGTGTAAATCGTTAGTGATAAATCATCGTAGCGTTTCATTAAATTATAATTTTACTCAGAAATAATTTGACATAAAACTCAGTAGAACGATTCGAATAAAGTGTTTCACTTAAAACGTTACCTAAAAAAGCTAATTCTCAAATATCTACGTATTCGTATTAAGGTTCTATAATGTTTGTATACCTTAAGTAATATTAGTGTATGTTTAACAGTGGCTGTATTGATCGCCATTTAACAGTATTGAAAAAAAGACACTGCAATGAAAAGATATATTTGTGTTTTCCGGAAATAATGTGTTTTTTTTTTTATTTTTCAAGACATATAATTGTAATAACCGCAAGAAAGTCAGTATTAAACAGAAAGAGCTGAACTATTAATAGTGAAGCGTGATTTAGTCACTTACTTCTAATATGGAAGCTATTGCCGTACTTGATAAATAATATAGATAGCTTTTCTTCCCGTGTCTCTTTTGTTTTTCCTCTTGAATAAGTATTCAGTTATATTTAGTGATGATGTAAAGTAACTCGAGTCGAGTCAACAAAAAACCTTAAGACTTTAAGAGTTTAGTTTATTTTTCCCAACGAAAATATATTAAAAGGAAAATATTGCTCGAAGATACTTTTGGGCTTGATGAATTATCAGTAAAACTTAATGAATATCCTGTTAATAAATTCCAAGAATTTTCTTTATCGTAGGTGGTCAGTTATTATTTTTAGATTTCATTTAAAATCTTTTTTCATTTTCTTAGTAATTGATAAGAAAGCAATTATTATTGTCTTAATCACAATGTATTCCATGAAAAGTAGAACATTATTGATATTTCGTATATTCGTTTCGTATAAGTTTTCGAATATTCGTTTCGTATAAGTTTTCGAATTGGATCTATTAATGTAATATATATATATGTTCCTCGACCGATTTCGGCCACGGCGACCTCTTCACTCTCCGTTTTACAGTTCCATTTGTCGTTGATGTGCTCGTGCATGGCTCACATAGCCGATCTTATTACTAAATGTTCGCGCACAATGTGGGCAAGTCAGTACACCATTGCAAAAATTGTATGGTATGGCACAAGGTGGGCGTGCTTTTAATTCATCGCGTCTAGCATCCAGTTCGGAACAGCGTTTGTCCTCAAAGTCTTTAACTCTGGTCTTTACCAACGTCCTCCATTCTGGTCGTCGAATAGCCATTTGTTCCCATTCTGAAGGCTCAATATCGCACTTTTTCATATGGCGCTTCAGCACATCTTTATACCTGAGGAGTTGCCCGCCATGCTTACGCTTGCCCTCCTCAAGTTCAGAAAAAAAGATGCACTTTGCTGTACGCTTATTCGCCATTCGTGATAGATGTCCACACCAGCGGAGCTGTCTGCGCATGAGGTAGGCCTCGATCCCCATAATGTTAGCTCTTCGCAACACTTCCGTATTTCGGATGCGGTCAGACCAACGGATGTTCAATATTTTGCGCAGACATTTCATATGGAAACGATCCAGAGCTCGAATATGGCGGCAGTAAACCGTCCATGACTCCGATGAGTACAGCAGGCTCGGCAATACTACAGCCCTATATATGTCTATTTTAGTAGCCAGCTTCAGGTCATGTGAGCTGAAAACCTTGCGATCCAGTTTGCCGAATACCGCGGCTGCGGCACCGATCCGACTGTTGATTTCAGCATCAAGGTCGCACTTTGATGTTATAGTGCTCCCCAGGTAGCGAAATGTATTCACCTGCTTTAGTACGTCCTCACCGAGTTTAATGGTCAGTGTCTCTTGACCACGGACATCTAAAGACATCACTTCCGTCTTTTTGACATTAATCTTCAGACCGAAATTTCGACAGGATTTGTGTAGATTGGCCATAAGTCGTTGCAGGCCTTCTGGGGAATCAGTTACAAAACACAGATCATCTGCATAGACAATCTCAGTGATCAGTGCGTAAGAAACTTTGGTACGAGCCTTGAGCCTGGCTAAGTTAAAAAGATTGCCATCATTACGGAAACGTATGCGAATTCCTTCAGGAGTGGTCTGTAAAACTTCCTGAACCATAACTGCAAAATATAACGCGAACAGTGTGGGCGCAAGGACACAACCTTGTTTTACCCCACAGGTAACGGGGAAAAACTCTGACTGATCTGCGTTTACAGCGACACAGCTCTGCATATCGTCATGAAGCAGTCTTAAAAGTCTAACAAATTTCTCTGTGCATCCTAGTTTCTGCAGAACTAACCAAAGGGCTTCTCGCGGTATACTATCAAAAGCCTTCTCAAGGTCAACAAAACAGAGATACATATTGCGACCCTGTTCTCTGCTTTTTTCTTGTAGTTGACGCAATGAGAAAATGGCCTCACAGGTACCACGGTCGGGTCGGAAACCAAACTGGGATTCTGGCAGGATCTTTTCCGATAAATTTCTAAGTCGATTCATTAGAACTCTAGCGAAGACTTTTCCCGGAACTGAGAGTAAGGAAATACCGCGGTAAGAACCGCAATCGGCTCGATCACCTTTGCCTTTATATAGAGCCCGAATGAGAGACACTTTAAAAGTGTATGGGACTTGTTCTTGTTCCCATATAACGGCAAAAAGTTTCCAAATCGCAAAGTGCAGGTCCTCCCCACCGTACTTCAATAACTCTCCCGGTATAGAGTCCACTCCAACTGCACGATTATTTTTCTGCTGTTTAATGGCCAGAGTAACCTCCTCTAGGGACACTGGCTCGTCAAGCTCGAAGGCATGAGACTGTTGAGGTAACGAGCGAACGTGGTCTATGTTGACAGAATGATCCACGTTAAGTAGCTTCTGAAAATGCTCCGCCCATCGCTCGAGTATTTCTTTCCTATCTTTAAGAAGCCCTTTGCCATTGGTCGGCCTGAGTGGGACTTTTGAAGTGGAGGATATACCAAGCAGGCTTCTTACCTCATTGTAAAAATTGCCTAGCTGGTTGGTATCAGCAAGCCATTGTATGTGATGAGCCTTCTTCAACCACCAATTCTCTTTCGCCTTTCGTGTGAGCTTACGAAGCTCCATTTCACTATGACGTACTTCCGTAACAGTTTCACCTCTATGTGTTCTGCTGTGCCGCCTCAAAAGTCGACGGTGTCTATCAATAGCGTCCGTTAGTACCCCATTATTTTCATCAAACCAGTCCTCGTGTTTTCGGACCCTCGGACCTAAAGTTGATGTAGCAGTTCCGAGAATTTGAGACGAAAGGGACTCCCACATTTTGCCGACTTCACCGGATTCTAAATCAAGAGGCTGCAAAACAGAACTCAAGTTTTCGGCATATTCCTTTCTCGTGTCATTATCTTGAAGTCGTTCAAGGTTCAGATGCTTTTGTTTCGGTCTGTCTGATCTACGGGGATGTTGATGTCGAAAACGTATCTTAAGAACCAGAAGCCGATGATCAGTCCAACAGTGAGCGCCGCGCATGGCACGGGTAACCTGAACCTGTGACACATCTTTCTGACGCACTATAGCGTAGTCAATAAGATGCCAGTGCTTTGATCTAGGGTGCATCCACGTGGTCTTATATTTAGCTCGTAATCTGAACATGGTGTTTGTAATCGCAAGATCGAATTGTGCGCAGAGACTAAGCAACAGCTGTCCGTTGCTGTTCATATTTCCAAGACCATGTCTGCCTAGAACTTTAGGCCAGGCTTCATAATCCCGACCCACCCGAGCATTAAAGTCACCCAAGAGTAGGATCTGCTCTCTTGTCTGAATACGATCTAAGCACTGCGTTAGCTCCTCATAAAATTTGTCTTTAATCTCATCAGACTTGTCTAGCGTTGGGGCATAGACACTGATGATATTAAGGTAATTGTTATGTTCCATGTGAAGGCGTAGTGTAGTAATACGGTCGGAAATGTGTACAGGGTATTCTTCTAGGTGTTTGACAAGCTTATTCTTGACTGCAAAAGCTACACCTGACCTTCGCGGTTCGTTGGCAGCAAGTCCCTTCCAATAAAAAGTGTATCCACCCACGTGTTCTGTCAGCTCTCCTTCATCGGGGAGATGTGTTTCGCTGAGCGCAGCCACATCAATATTATAGCGATGAAGTTCTCTTGCTACGATGGCAGTCTTTCGTTCCGGACAAATGTTTGCTTCGCGATCTAGAAGTGTACGCACATTCCACGCGCCAAAGGTCATTAATGCTGGTGTTGATTTTATATTCTTTATATTTTTGTAACGTCGACCGCGAATTTGGGATGCAGAGGCAGCCGCGGTTGCTACCCTCTTTGTAGGTTGGGATGAGCATTTGTTTAGGGCACCTTTTCTAGCCCCCTCCCCGGCTGAGCGGGGAAAGCAGTGCCACCCTAAATAGGGCTGCTTTGTCACCTCGGGTGTTGCCGAATCCGCCCTGTCACCCCGATGCAGAGCAGAAGCGACCACGATGTAATACTACACCCCCAAGGCCGCCTACGTGCAGGAGTCAGACAAAGCTCAACGAGCATCACGTCAAGCCTCTCTACCTCCCCCTATCGCCGTAGGACTAAACTGAATTGCGGAGTCCTTATACGGAAGCGGTCAGTTGCGCAGGATATATTAACGTGCACAAGAGTACGCGCAAAACACAGGTGCACTTACTCGTCTTTGTCTTTCTGTGTCCAGTGGAACGGAGACCGTTACGACCGGAGGAAGACTAAGACAGATGAAATAGTATTTCGGTGCAAGAAAAGGTACAGGGGGTCAACACTTTTTTCACACACTCCTTTAATCGCCTTTTACGATACCCACGGGAAGATATGGGGTGGTGTTATTCTACTCTGCCGACAACCACACGGCCGTATAGAAATAATAATAACTGTTCTGAATTGTAAAAAATGTTCTGAATTGTAATAGAAATAACAATTCAGAACATTTTGAGATCCCTATCGTCAGATTTGTGTTGTCTTAATTACATCTTAATATAAATTATTGTACAAACACAAGGTACGCCCACTATTCTATTGCCCCGTGCACACCTCATTTAATCTGCTTTCTGGGAAAAATGTCTCGCGAAGAAGCCGTCTAATAGCCAAACACGCATTTTATTTATCTGTAAATACAGTCAGTAACAGAATGTGCTTTTAAAAATCACCTTTAAATTTCAGTGAGTTGCTATTGCTACAAATAGACTTGAGTACTAGACACACTTTTACTCCTACAAGTCAGTGAAAAGTGTAGAGCACATTGTAAATAGGTTTTTGCTAATCGAAAACTGTTCAATGAATGGATTATACAATTCTCTGGTATTTTATTTTACTTTGAATATTAGGGGAAATAAACATTATCACATTACAGCGTTTTATTTTATTTATTTATTTGGAGTAACAAACAGTTACACATTAGGTATGTTATGTTTTAGGCATGTTATTTAATTTTTCATTAGCTTGCCCTTACGTATATCGGTTAAAGATGCAAAAACCTTACCTATGATGCAGTTAGTCAAAATTTACTTTAATTTTTATCCAGAATGTCAGCTAACTCCATGCAAAATTTTATCAAAATTGTTCCTGTCGTTTGGGTGTGAAACAGTACCGAACACACATCCATTCATACTTCAAACTTTCTTTTATTGTATAAGCAGGATGAATACAGGTTCATTTAGAACCTCATTCGAGTTTCCACCTTACTATAACCAGTTTACCAATGTAACCTCGTTATAAGTAAGACGGTCCCGTTAACAATTAATGAGTTCCAAATGTTTTAATGTTTGAGGAAGTTACGCGTAACAGCTGTGAACTTCTTATTTAAATTCGATAGAATTACAATTTAATTATTCGTCATCCAAATTAACTTTGGAGCGTAATAAAAGAATAATTTGGATGTTTTAATTATTATCTTTTGACGGTACTGGAATACTTGATGTAACGCTATTTATATGGGCCAACTACCATCTCCTAAACTAATAATGTAAGTTCGTGTTATGCCCCGTCACTTATAAGCTAGAATTTACTGCACATTTATTTATTTATTTGAAAGTTCATAAGGAACAGTATATACGCATTTAATTACATATCCACGGATATATAACATCGCTTAGTAACACTCTCAAGAAGTTTCTAATTTATATTTAATCGTAATACAACGAACGAAGTTTTAATCTAAGCGAGGACCATCTAATATTATTGTCGAATCTCTTTTGAAATGTGATACCATTAATAATTTCATTAACAATGGACAGACGAGATTACTATTGAGACAGAGCTCTTATTTTCGTGAAATAACAAAGTATAATTTGTATTCAAATATTGTTCCTCGGTTTATACTGAAGAGCTATGCTATAATTAATTATGAGATTATTCTATTTAATGAGAAAATCTCTGTACACGTGTTTGATTTTGTGAGATAGGTAATGAAATATTTATACTTCACACTTGTCAAAATCTTCTACGAAAGTAACACAATCTTAAAAGGTGTTAGGAATCTTAGATTTATCAGACTTCCTTTTAATCCAATTACTTTTAAATTCAAGCCATAAATTTTGATTTTAGTCTTACAAAAGCAACAAAAAATAAATGTCTAAAAATAATATTTTTCTGTTCCAGCTAGAAGCCAAATCGGAATTCGTAATTACGAATTCTGCACATATTGGACTTTGTAGGTCGGCTCAGAATTTTAAATGACCCATCTCTCGAATAAGAGCTTCCAATAAAGTTCCAGGGCGAGGTTTATTATTATCGTTGCATCGCTCATCAGTTTCTATTCCAGTGAAAGTTTGTTCCTATATCTCCAATAGCCAATTAGTAGGTGTGAAATCAGGTCAGATTATATCACTGGCTTCAAAACTGTGACGTCACACTAGCCTCAGGGGGTGTCTGCGGCCGGTAGTTATTATGTGACTCACACTCCGATCAATACTTAACCGTTACAGCATTGAACTTGAAATATGAATCTGAGAGTGGAATGTGGTTTCACATGAAATATATTTTTAGAAGAAATTTTATTCGAATTTAGGATATGCTTCGGGGAAACACTCTTCTACGAAGCTTAGTGTCAGTGTGTAAATAAATATCACACCGACTAAATTTAGATCGAATAATCTGAATAATCCTGACTAGTAAGAATGCTTTCATTTATAAGTAAAGGCCGTATATGCGTGTGCGTGAGTGCGGGTGCTAAACCATTCTGTTTTTTTTTTAATAATCCTCAAAGAAAAGCAACAACATAAAACTTATCAAAATCTCGTAGGAGAGCAGAGAATGGATAAGTATTTCTTCCAAAAACGTTCCCACACGAAAGATTAAGAGATAATTTATTATGTAAAAGGTCTGTTTTGCTGCTACTGTCCATTATTTTCCTCCAAAGTTCTTAGAGTATATCAAAATAGCTCATTTCAGGGTCCATATAAAAGGTAGTTGAAGCGTAAACCGTCGCCAAAGATTAAGATAGTGAACCTTTGTTTATAACAGGCAATCCGGATTTGAATATTGTATTGTTCCAAAAATAGTCAAGATCAAACGGTTTTCTTGTACAATATTATAGTGTTCGCATTCAATTTCAGAAATATACCATTACTATACCATTTCGTAAATAAAATTGTGGAACTAATTAAAAAAAAGAATAAGCTCAATTTCTTTGTGCTGTGATTTCCTACATCTACGTTGACAAAGACTTAACATTGCTTGTAATATAATTGGAATTTATCTTTTCCAAGAAAGCTAGGTTTTCGTCAAAAATTGTTGACCCAAATTTAATACTATTAAAATTTATTTAGCTTTAAGCCCGAACTAATGAAATTTGGCCAATAAAACATAAAAGAGAGCCCACATTCACAAAATTAGCAAAGTTCAAAAAGTAATTAAACATCAGTCTCTCGTTTAAACATATTTCAATAAAGGTTTTGAAATAATGAAAATCACGATAACAATGGATTCTTTTTACCATTCATTAGCCTTTTTAAAATATACCCACACGTATTGTAATGCAGATTAACAAGTTACGTATTGCTAACAATATTTTCTTTTAAAAACCAACCGAAATAATAATGGCCTGAATAGAAACAATGAGTTCAAAGGCATGGTTTCCAACCATTTAATTTAGTATAGGTTTAATTAAAAATTAAGTAATAATAATATACTTCTTTGAAATTTTCTCTTTATTCTGTGCGTGATAGCTCGTCGTTGGATGCTTACAAGAGAGGAGAGAAGCAGCACTTTTTGTCACTGAACTAGTTAAGAAAGCTAATGTATTATAGTATTGTGTTTATATGTTGAAGTATGTATGTATTAGTTTATGTAGTATCTGTTAACTGTTTGTATATTAGAGAGTTATACGTACCAATAAAGTAGTTGAAGTCGATGAGTAAAGTCAACTTGTAACAGTTGCAGGTTGACTTTCCGAAGTACACCTGCAACGCCGCCAGGTCACTCACATTCATCCCAGCACTGAAAGAAAAAATCAATTCTTCACCTGGTAACTAAGTCAAAATATTGTGCGATTATTGGTATATTGCGAAGCCGCGATTGTCATGTTCTAGTGATCGATCAGCACATGTAATGGTATGGAACTTGGATAATTTTACTTGCTTCGTCTAAAGGGGGTACGGTAAAAAGACACCCGTTTAAGAAAGGCACAGAGCTTTACGCAGCTTCTGTCGCTGTCAAGTAGACTGTAATACGAGTAGAATGTAATGAGAGACAAATGAAATTTAAAAGTGTCACTTAGTAAAACGCTACTTAAGGCTAAGAACTCACGGAGCGATTTCTTACCGCGCCCGCGGCGGTCGCGGAACCGCGAATTTATTTCCAAACTCACGAAACCGGTTATTCGCGCGGTCCCGCAGCCGCTGCGGCTGCGATCATCGCCCGCCACGTTTGCGGGCGACTATCGCAACCGCAGCGGTACCGCAGCTTTCTGTACCTCCTCCCCGCGCGCGCCGCCTCTGCGCCACTGCGATCGCCCGCCAATCGACCGCAGAGCGCGCGGGAGCAAACCGCAGAGCTTGCGGGCGACCGCGGCCCGCGCGATTCTACAAGTTGCCCGCCGGTGCCGCGGGAGCCGTAAACAATCGCAAAGTCTGCGGGCGTAAACCGCGTCGTGAGTTGTGCTTTAATTTTTTACATGTAAATCTGCATTCTACAGAGTCTGCGGGCCCGCCACCGCGGCGGGCGCGGGAAAAAATCGCTTCGTGAGTTCTTAGCGTAAAAGTAGAGTTTCTGAAAAGAAAATCAATTAAGCTCGTTTTGTTAATCTGTACCCTTAAATTGTTGTTCAAGAGAAATGTATTTCTCTACTGGATACCGAATCAGACAGGGTAATATTTTTGTTTTCTTACTAGGAAAAACACTTTTACCTCGCCTTATCAGATAAATATTTTGCAGATTCACAAAACTTATATTAAACTTTAAAAAAAACGACTTCCTTACTATAAAAATCTAATCAATACTTTATTAGAAGCACTTTCCAATCATCAAGAGAGATTTTTTGCTGGCCAATTAATTTCCTACCCCAATCTAATATAATCTGCACTAGCCTCTAGATAATCAATCGTGAACTTGATGACGATAGCTTATGAATGTTCAATTTCCCCAATACACAATGGTTAGCACTATAACTGTAGAATTTGAGAACCAATTCCTATTAATCACTGAACTGCCCACTCAGATTACTACTACTGAAACTAGAGGATGCTCTTGATATTTATGTCTACGTACCTTCAAAATTATTGTTTTTTTTTTTTTTTATAAACAGCACAAATATTGAAAATGACACTTTTGTCCAAAAAAAAGAAACAATTATTACGTTCGTGTCGCCATATTGGGTTATCAGAATTTAAAACCAAATTATGGTCATCGAGGTTTATTATGCGAATATTAAGTACCTATAATAAAGTTTTATTTCCACGAAACTTCCAAAGAGACAAGAAACCGAAGTTCTCGAGAACTCATAGTATGGGAAAAGCATTTGCTATACAGAAAATAGCGTCCAAAGAGAATTTGCCGTGAGCTTGCAATCAAGTTCCATTAAGTGTCGTCCTGTCATAGTGACTTACTTATCAAAGTGAGAACTATACGAAGGTCGTAGATATTACAGCAAGCCTACCACCGCCTCTTAAAGTAGGACTGTTGCAAATGTTAAAAGGAGACGGCGCATGTTACAATGTAGAGTCGCGTCTCGCTTCCACAACTGCTACGGTACGGTTTTCAAAGGTACTGGTAGGTCACCTAAGCACATAGAACACCGAGAACGTGTCAGTACACTTTGCCTGTTCGTTCATGGAACGGTAGCCTATTTAGTGAGAAAACTTCTCAATTAATTTGTTACCAAAAGCCACAGAAACTTTTGGACTGAATATATTGACAAAACATTTCATATAAAAACAAATTTTGTTTTTAAATAAAATACTACACATAAATACGTACTTCATACAAAGGGATTTAACAATTAAAACTATGTAAAACAAGTCAGGAAACATGATTAAATTTAAACTCACCCTAGTCAGTTATTGAACGTACAACATTATTTGTATCTGAGAGGATTAAAAGTGATATTGAAAGCAGAAAGTTCAATGTTTTTGGGATTAATTTACATTTTGGAATTCCGTTGTAATCAGGCGTCGGAAGTACAATTGCCTCGGAGTTCTGATTAAAGAGTTTGTTGATGAACAAAGTCGAATCTCTCTCGTTAAAATGAAATTAATTAATGCGAAAGCATATTTAATTGGCTACTAGTTACTTCGAAATTTGAGTATGACGTTTCAACTTGATTTAAGTAACTTAGGGAATAATTTACACAAAAAGGGTAGAGCAGAACGTTCACTCTCCTTTATTTTTTTTTAATCTTAAACATTCAACTTCATAATGTTGGTTAGTTCTTACTAGATATTGTTTTTAACGTAAAGTCTGTTTTCCTTAGCATAGAGCTGTCAAGCCTCACAAGTGTCAATTACAGGTAGCTGTCGACACGCGTTGGGCCGTCCACCGCGTTTCAAAGATCAGCGGCAGTGAAACGTGTCACGATACGACTGTTAGCTATTAGGTCGACGCTAACCGTCGATGTCTGCCGCCAACGTCTGTCAATTCCTTTAGTTAGCCCCTCTACTATTTAACGCTCTGGATAAGAGGTCTACTCTGATATACGACACATTTCCGTGTACTTGTTGCGTCATGATTAATTTTCTAAAGTTATAATACTATCGAAAGTTTTCTACGTAATCAAAATATCTATTGCAAATTATACCATAATCAATTAGGATCTAGAATAATGTTTGAAATTTAATATTAAAATATTCATTTTATACTCTGAAATGTAAACCTAATTGATCATTATAATGAGAGCACATACTAGAGCTAGTTTAAATAAATCAGTCGGCCAAACTGGCACGATTCTCGGTAAAACCACGTCGTTATTAGCTTTTGTTGGCCTTTGCCATTTAGTTTTGCCAATGTACTCGTAATTTGTAAATTGCCTAAAGCTACTAGTAATCTGAAACTAGACAAAGTTACTTTTTGTTTCACGGAAGAGACAACTGACTTATATTGAATTGCTTACTCTATTATATTAAAACGTTTAAAACGATAGTTTAGAAACCTGAATGAAAAAGGAAAAATCTTCGTTTTAAGAATACAAACGCTTTTCAGTAAAAAGTGACTTCTTCACTTAAAACTAATTTCAATAAAATGTAATATGAATGTAATTGACATTCTAGGTTGAACATATGCTTTTATGCACCTACTTTTTATCCTGAAAATATTTACAATATAGTGTTTCCGCTAACAAGAGTTATTAACGTTGTATCAAAAACATCGAAGAGTAACACTGCGGGATGCAACTAGTTCCAACGAAATTACAATGTTTGACTGTCACAATAATACATACGGAAGTTATGATAGATTGTATTTGAAACTACAAAGGGTAGTTGTGGTATTGGTAACGTTCGTATATGGTTCGTCAATTTGTAGCTATACGAGAGACAATTTAGTGTAATTTCAAGTAAGTACAGACAGTTTACAGAACTCAAAATTTGTAACCGTTTGATCATCTTTTGTTAAACATGAATATCAAGCACAAACAACAGTTATCAAACAACATCTTGTACGCCTTGCCAACACAAAACACGTGAACGGTTACTACCTACAAAGTGAAACTAATTGTCTTCTGAGTATAGAGTTAGAGATTTTTTAAAGAATTTGCAACAAATATAAGTAAACATCGAAAATATTTGATAGACTATGAAAACTAACGTTTTGTTCGAAACTATCTTAAATCAAAACTTATAGAAGTAATATAAAGTTGTTACATTTTAAGTAAATCATAGAATCGAACCGTCAAAACTGTCATGTCGACTACGAAACCGTAGCGCTACGTCGTAGCTATTACGTAGTCGTGTTCCAGCCTTGCTGTTCATAATAATTATGTTAGTTTGACATGTTTGGATAGTAGTGGCTTACGGTGTGACAGCCTTTATACCTATTGTTACATGGCTGTTTCCGGTTAAGGCAAAGGTTAAATTCTTTGAAACATGACTTACGTGGCTTCTTCTGGGTAGTTAATTGGGAGAAAAGGGGTCAGATCGCTGGTGACGCTGTATTTCTTGTCCCAGCACTCCATGAAACAGACTGGGTCACATTTCATCTTGTCGTTTGACTGGTGAACTGGAATTAAAATATTTTTTTTTAATTAAACGGCTTAAAAGGGATTTCGTTTTAAAACTTAGACAAAAAATCAATTTCTATTTTGATCTCCACATAAAATGAGTGTACAGTTATTCAGACCATAGCAGTAACAATTAAAAATGATTACTTTAAGATAAGAATGTTATCACATTCTAACTCGAACATAAAAAATGGTATTTTTCCGATGGAATAGTAGAACAACAGGCCGAATTGAATTAATATTCAAGGCCTAACTTATGTCATCAGTAAACAAACGAAGCCGTTGATATTGTTAAGATTTATGGAATAATTTAACGTAATCACTGGAACTAATTGGATTTGTGAACGACACTGAGAGAGACAACTGAAGCTCAACAGAATACAATTTGGAAAGAGGCTGTAGAACAAGTGAGATGTGACTTGTCATTGTGTAACTCATGTGGTGAGAAATTCAAGTTTAATTGTATGTATTATGTATAATATGTATCCGTAATTGTCAAGTATTAATTAATTTTATATTCGGTAATCGGTTCTATAATTTTAATTATTATTCTATAAACTGAATATTTGATTCGGATTAAACAACGACTTACAAAATTGGAAACGACGATAAAATAAGCACATCTAAAACTCTGATTTGAAACTTCTCGGCTTTAATTGTATATAAAAACGAATATGTAAAATCGTGGTGATGCAGAGGTTACGCTGTTTGATCTTATGAGCTACGCAATCGCAAGCTACAGACATAAGTTACACATGATATTATTATCTCTTACTTTTTTCTTCACGAGTCTTTCTACGAGTATATAAAAGAAAAGTAAAACATTCCCACGTGTATTTGCTCACCCCAAAATAGATACACTTCACATTACATAAAGAGCAATGAATAAAATACCAGACAAATGTATGCAACTATACTTATCTATAAAAGAGCCTTGTAACGTAAATAATATATTTGTTACTCAACACGGCTTAGGTACGCCGCACACCCGACCTTCGTAAGAGAAATATTTTAGGCAAGAATTGAAGCGTGCATACACTATCGTGTATTGAATGAGAATCATAGTTAGCTTCTCGGAGTGATTTCGTGCATCACTGCTTATGCTCAAGGCAGCTCACCAGAACAATAAACAGCTAGCGATATTATGCCCTTCCGCTATTATAATATTTGATCAGAACGTTGGCATTTGTTTCAAAATACGCATACTTAAGTAATGTAATGTCTGGCTTCCCCGGTTGTATGTATCCCTGGTGTGCGGCTTGCCTAATCTTGGTTATGCGAGACTATACATCACAGTAATTGCCTATTATTTTGGAAATACTCTTGAGATTTAAGTCTTTTTTCTAAGTCCTTCATTTAATATTGAATATTTTGGCCTCAGAGTCGTCTGAAAACATATTTCTTCAACTAATTAAACTACCTTAAGAAAGTATTGGTTAATTTAGTTCGAAACTAATTTAAATGCCAATCTATCACTGGAGGTATCACAAAGAGCTGCGTTTATTGAATTTTGGAAACATCGAAATAACTTTGAATTTTAATTGATTGATAATAAATTTAAAACTTTTTGTATTTTAGGTATTTGCAACTTAGACTCTCAGTCGATAATAAATATTAGCATTGACGCATTTTGAGTGGCTTAAACTCAGTTAAAGCTAGAACCAGCAGGAAGGTAGCAATATTCTCAATGCTAAAACAAATTTCCTGTTGACGTGATCGAAGCTATCTTAGCAACTACCTACAAGTGAGTTTTGATAGATCCCGTGAGAATGTGCCGTGAAAAGTTATATGATTTAGTTAGAACGTTACTGTCTTCTTTGGAGTATTAATCTATTTTTGTCACCATTTACCAATTATGAGCGGCCAATCTCCAACTTGTATAGAAAGTTGCAGTTGTAGAAGCATGACAGTGCACTACAAAAGCGCAAAACGCTATAATATTATTATAAGTGCCGACTAGCATCGATACATGTATTGTAATTAATTTCATGTTTTGTCATGTTAGTGCTAGAACAACGAAGTATTTTTTTTATATTTAAGATTACTTTAGTCAAAATTATTTAATGGAATAACATAGCAGTAAATAAAATATTCAAACGTATTTGTTTCAGAAAAGATGTACATCAACTATCATCACAACTTGTAGCAAGCTTTTGAAATAAAGTAAAGTTTTAAAAGTACTTATTTCTTCTAGACTACCACCATTGTTTGTTAACTTACCAGTGACATTGTTCAAGCAGTTCAAATCTTGTAACTCACAGATGCGTGTCGTTTTGTCTGAAACAAAGTACACCTGTATCATTCTAATTGTTCTGTCTGTTTTTGGTATTAGTAGAGTTACTAATTATTGTAAAATATTTTTGTTACAGTAAAATTTAAGCTGAACAGCGAATATCGTGTAATTCTGTTTAAAAGGTAACAGATTAGTGATCAAATATAAGTTTCTTGATCATTAAGACATTATTAATAAATATATTAAATAAGCAACACTATTTAATATTTCAGTAGATTTTTAAAACTCTCAGTTATAAAAATTAATGTAATTAGGTGAGAACAGTATTTTGATTTGCTACTCCGACAAGGTTCTTAAATTAATGATGATGAGTGATTTTTTTTGAATCCTATTTCATACCTATCAAGTATGAAAAATAGTTTTTTTTTACCAGTACCAGTACTAGTAGACTACGACTTCGGCTTCAAACAATTGATTAGTCGACATCGAGGGAAAGGGATACATTCACTATTCATCTTGAACTCATATATTATTATCCAAAAACAACCAACCTCTAGGATACTTATACGGCACACATTGACACTTATCCAAGTAATTTTTCATCTTGCATTCAGTGCGACATGTCTCATAGCTGTATCTGTCCGTGTGGCCTAAGGACGCCTCGTCGTGGAACCAGCACTCCCGCTTCTCAGGGTCGATGGCCCTGATGCTGAGGTCGCTCTGGAACACCTGGGGCTCCACTTTGATGTCCACCGACTCGCCTAATGTGATGTACCGGTAAAGGACTGTCGTTTCTGGGTAGTCATTTGGGTCGCTCAGGATCACCTAGAAATTTAAGTTTGGTTTGATTTTTTTTTGTAAATATCAATGTAATATTTCTATTACGTTATTTAGTTTAAGTTGAAGGAAGTACTTGTAGTTTTAAAATTTCACACTAATTTGTTAATAAACAAATTAATTAATTGATAAAATTATCCTTTCACGTTTACTTATTGCTTGACCTTTAATCAAAGTATTCAGGCATTACGCCTCCTTTCATACCGTTTATAGCAATACAGCCTTAATCAGATCCGGTCTAATTAACTTACTTTAAATGGTAAAACCTTAATTAGGTGCCGAGTTAGATTTCAGGGTGGCAAAGAAGACTACTCAATTGATTTGACCGAAGAGTTCTAATTATATTATTTGTAAGTATAACATTAGAAGCATAATTGCAAAACATATTAACCTCATAAATTTTATCTCAACATCGGCTTTTGGTCATAGATTAGGTACCTTTGAAAGACAATAATTTTATTTATTTATTATTTATATTACATTTTGTATTGAATACCATTATATTTATATTTAAATAATGTTATATTTATGTGTAAATTTATTTAAGTCCGTTTAGTCGTCTTTTACGAAAAAGAAGAGGTGCTAAATAAAAAAAAAAAACAAAATTGTTCATGTCTCTCTCTACTTTATTTTTTGAATACGATTTGATGATTAACTTACCTTGACACCATAATAAGGTACCAAAGACCAGCTCGGATAGTCTTTAGGCTCCACGTTCAAAACAACGCTGAGACCCGATCGTCTAAAAAGAAACAGAACCTGGAACCTTTAAAGGACAAGTATAGCTTTTGTTTTCTTAAAGCAAGATGGCGCTTTCAGTACACTGAGTTACATCTCGCTCATACTATGTAAACACCTTCGTCCTGGAAAATTTGAGAATTTTCTTTTTTGTGTTAAAGATATCTCGAGAGGAAAATTTCCTTAAGCTTAGTTATGTACAGTGTCCAAAAATACTCTTCGAAATTGTTACCTTTGTGAAAAAGGATCGGACTATCCGTCAAATAATCCATATGAGCTCGACCTCTTCATTCTATTTATAGTAAGTAAATAAAATTAGGTACCTGCCAGACTCCGAGGTAGTTATACTGTTAGGGTATCGAATAGTCTTTGTTCCTTCGTCGCTGTGATCGTCGTAGTACTCCAAATCCTGGTCGGGTGGTAACAGCGGTCTAAAAAGATTAAATTAAGAAAAAAAACCTTTTAGTTACAAGGGTTCGGTAAAACCTTTTGCCGCTTCAGATACGAGGGCATTTTTACGTAAGAGTGAAATTACTTCAAGGTATATTAAGTAGTTTATATATTGAAAAAGGGTTGATCCTGTAAATGGAAAGAAGATTTTGTTATTTTTGAAACTAATTCTATACTTGTGAGTTAAATTCTTGTATTGCGGAGTCGTCCACAATCATTCGATTCCCATTCAGAAAAAACCAACCAGGCTCGGAAGAAAAAATACGGAAACACACAAGTGACTATCCCATGCAGGGATTGCACCCGCACTATATTCGGCATATAAACAGTGAGGTGACCGCCACTGGGCTATCTGTGAAATCATTGGAAGAGAGGCAAGTCCAATAATGGACCGATATTCAATAAAATGATTGACTTAATGTTTCCTGTACTTGTCCCAATTTGTGGCGAATTCCGGCCTATTAACAAAACAATATTTATGACCTTGTAATTAGAGGCAAGGTCAGGCAGATTTTCGGTTGCGTAATTTCTTCCTGTTAATAATTTGATCTTAACGAGTGTATTGATGATGGCAATAACTGTAATGGAAATAAAGTAATGTGGTACAGTTGCCTACAAAAATGTTAACTCGCACATTTTTCTTTTGACCCTTAAAGTGAATATTAAACATACTTTGTTTAAGAGCGTCGATGTCGAACGTTTTTGTTAAAACACGGTTCGTTTACTCTTTTCGAGGCTGTATTTCAGAAAAACATTTCACAAAGTGCTTTTTTAAATTCCTGTTTTTTAGACTTTTCATTTCACAACAATTTAATGAAAGCGTTATGCCTATGATAGAAAAAAAGTACCAGAACACCAAATAATTGACGCCAAAACATAACTGCCCTCACCAATCCCGATTTCCAAGTAAAGAAACGAATAAGAGTTAGCATATTATACATATTTCGGGGAAACATATTCGTACGTGAAGGATTGTATTATACGTTGCCACGAGCAGTTCGTTCCCTTGGCCTAATGAAAAGGAAATGGAACATAATACCTGCTAATACTGTTGTTATTGCTCGTAAAATTGATTCGTTATTATCCCAGCGGGATAAAGCTCGCCGCAATCCATTTGCCAAAATAATAAAAGATCCTACTCCAGTAGAGCAGTGGTCATAAGATTATCCGCCCACTATTTATAATACAGATACTCGTACATAGTATTTTTACTATTAGGTAGAAGAGGAAATCGTCTGTCTTGTGACGCGCTCAATGCATATTCATGATTTTTAGTTTGGTTGAGCCGTGAGTGAGTGACTTGGTAGTTTTGGGGCATAAAGAAAACAATTACGTTTTCGAAAATCAAATATCATCACTCATTGCAATATTAAATTTCTTTAAAAAAACTCTTTAAAAACACTCGTAAAATTTAACTTCAAAGACAACGCAGATTTATAATATCAAAACAAAGTGTTTCAATAGACTACTAGTATTTTAAGATAGACTTAAGAAACACAAATTCAGAAAAATGTTTAATACAAATATTTCGATACAAAACAACTTGGTAGAACATTTTGATTCGCTAACCTCGCTTCTTGAGTGACTTTTGGAAAGTCAGCATGCTAGACTTGCTTACAAACGCGTGAGTCGAAAATACGATGTCATACTACTAACCATTCTATACCCGTTTGTCGCGCCCAGTAGAATGTCAACAGGTACTAAGCCTGCCCTTGTTAATTACACCAAGCACAGGGAATATGAGTAGGCCTTTGTAATCCGAGCCGCTGGTTAGCCCAGAGATACTTAATTAGAAAAGTTTTCAACTTGGTCAAGAAGTACTTAACTCCTGTTCATATTAAGTTACTGTAATTATAAGCAAAGTTTTGGCAGTAAGTTTAAGAAAAAAACTAGTTTGGTCGAAAAACGGATGGAAGAAAAGTCGAAGGGAAGGTGAGACGAATGTTATGACGCAATTTGGGGTATAACTACTAGGTCCCAAAGTCAGTGATTGAGCTTTAAAAAAATTATAGTCAATCTGAAGCAATTTTAAGCCACTTTTTATCCACCGTCTTACCCTGTATTTATATATATGTTCCTCGACCGATTTCGGCCACGGCGACCTCTTCACTCTCCGTTTTACAGTTCCATTTGTCGTTGATGTGCTCGTGCATGGCTCACATAGCCGATCTTATTACTAAATGTTCGCGCACAATGTGGGCAGGTCAGTACACCATTGCAAAAATTGTATGGTATGGCACAAGGTGGGCGTGCTTTTAATTCATCGCGTCTAGCATCCAGTTCGGAACAGCGTTTGTCCTCAAAGTCTTTGACTCTGGTCTTTACCAACGTCCTCCATTCTGGTCGTCGAATAGCCATTTGTTCCCATTCTGGAGGCTCAATATCGCACTTTTTCATATGGCGCTTCAGCACATCTTTATACCTGAGGAGTTGCCCGCCATGCTTACGCTTGCCCTCCTCAAGTTCAGAAAAAAAGATGCACTTTGCTGTACGCTTATTCGCCATTCGTGATAGATGTCCACACCAGCGGAGCTGTCTGCGCATGAGGTAGGCCTCGATCCCCATAATGTTAGCTCTTCGCAACACTTCCGTATTTCGGATGCGGTTAGACCAACGGATGTTCAATATTTTGCCCAGACATTTCATATGGAAACGATCCAGAGCTCGAATATGGCGGCAGTAAACCGTCCATGACTCCGATGAGTACAGCAGGCTCGGCAATACTACAGCCCTATATATGTCTATTTTAGTAGCCAGCTTCAGGTCATGTGAGCTGAAAACCTTGCGATCCAGTTTGCCGAATACCGCGGCTGCGGCACCGATCCGACTGTTGATTTCAGCATCAAGGTCGCACTTTGATGTTATAGTGCTCCCCAGGTAGCTAAATGTATTCACCTGCTTTAGTACGTCCTCACCGAGTTTAATGGTCAGTGTCTCTTGACCACGGACATCTAAAGACATCACTTCCGTCTTTTTGACATTAATCTTCAGACCGAAATTTCGACAGGATTTGTGTAGATTGGCCATAAGTCGTTGCAGGCCTTCTGGGGAATCAGTTACAAAACACAGATCATCTGCATAGACAATCTCAGTGATCAGTGCGTAAGAAACTTTGGTACGAGCCTTGAGCCTGGCTAAGTTAAAAAGATTGCCAACATTACGGAAACGTATGCGAATTCCTTCAGGAGTTGTCTGTAAGACTTCCTGAACCATAACTGCAAAATATAACGCGAACAGTGTGGGCGCAAGGACACAACCTTGTTTTACCCCACAGGTAACGGGGAAAAACTCTGACTGATCTGCGTTTACAGCGACACAGCTCTGCATATCGTCATGAAGCAGTCTTAAAAGTCTAACAAATTTCTCTGTGCATCCTAGTTTCTGCAGAACTAACCAAAGGGCTTCTCGCGGTATACTATCAAAAGCCTTCATAAGGTCAACAAAACAGAGATACATATTGCGACCCTGTTCTCTGCTTTTTTCTTGTAGTTGACGCAATGAGAAAATGGCCTCACAGGTACCACGGTCGGGTCGGAAACCAAACTGGGATTCTGGCAGAATCTTTTCCGATAAATTTCTAAGTCGATTCATTAGAACTCTAGCGAAGACTTTTCCCGGAACTGAGAGTAAGGAAATACCGCGGTAAGAACCGCAATCGGCTCGATCACCTTTGCCTTTATATAGAGCCCGAATGAGAGACACTTTAAAAGTGTATGGGACTTGTTCTTGTTCCCATATAACGGCAAAAAGTTTCCAAATCGCAAAGTGCAGGTCCTCCCCACCGTACTTCAATAACTCTCCCGGTATAGAGTCCACTCCAACTGCACGATTATTTTTTCTGCTGTTTAATGGCCAGAGTAACCTCCTCTAGGGACACTGGCTCGTCAAGCTCGAAGGCATGAGACTGTTGAGGTAACGAGCGAACGTGGTCTATGTTGACAGAATGATCCACGTTAAGTAGCTTCTGAAAATGCTCCGCCCATCGCTCGAGTATTTCTTTCCTATCTTTAAGAAGCCCTTTGCCATTGGTCGGCCTGAGTGGGACTTTTGCTGTAGAGGATATACCAAGCAGGCTTCTTACCTCATTGTAAAAATTGCCTAGCTGGTTGGTATCAGCAAGCCATTGTATGTGATGAGCCTTCTCCAACCACCAATTCTCTTTCGCCTTTCGTGTGAGCTTACGAAGCTCCATTTCACTATGACGTACTTCCGTAACAGTTTCACCTCTATGTGTTCTGCTGTGCCGCCTCAAAAGTCGACGGTGTCTATCAATAGCGTCCGTTAGTACCCCATTATTTTCATCAAACCAGTCCTCGTGTTTTCGGACCCTCGGACCTAAAGTTGATGTAGCAGTTCCGAGAATTTGAGAAGAAAGGGACTCCCACATTTTGCCGACTTCACCGGATTCTAGATCAAGAGGCTGCAAAACAGAACTCAAGTTTTCGGCATATTCCTTTCTCGTGTCTTTATCTTGAAGTCGTTCAAGATTCAGATGCTTTTGTTTCGGTCTGTCTGATCTACGGGGATGTTGATGTCGAAAACGTATCTTAAGAACCAGAAGCCGATGATCAGTCCAACAGTGAGCGCCGCGCATGGCACGGGTAACCTGAACCTGTGACACATCTTTCTGACGCACTATAGCGTAGTCAATAAGATGCCAGTGCTTTGATCTAGGGTGCATCCACGTGGTCTTATATTTAGCTCGTAATCTGAACATGGTGTTTGTAATCGCAAGATCGAATTGTGCGCAGAGACTAAGCAACAGCTGTCCGTTGCTGTTCATATTTCCAAGACCATGTCTGCCTAGAACTTTAGGCCAGGCTTCATAATCCCGACCCACCCGAGCATTAAAGTCACCCAAGAGTAGGATCTGCTCTCTTGTCTGAATACGATCTAAGCACTGCGTTAGCTCCTCATAAAATTTGTCTTTAATCTCATCAGACTTGTCTAGCGTTGGGGCATAGACACTGATGATATTAAGGTAATTGTTATGTTCCATGTGAAGGCGTAGTGTAGTAATACGGTCGGAAATGTGTACAGGGTATTCTTCTAGGTGTTTGACAAGCTTATTCTTGACTGCAAAAGCTACACCTGACCTTCGCGGTTCGTTGGCAGCAAGTCCCTTCCAATAAAAAGTGTATCCACCCACGTGTTCTGTCAGCTCTCCTTCATCGGGGAGATGTGTTTCGCTGAGCGCAGCCACATCAATATTATAGCGATGAAGTTCTCTTGCTACGATGGCAGTCTTTCGTTCCGGACAAATGTTTGCTTCGCGATCTAGAAGTGTACGCACATTCCACGCGCCAAAGGTTTTATATTCTTTATATTTTTGTAACGTCGACCGCGAATTTGGGATGCAGAGGCAGCCGCGGTTGCTACCCTCTTTGTAGGTTGGAATGAGCATTTGTTTAGGGCACCTTTTCTAGCCCCCTCCCCGGCTGAGCGGGGAAAGCAGTGCCACCCTAAATAGGGCTGCTTTGTCACCTCGGGTGTTGCCGAATCCGCCCTGTCACCCCGATGCAGAGCAGAAGCGACCACGATGTAATACTACACCCCCAAGGCCGCCTACGTGCAGGAGTCAGACAAAGCTCAACGAGCATCACGTCAAGCCTCTCTACCTCCCCCTATCGCCGTAGGACTAAACTGAATTGCGGAGTCCTTATACGGAAGCGGTCAGTTGCGCAGGATATATTAACGTGCACAAGAGTACGCGCAAAACACAGGTGCACTTACTCGTCTTTGTCTTTCTGTGTCCAGTGGAACGGAGACCGTTACGACCGGAGGAAGACTAAGACAGATGAAATAGTATTTCGGTGCAAGAAAAAGGTACAGGGGGTCAACACTTTTTTCACACACTCCTTTAATCGCCTTTTACGATACCCACGGGAAGATATGGTGTGGTGTTATTCTACTCTGCCGACAACCACACGGCCGGCCGGTGGCATATGTCCACACTACCCTGTATTTATCCTTAATAAAAATCTTACAATCTTTAGATAGTTTAATAATAAAATTAGCTGGCCTTTACTTCTTAATCCCTTATTTTAGCTCTACCTGTAGTTTAAAATGCTCATACAAACTATCCAGGTGTATAATTTCAAATATTTGCTTAGCATGCACTCGTGCGTAATAAAAAATAGTCTTTAATAAAAAAATTTAAGTAAAAAAACTTTTTAAGAAAAAGCTTTTATTTAAACGCTCTAAAAAGAAGAAAATAAAATACTCCTTTTGGATTATACTAACAACTCCTCATTATACACAATTTATATATAATAATAAAAGCTTGTCGCTCGATTTACCACAAATTATTATGATATAAAGGAATGTTGATAGGTATGTAAACCTCGCGATAAGCTTTTATTATTATATATAAATTGTGTATAATGAGGAGTTGTTAGTATAATCCAAAAGGAATATTTTATTTTCTTCTTTTTAGAGCGTTTAAATAAAAGCTTTTTCTTAAAAAGTTTTTTTACTTAAATTTTTTTATTTTTTACTTTTTAGTTATCGCTGGCTAGGTTCCTCAGTCTGTTCAAGTTATTATTACTCTCAAAATGCCCTCTCATTTGATACCCATATTGTAGAAGTAGACTAAAGGTAACTATTCCGCCATCCTGCATGGTCCGCCATATTGGATTCAGAATGACGTCATATTCTTTTTCTAGTCACTCTTAACAAGCCCTTTCATTTGATACCCATATTGTAGAAGTAGACTAAAGGTAACTATTCCGCCATCCTGCATGGTCCGCCATATTGGATTCAGAATGACGTCATATTCTTTTTCTAGTCACTCTTAACAAGCCCTTTCATTTGATACCCATATTGTAGAAGTAGACTAAAGGTAACTATTCCGCCATCCTGCATGGTCCGCCATATTGGATTCAGAATGACGTCATATTCTTTTTCTAGTCACTCTTAACAAGCCCTTTCATTTGATACCCATATTGTATAAGTGGATTAAATATAACTGTTCTGACATCTTGTATGATCCGCCATATTGAATTTAGAATGACGTCACATATCTTATCATATATTGTCATCCAAACGAAATGCGTCCACAAAATTTCAGCACAAACGGTTGAATATATCTACTTCAAAATTGAGTTCAAAGATTTCACCCGAACACACAAATATCCATACATTGCAAGTTAAATAAAAGCTTTTAAAATAAATTGCTTTTCTGTATAAGAGTTTAAGTAAACATTACGTACAGTTCAGCGGCGTCGTTAAGGGCAGCGTAGTTGAAAGTGCAGCAGTGTCCCTCGTAAGTCTTGATAAGGACGAACATTCCTTCACAGTTCCTTGGCTTTCTATTAAACGCACAGTAAACCAGTAAGTCTTCGCATTTCTGGTGGATCTGAACAAAAATAGTTTGAAAAAATATATTGTTTTCTTCGCAGTTTAAGCCTAAGTTACTTAAATACTTTGTTACATAATTAAGAAATTCTTTAACATGGATATTTTTATAAAAAGAAAATTCAATCAGCAATTTAGTTAGTTTCAATGCTTGAACCAAAAACTGACTTAGCTTTTTACTTTTAAAAGTATATTACACACAAACGTGTATTTACCAGTGTGATGGTACACGGCTTCTAATTGTTACAAAATTTCATTTAAACTGAGACTTAACTTTGCATACCTCTTCCATAATAGTATCCATGGTAAAGAAATGGTGTTTCATAATAGCCATGATATCGGTAAAGTTTCCCACGTCTTTGCTTCTCCGCTCGAAGTTTTTTAGGTAAGGGAGCGCAGCGAAGAAGCCTTGTATCTCCTCATCGCTTTTATTATAATGCTTTCTGGAATGTGAATGAGATTAATGAATTTACATGATTTGAACCTTTATCACCTTGAGGATATCACGAGGTAACGACGTATGTCTAATGAATTTAATTATAGCTCGCAGATTCCAAAACTAGCGGCACGTGCCTCAAAACTTGCAAATGTTTTGATCATAACTTAAGCAAATAAACTGCAGCTTCTTTGTTAAATCTTTTGACAAAGGCAGATTAATTAGTCAACAGCCAGAGGCCAATTTGACGCCTCCAGAATTATCGGAAATTCAATTTTCAGTTACTAAATGGACACCGATCATTAATCAATGGATTCCATTTCAATACATTGGTTTTCAATTAAGCTTCAACTTACAATTATTTTGAGAATTTACGAGACTTCTATTTGAATTGTTTTTGTAATTTCTGGAACTTTACTGACGGAAATCGAGTATTTCGTAACGGGAGCAATTCTAAGTAACAATAATTTTGACCTTCAGATATAATATTCGAGGGGCTACTAGAACAAGGTAGATGAAGCCCTGGTTTCGAAATCTCTCCATTTAAGTTTGACAATACGTTTGGTGTTAATGAGACCTTACTTTGAACAGTTTTGAAAATTATTTTTATCGGTGTGACATAACTTTGTGTGTAATTTGTATTAAATCAGTATTCTAATTATAACATTCACATTACCAATAATTTGAATAAAAGTTGTTTTAAAATCAGTCTTAGATACTGAATTCAATAAAGCAGTCGGAGCTAAAAGAAACAAGAAGTATTTGAAAGTTCCAATAAAAGTAGAATACTCACAGAACTCTTGCAATATTCCGCGATTCCTTGAACGACACCATATTAAAATTGCAAATGCTGACCGTTGGAAACGGCACCTGGTTCACTTTGCAAGTTGCGTCTATCTGTTGGACGTAGAAGTAGCTTAGAAGAATAACTTTTAAATTCTTATTCAAATCATTGAGAACAATTAAATGAAACTTAGTGCATTTTAAAAATGACCTGACAAATTTCTGGCTTAAAATATCAAAATTGTGAATTTAAATTGGTAAAGTTGAAGTTTAGTGTTCAGAAATGTATTTAAACATAATATGGAATGCGATAAATAATTTGAGTTTGAGTTTTTAAACTAATTAACTTCGTCACTTTTATACTGAACAATTATTTTTAGAAATGTGTATTTTGCGATGCAAAATTAACTTTCTGGGACTCCAACACTGGCTGAATTCATTTTAAAATTCTATAAAAACTCTGCATATTGTTGTTATGACTTCGTTAGAGCGTAGTATCCAATTAACATATTATGTTAAAACGTCCAGGTTTTACAAACTTTTCTTTTTCGGTTTTACTAAAATTATTTTAACTGTTAAAATAAGAAAAACGTTGTGTTTTAATTTAGATGCACATCGTATGTGTTGAATAGCATGTAGTGTGAATATCTACTGGTGATTTTAATACGTGCAATGACTTCATATTATAATTTATTTAAACAGAAACTACATTTTTAATACATTTTATTTCTCTTATTATTTCAGCAGACTTTGTGAAGTCGCCACGCTAGAAAATATTTAGGTAAATCAGGCTTTTTGCTCTAAGTCAATATCCGTGACTTTGTCGACCAGACCTTCAAAATTTGATAACAATTCCTTTCGTTTACTTAGTTTTGCGACCAACACGTGGGCTTGAGGACAAATTATCAAACTGACATGAACATCACTCTTATTGCAATGCCATAAAGTTCAAACTTGTAGATAATTGTAGCCACTTTTGGTACTTTCCCTTGAAGGCCTTTTGGAATTACATCAAATTATTGAGCAGGTCGAGATGTTCTACGAACTTATATTTAATCCGTTTAGTTAATCCCATCATGGGTACCTCAGTTGGATTTAGTTCCAAACTGATATTTCAAACAGTTTACAGAAACGGTTATAATGAAAATAGATTAAGGAAGTCAATATTGTTGTTTATACGAAATCAACAATGTTGCTTTGAATTAACGACCCCTTTTTCAGGGTAAGAAATTTATAACATTTCATTGTGCCCAGTTTTCCTTAAATTTCCCGTAGAATGGTCGACATATATTGTAATTTTAAGAATTCAAATTTCCTATGAGTTTGGTATTTTTGGGACATTTTTGTAAAACACCGAGCTTTTGACACAAGTACTATAGTATTACTCACAGCGGTATAGACCTGATTCTCATTGAACTTTTGCTTGATCACTAAGATGAAAGCTACTGTCATCACTATATTGGCGACCACAATAATAGTCCAAATAGTCCGCGGTCTTCCGCACTTCGTGGTGAACTCTTTAGTGCCGTGCAAAGTGGTGATACGATCAAGGAATGATAGAAATGCATTGTCATTTTTCTGCTTTGCCATTCTGAAAAAAAAATGGTATAAGGTTAGAAATTTTACAATATGGGTTAATCCGTGTGGTGTCCGGATATAAAGAATAGCACCACCCCATATCCTCCACTGGGTGTCGTAAAAGGCGACTAATGGACCTTAAGACCCAGTGCACTGTACCAAGCACCTTGGGTCACCCGAATGGTGGCGGGTAAACAACCAACAATCGCATTCCCAAAGAGGGTTAGTGTCAGGCAGGCGGCCGACTATAAAACCATAGCCAAAACTTTAAGCAACGCGTCTAGAAGACGTGTTGCGCCGACCCCAAATCATAATAATTGGGATAAGGGCAGGGGAATGATGATGATGGGTTACATTTCCATATATGTATAAACAGCTGGTTTTAATGACACTTGCTATGACAGAAGCTGTAGGCTGAATTTTGGCAATTTTTTGCGTGTCTCCCAGCATCTACGCTTTTCAAACTGTAGCATAACTATACCGGATATTTAATAAACCGTACTAATTTAAAGAACCCCCCATCCTTCCCCACCACCCCTTTCAATACAGGTACAGCTTAATAAGTTAGCACGTATAGTTAACCTCTGAACCGTTAACCGAACTATCGACATATTATTAAACATGTAACACATTTTGGTCAAACATGTCCCAAACATGTAAAATGTTTGGGACATGTTCGACACCAGGTTCCAGTCTCAACAAAAAGTTTGACCTCTGATCCTCATCAGGAGCTGAACTGACACATGTTAGGAGTAGATGTGGGTACACTGGATGACAATCTGACAGTGATGTCGTTGAAATTCCTGCTGCTGAGACCTGTCATGTTACTGAACATGCCGTATCGTGGCCAACTTCCACATGCCTGTAAAAAGTTGCGGGAGCCTATTAAAACCTCTTTAAGCAAAGTCTTACGTAAAGAGGTTGTGGTTGAAGTATAGTTTGGTTGTGGAATGCCTCTGGTTTATATCTGGCCAGTTAAACATGTTCCAGAAAAAAATTAAAAGCATTTTTATCAAACATTTTCCTTATTGAATTGAGTTCTAAACTAATCCGTTAATGGCTTTTGCAGTATTTTTCTAAAGACAGGAAAATGATCAACTTACTTTAAAGGTTCTTTATGAAAAACTCGTTTGATAGTGTTTTTAAACTTTTAGAATAACAAAAAAAATAATTATATTGCTTTATCCATTCAGTTATTACACCTTTTTTATTTAATATCGTTATAATTTTGGATTAAACATTTGTCCATTATTATAGGATGAATGGAGATTTACACGGAAAAAAATAATACCTTAAATAAACATCTTTCGGTATCCAAATGACGACTTCTGTCTACGTAAACGGGTAAATTTTGTACCCAACCACAATAAATTATAACACAATTGTTTTGTCTACACTGCTTAGAGTCAATAATAAAAACTGCGTACTAAATCAAATTTGAGTAGGTATTAATTTCTTCTAACACGAAATATTCTTGTTTTCTATTTAATGCTTTGTGGAAAATTGATTTGAAATTAATTGAAAATCTTTTAGAAGTCCAATTAAATTGAGTAGCTATTGTCACTTATTTATAAATCTGTAGTCATTAAAACAAGGCCGTTATTATTTGGATCGTCAAAACAATTAAAGTGACATTTATTTAAAATGTCTTGTCACCACTTTCTTTGGCTTGTTTTAAATCTGTCTTTGAAAACGAAACACGATCAACCCCATTAAAATAACCGCAGATTTCGAATATTCAGTTTTGGGATTGTTTAAAATTGGAAGCAGTTTATTTGTTTTGTCTGTAGCTACGGTCTACAACATGCCAGCTACCGATTTAAAGAAACAAATAACTTCAAAATTCAAGTTCTTTTGCAAGCATTGCACCCTCCACGGAGTTTATTATTTCTATAAGGCCAGGAGTTGGGCCATTTATATTATTTGGGCCACAATTATTGCGAGCGGAGGGGCGCTGTGTTGCTTCCTTGGACACATGATTTGGGAGAAATTCGTCATGGTACCTACTTTGACTGTGGTGAGTATATTCATAACATTTATGTATTTAAAAACGATTTGGTCAAGTTAATATCAATAAATTCTTTTTGACTTGTTAAAATTTAAACGAAATCAAGTTAATTTAATAAACCTAAGACAGAAACAGGTCATTGAATTCGGCGATATTTTTTCTAGTGAAACAACTAGGTACCTACTCGTATATAGTAAATGTATTGTACTCATTGTACATTAGCTGTCAATCATATAAAATAATGCCAAGTCTTGAAAAAACATTTATTGAAAAATATGGGTTCGTTATAGTAAAGGCAATGATTAGGTATACAAATATTTTTGGTTGTTTTGTTCTTTAAATTAAATATTTTTATTTCATTGTACCTATTGTTATCCAAAAGTCAAAGTTCACAGTTACTGTTCCCAACTTCTCTTTATTTATTTATTTTGTAAAACATTATTGTGGAAAGTAAAGTTTGGCTCTTTATGTGATTTGTTATTAAAATTAATATTTAATAATTTAGCTACTACTATAAATTATAATGGTTTATTCACACGTATTTATTGGGATCATCTGACTAGTTCAATCGACTAACCGAAGTCTTTCATCATGGTTGGAACTTTATTACCGGTTCATCAAATCCTTTACTTTAAACGATAAGCTGATATTCTAAAGATACTATAAACAAAACCTCTGATTTTTTTTATAATATATATTCCGAACGTTATGTATTTATTGAATTAATATTTACAAGGGTCCAAAATCCTTACCTAAATAAACTAAATCACTTAGAGGCACTAAAATATATATTTACTTCAAACCTTATAAGTCCCACAGCGGCTTAATGTATACGTACCTAGAATTATTTTAGACCAGAAGACCTGTATCCAATTCGTAAAGTAAGGCTGACCGCACATTGGAGTCAAGATTGTTTTAAGACAGACTATTGCTATACAAAACATATGAAGGTGCGCATACTTCAAACAAAACTGTCTGTACTGTCTTATAGACAAAACTGTCCAAATCGCACCAGACGTCTGACTAACGTTTGTCGGCTTCCCTTTTTTATTTATGCGGGCGCGCACATCAACGACAAAACAGTCTAGTCAACGCAGGTATAAGGCAGACTTGTCTATGTGAGGCAAGTCTGTCTTAAAACTGTCGTGACTCCAATGTGCGGTCAGCCTAAGACAACAGTTGTGGAAATGAGACGCAGTGCTACGCCACATAGAGCGCCATCCCGTTTTCGCATTTGCCACAGTCTTATACAATTGCTGGTGATAGGCCCCCAGCTGAGCTCATACAAATTTTGCTTTATAATTCCATGTGGTCAAACTTTCAATCTCGACTTTTTATTTAAACTGCAAAAGGGATTTTATTTGAGAACTTGAATAATTAATTCGAATGTTACTGAACCGAGTTCGGGAAGAAGAATGACCTAAAATACCCTTTTAGCATTGTATACTCGCTCTAGTACTTAACAAAATTTGGCTGAAACATTATATTGACGGACGAAAGGAAAAAATCTACATTTATTCGTTCGGGTCTTAAATAGGACCTAGAATCTGGTGCCAAGTACTTTCTAAAATGTTTTTCGAAAATCATAATGCGTATTTACGAATAAACTTGCCATTATCCCTTCTCCGTGATTTCCAAACTTCGAAGTATGCGTACAAGACTCACTATCTAATTAGTGGCAATGTAATTATTCCTCGTGTTATCTTTGTATCAGGCACATCTTGTGTGTAAACATGTTATTATTCAAATAACAAGGTTCACTTTTTACAGACCTACACAATCTCTCATTAACAATCAGATTTCGTAATTCGATTTTCGCTCAGTCCCGTAAAGGCCTTTTGTAACACTTTTGCAGTTGTATAAAAGAATTGATGTTCTATTCTAAGAGTCTATTTTAAATGGTGGTGGCAAACCCACTTACCTTTTTTTTTTGTTATCCCTATGGAAATACTCAAAAAGTTTCTTTCATGAGGCGGTCAGTTACAGCACCGGACTTTACTGGGTAAAAAACACTGGAGCGTCCTCATCTGCCAATGGCCAGAGGCACCGGATTCGCTGCCGCATTCACTGCGCTATCGGCATCAGATTTTGTATATGTCTATAGCCCTATAATATTAATGTGTAACTATTTAAAAGTGTGTATTTTAAGAAGATTATTAATTTGTACTTATTATGTCTGACTTCGTAAGTTAGTATAATATTTAATAAGAATTGCTACGGCAATTTGATGTATGTTGGCTAAGTACGTTACTTGAAAGCTTTTCAATAGACAAAATATGGTATAATCCTCAGTCCGAAAAAACCCTGTATTAGAAGTACCATAAAAATACAAGACTTAGTTAGAAATCTTAAATGTCTAAGCTAAATGCCTTAAGCTCCGTTTATTTCCCAGTAACGTAGATACAACGGATTTATAATGCCCGCATTTCTGACACGAGGCGCTCTCGTAACTCATATTCCTCCCTAATCGCGTCGGATTACTTTTGACTTGGTAAATAAGGAAGTACTGTAAATGTAGTGTTTTATGGTACATTAAATGAATTTATTTTATAGAAGTGCCAAAATTTTAGTGTAATATTATGCATTGATGGTTACTTATAGATTTATTAGAAGAAAAAAAATCACAATTATGCAAGTAGATGAATGAAATGTAAGTGGATTTACTTTCCGCAATACGTAGTAGGTATATACCTAGTTATGTCATATAATACATTTGACATACAAATACACCATAAAACGAAAATGTATACCTATTACGTTTTGTATTAAAATAACCGTCATGTTTGGAACCCTAAATTATACAAAAAAGGTTTACATGAACAATGAAAAATATGTTTGTACTTCGCAATTTTGTGGCGTATAATCTACTCAATCATTTGTTGTGTCGCTACAAGTAAGGTACAAAATTACTCATGTTTCAAAATTGTACAGGGAGCAAGATATAAAAGAAAAATAAGGAACAATGTCTCTGATTACTCAGAGGTACCACAAATAAGGCCAATAGGTAAGACATTCCGTTTAGAGGGTCGTACCCTGGCCCCCTTCATAGCTGCAACAATTATTATCATTAAAGAATTGACGTAAAGATAATGTTTGCCATTATCCTGGTTCATTAATTTATTTGAAAAAAAAATCTTAACTGTCCATAAAACGTCGTATAAAAGTCTAATGATATACATGTTAAGGGCGAAAGTGTGTGTATGTTTGTTATCTCGTCACGCTTAAACGGCTTAAACAATTTTGACGGAATTTGGTATGGAGTTACTTACCCTAGATTAACACATAGGCAACTTTTTACCGAATTACGAAAAAGAATGTTAATGTTTTTGCAGTTATTACCAATTTTCACGCAGACGAAGCCACGGGAAAAGCTAGTACGAGAGTAAAAAGTTTTGAAGAATTTTTATTTTCTGGACATCTCGTACCTCTTTGGTGCATCATTTCGTTAGAAAGATCGAAGGACCACTTTAATTACGTACAGTATATTTTCAAAATATTTTTGCAGGTAGAGACAACTCACTATTCCATGGTAAACATACCGTTCCCGGCAGTCACAGTGTGCGATACCGAGAGAGTCTACTTACCGAAAACTGAAAACATGACCGATTTACTGTAAGTACTATTTAATGATACAAACATAGATCATAAAGGCGGAAGAAAATACTGTATTTAAGTGCCTTTTCACACATCAATCATACGTTTTGCAAGCTTTTAAATGTGGTTCGTAAAGAAAAAATGTTGCTAAAGTGATAGTGAGACATTCCATTTGTAGAAGTCTTCTAGTTCATTCCTTCTTCTAGTTCATGTCTTAAGATTGTAATAGTATTAGTAATTAGTACTAGTAAGTAAGACTCCACAAGACTTTTCCTTCTAGTTTTGACGCGACAAGATTTGTGGCTTAACGTATTTTCCGAGGGATATTCTAACTTTTAATTAGACTATTCCTCTTTTCTAAGTATTGCACAAATATCTTTCACTTTTAGTGCTCGTTTTTATTTGACGAATATCATATACATATTTTATTTCATATTCACTACAATTTCAAGTTTTTATTCTATGAGCCAATGACTAAAAACTTGAGTAAATTTTAAACAAAAACATGTTTTCCATACGATGGCCTCTGATTTCGACAGTCAAAAAGTGAGAATTACGAATTTACATAAATTGTGCAGCTGAACGTAACAAATACCTACCAATTATTGTCAATCAAAGTTAATAAGGTTTTATTCAGAGGTTTTATTTGCCTAAAGTCAAAGCTTATTTCACGTCTTTGCTGAACGTGAAAATTGTGTTGAATTCTGCACATTTCTAAATTTATTAGTCAGCTAATTGAAAAACGTAAATCAAATGCGGTGTGTTATACCTAGCAAACATTCTTCGTTTAATCGAGTCTTAATCATTATTGCCTGATCTTTGTAGAAGAATCTTTGACCTTTTGCAGAAGGTCGCGCAATTATAAAAGACTCGACGTTGTTACTTGCAAGGTAGCTACTTAACAAAGCTCGTTCCGTAGAAATACTCAAGGTATACAAAAAACCTTTGAATATTACTTTTCCTATTATAATAGTTTACTAAAACTGATATTATTTTTCTTTTGTTCATATTTTTATAGGATTCTCCGTGGTTTTAACAAGTCAGAGATAAAGGACTTTTACAAAAGTTTTACTGATATCCAACGTAAGGGCTACAAGCCAGAGCCATCTGTGAGGAAGATCCACGCGCTGCTCGAAGACATCGGGTATCCTTTGAAAGTGCTTCTCGATACGGTAATGATGCCGAATCAACTCCAAGAATAATAAGCCTTACAAATAAATCCTTTGATGCCCCATTCTCAGCTTCATTTCTATTGATGGCTGATTTGATTATCGCTTAAGGAAAATAATGACTCTTATTTTCCGAGCCGATACGTTTTCATAAAATTGTATCGTGCGATGTACAAATATTACAAAGGAAATTCTGCTAATTTAGGCTCTGGTGCTTTGAAAAAATGATTGTAAAGATGACAATTGATTACATATAAAGAGGAAAAACATTCATTTTATCTGAATGCAGATTTGTAAAAATATGCCAATTAATATAATAAAACTTTTCCAGTTGAAGCGGCCTTGCAGTGAAATGATAGCCGAGTGCACCTGGCGATCCAAATCACATAACTGTTCAGAAATGTTTCGACCAGTATTCACGATCAATGGGCATTGCTGCCAGTTTGACATACCGTACTTTAGGTAGATAAAAATGAAACTAAAAACTTTTTAAATTTCATCAATATCATTATCATCTGTTACCGTTTTTACTCTTGGCATTTGCAGGCTTATGCTTGAGCGTGCCATCATTACATCTCCTAGATTTAGTTACTACCTGCAGTTATGTCCAATTATGTCAAAGCTCAAACCTTTTTTAGATTTTTCCTCTCTCATCTTTCATAGTCTAGACATTGAGATTATTTTGATTCGGTTACAATCGTTCAAAGAATACAACTGAAGTTTAAAAATTCCTATAAATCGATACCTTTGTGTGAAGCAGTCTGGCGTAAGACTAGCCTTCCCTTTGATCTAAAGAATCCATTCCACATTGTTCTCACATGCCCATATATTTGCACTTGAACTGAGAACATAAATACAGAAAAATAAATTCCTTTTGTCATAGGTCAGATCAAAGCAACGTATTATTTCAAAACAACTGTTTCTTTTTGATACACTTGAATAATAATAATGTAGTAGGTACATAAGTTTTGTAAGAAAATTTTAAAAAAAATCTTTAATTTTTGTCACGTAAATGATAAAATAAAAAAAATGTTTTTGTATAAAAAGTAAGTATGAGCAAATTGAATACATATGAATGTATTCCCTTAAAGTAATAGTCGTAAAAGGAGCGTTTTGAACCGAATTGCTTCGCTCATAACGTCCAAACCTTATTTTCTCTCCGATATTATGCCAAAGCAAAAAAAAAGTAAAATGATAGCAAAAGCTTATTTTCCTATTCGCTGCTGCACACTTTGTTTGAGTGGTGGATAAAATGGTTTAATAAATGAAGTACCTACATTCTACGATATAAACATTCCGTGTAATCGGTCGGTATGTTTTTAGTGGTTAGTGTGGTTACTGAAAGTTAGACTCAACATTATTTTTTAGAGCGCAACTAAGAGAAAAGTGTGAGCCCTTGAATTTTAAGAAACGTGATTATCTATTCCTAAAACAATTAGTTTGTGACACAACTAGGTCAGACCAAGGCCTGAAGTTGATGAATTAAGACGATCACCTTTTGTTTGCAGGCGTCACGCTGAGAAACAAACGAACTTCATCTCTGGGCTCGATTCCACTGAAGCACTGGATATTATTGTTTACGGACAGCACAATATTGATGACGATTCTGAAGGATACGCTATGGTAAGAGAACTGGAAAACGTTAAAGGTATTCAAAGAACAAAAAATATAGTCGGTATTAGAGGGAATACAAAGGGAGCTCTGTTTACTCAAAGAAACGTATTTTTGCCCATTTAATAAATAGTAGTCTAAAACCAAAAGTATAAAGGAAAGCAGATTTTCAGACCCACGATTGTTGTCTTTACGGATTCCAGCGTTGTGTTTAGAACGATATTTGTTTTCAAACCCTAATACAACAAACATATTCATAGAAAGTCGTTCGCTTCACGCATCAGATGAACGAACGATGAACCTATCAATATTTTCCACAATACATATTTGTCATTTGAACCCGTCCAGACAGAAACAGTAATACAAACACATTGAGGCATTCGAATAATAAACGAAATACATTCTGCCAACTATTATACGTCAACAAAATTTTCAGAAACATGTTATGATCAAAATTGGAGAAGACAAAATATGTGAAGATAATAAATACCTTAGTGAACGTTGACATGGTATCTCATTTCGTTTTACATGGTATATGTCTATCTGAAGAAACGTAAACAATGTAATCCTTCGGGGAAACATGTGTGTGACTTGTAAAGGTTGATGATCCAAAATACGAAACATCACCATATTCCAATTTATGTGTTAAGTCAAATGAACATTGTATTTTAAAGCTATTCCATTTAATTTTGCATTTTTAATCTCTTTATTCTACATCCATTCAATACTCAACTCTATTCAGTTAAATTAAAGTTACTTTTCCTTTTCTTAGCTATACGTCTACGATCGGAAAGACAAGGTGACGCTTTTAGACAGCTTCATCAGTTTGACCCCAGAGTCCTACTTCGACGTGAACATCTATGTGTGGGCGATTGATTCCTCGCCCAGTGTAAAAGCGTTGTCCCTTTCTAGTAGAAAATGTATTTTGGAAACGGTAAGTTGAATTATTTATGATAAGCCAAAGGAAGATTTTCGTGTAGGTTTCCGAAACAAAATGTTAGTTTGAAAACATTAATGTTCACTTTGAGTTGATCTCCCACAAATGAATTATTACGGATCTGTGATAAAGTAGCCTAAAAACCTTAGACTTGTGACTCGAGATTGAATGGTTTGCTACCGCCCACGTAAGTAGGTACATTGATCAATGTTCGTCGTATCGAGGCGAATGTAGGTTGATATTAGAATAAAATATTTTTGTTTCTTGACAAATCTAGGCTTTTAGTGAGCGCTTATCTTTATGATTAAGTAGTATAAAAAAGAACCAACTAACATATTGTTATTTTGTCGTTAAATCACAAATAACGATGTTGCTTTTTAATTTATCTCACCAACAAAACACGTTCTCGAAGTTTTATTTTTCGTTTTTTTTCGCAACATTATTTGTAGCGGACGATATTTTTTGTATAAAATTAATTACTCTACACCTACGCGTTCGAATAAAACCTTCATAGGTTAAATTTCGTCATTAATCGGTCGGGCAATAGAAAACAATGAAGGATGCGGGTGACATGTATCTGAGTGAGAGATCATCAATCATTTGTCATCGTTCGATTGACGTTAAAACGATCCTGTAGAGCAAGTCGGTGAAAAATAGGCCGCCGATGACAATGCTATTAACACTTGAGTGGTTAACTTTTTGCTTTGCCGAAGATCTTATTGAAGGTTTTTGCTCTTGGCATTTATGTCCTAATAAATTATGTTAGACCTGCTTTTGTACTACTACTTAATTGAATTTCTTCTTAAATTAATCCTTGAAAACGCAGTGAGTTTAGGGTTTGAAATTACTTGTCATAATAACAGTATTTCACCATAACATTGATTGTTTAATAAAACTTATACGGAACAAAATTATTTAATTGGCACAAAATTCATAAATTCTAGGCAGAGTAGAACAAAATTTATTGTGAATTTCAAAGTATCGTAATAAATAGCTTTGTCAATAAAAGGCAACCAAGCACACATGTCCGTGTGGTGTCCGGATATAATGAATAGCGCCACCCCATATCCTCCACTGGGTGTCGTAATAGGCGACTAATGGACCTTAAGACCTAGTGCACTGTACCAAGCACCTTGGGTCACCCGAATGGTGGCGGGTAAACAACCAACAATCGCATTCCCAAAGAGGGTTAGTGTCAGGCAGGCGACCGACTATAAAACCATAGCCAAATCCATTAGCAACATGTTTAGCAAAAAAACATGTTGCGCCGACCCCAAGTAAAATGGGATAAGGGCAGGAAGATGATGATGAATAAAAGGCAACCACGAGAAAACTGTTCAGAATTAAATAAAACCGTGCAAAATGAAGCCGAAGCGACTATTCCAGTTACTTACACTAAACATACAGCCATTTTTACCTATAGCCAACGAAAATAGTGTTTCATCTGGAAAATCGCGAACAGTTGGAACGGAGGAGTTTTATATCGCATCAACCATGAAATTGATCATAGCCCGCGATTTAAGGCCCTAACACTACGTGAATTTATAAATATAAATAGTCTATAGGTAACATCAAAACTTCAAGCGGGACGCTAATAAGCAGCTGCTGAATTAACGCACCAGGGGTTACTAAAGCAAAAACTAAACAAATATTGATTCAAAGTATTAAGAAATAAAGAAAGACTTCCACGCTGCTGATATTTGTTAGTTAAAGTATCATTGAACTGTACAAAGGAAGATACAAGAAACGTAACCGAAAACAACAGGATGGAGAAGTAAATCGAAATTTCGTTTTACACGTAAAATCCGTTTAAGTATTAATTCACGGAATACATTTGTGTCAGTTTGTGTGTCGTCCTCGCCACACTGCGGCAAATAAGCTTTTTGTCATTTCTGCTTCTACCGTAGCGTGTCGTCCTGATTTTCATGTTTTGCTCAGCTCGCGGTTATTTCGATGTTGGTTTAATTTTCCTTGCTTTTTTGACGTGTTGTAGCGAAATCAGACACTGATTAAAGTATACCTATGTATATTGTTTTGTGACATTGTTATTAGGGGAGGCCTTTGCCCAGCAGAGGGATAAGTGATTTTAAACTTTCACGACTTGTACACTTATTTTAGACGACAAAACGAGACTTTTTCGCGATATAATTCGATATTTCTTTTCTCCCAACGTTTTGATCGAGTTGCACCGACCGTGGTCACGGGTGGACTCTACCGTGTCACTTCTCTCCCAGTCCACCCGTGACCTAAAATACAGCAGAGGTATCTTGTGTAGGCTACTAAAAAAAAAGTTATTAGTTGTAATTATATTGAGTTTCTTTTATTACTCTCCATTCACTATTTTGGGTCTCACAAAATGAATGTAACTATCCCACATTACCATGCATCCCTACTATTTCTATCAACTTATTCACCTATACAACAATGTATTTATCTACATTCGCATTCCAAAACAAACTGGACCCGCATTAATTACGAACTTGACCCGTGGTATTAATTACCGGAACAGTTTGTCTGTGTCCAGGCGATGGGTCGCGGGTCGCTGTCTCACCCGCTTCACACTAATCTTTGACGCTAGAGATATCAAGTAAGCGGAAGAATAAATTATTCTGGCTGATAACAAAAGGTGGTTTATTACGAGTAATATTGCTAACGGAATAGGCTTGAACGAAATAGCCTATTTGCACTATTGTACGGCATATAGTGGCGGATTTTTTACCTGATCTTGTATAGAAATAATACTGAAGAGTTTAATTGGAATCATAAATAATAATTTTACACATAATAATATGTGTGAATTATACATAATACTGTGGACAGTAGTTCTAAAAATTTGAACTTATTTCCAAACTTAAGTTACCAGTATATTCGTTAATCAATATTGACCCGAAGGCCGGCACAACATGCATGATACGGGACTCGGATAAGTTTTAATGGACATTCGTTAGTAGTTTGACTGCGAATTGTTTTTTGAAATGTGTTTTGTTTCTATGGGGACTATCTCAATCAACATTTTAACATTGATTTGATGTGTTATATAGTGCGGCATATACCATCACAATACAGTACAGAATAATCTACATAATAACGTGGTTTTACAGTCAAATAAAAATTGTCTGAATATGAAAAGCTGTCTTTTAGGGATTTGTTAAAACAGTTAAATTCTAGTGACGTTTACGATAAGTTTTATTTTGCTAGCCCATGGAAACCCAAAGCGGGCAAATGCCTCCTCAAAACGTTCCCAAAAACCGGCCAAGTGCGAGTTGCACTTGCGCACGAAGGGTTCCGTACTATCATAATAAAAAATAACGTTTGTTGTAGGAATACAATTTTTTTGGTTACCTGTTTATTGAGATCGAGTAAAAATTGCACAAAAATTACGTTTGTTGGACCGCCTCAATGTTTACTCTTTGAGTACGGAACCCTAAAAACGATGTTTACGAAAACATCTAGGACTAAGTAATTCTCTCTTATCATATTTTAGGATAAAGGCGAGGCTGCCGGCTTCTATGAGGGCTGCATGACACGACTGATTCTAAGGAGAGTGGTCAACGAGTGCCGATGTTTGCCTTTTGATTACACAGGTTACAATATTAGAATATCATGTTGTTTCCATTACTAGTCGTGTTATGTAAAAAGTAAAATGATTTTCATCCTTTTCAGCTAAAGAACTGGGTGTCAAAGACTACGGAATTTGTTCTTGGGAGCGTCTTGTTTGTATTTATCAAACAATTGGTAAGCATTGCTAACTAATGTAGTTAGTGAAAAAATTATTCAATGGTTGGTATTAATAATTAGCTTGGTTTGTTTTACGCAGCCATAAAATTGTAATAAAAAAAGACATGAGCAAAAAAAAAACATTTTAAGTGTGAGATTACGAACGCTCTCATTTAAAACTAATCAAAGAAGAATCCCTAATTTTATAATTTTGTCTTTTTTGCCACAAATCTCAGATGTTCGGATTAAATACTTTAGGAATATACGCGGCGTTTTTGGACAGGCATCCATCATCCTTAGGGCGCTCCGTCATATTTGAAAAATGATGCGCAGTTGGATCCGTCTTGTTCAAAGGCTGCTTGTCAGATAGTTGAAAGTGTGATAGAAGACGGTTTTTTCCTGGAAAGGTAATGTGTCTTACAACGTGTTTCATTGCGGAATAGGTTTATTTACTTTTGTGTATAGAAAATCTAGGCGTGGTTAGGTAGGAAGTAAACGAATAAAAATAAATTTTCAATTTACCGAAATAGGTTTTTTCTCACAGAAAAGTGGCTTAAACTTAAATGGTTTTTGGAGAAACAAAAAAAAAACTGTATGTAAATAAAGCTGGCTATAATATTTGTTGTAACAGAAATCGTGGAGGTGGATATAAAGGATATTTTATCACACAGCGAATGTTATCAGCGATGTGACTACGTGCAGTATGAAACCGAGGTGGAGTTTATAAAGAATCAGCGCCATTTAAGGTATTATAAACTAAAGTCAAGATTTTTTAAATAGAAAATACTTAGTAACTTTAGAAGATCAACATTTCAATATTCGGCTAGCGTGGATGCCATTTGTTGTGTTACCTATTTAGAATCATAATTATTTTCATATAGAATAAAACATTATGCAAACAAAGTAAACAAATATTTTAAATTTTCCGGTTTAGAAGCTGTTTAACTTTCTTTAGATAATGTCCTACTGATAACTAAAATTCATGGCAAACTGAAATCCTTAAATATATTTAAAGCGATTTATTGTCTCAATCGTACTTAAAAGCGAATAAAAATTATTTCTTAGCAGAACACTTTATATCCAGTATAATGCCTCCAAAGTAAATTATCAAAGTGATTCTCGGAAGCATTTAATTATTTTCAAGAATTAAATAACTCTCTTTATTCAACGAAATGTTAATCGACTTGAGAAGCCAAATAAAATACTCGACAGACGTCTTAGGTCCAACTTGTAGAATTATGCGTAAGTAAGCCTACTTAAAACTTAAATTCCATTATGCCTAAATCATTTTTGGGATTCAGTTAAACGATACTAAGAATCCATGTCGGTCTCTAAACAAATTACTTAATATTTTCTCAAAACCGTTGGCTTAAACTATAATTATAAGTTTTTCATCAAGAATTAGTTGCAGAAGTTTTAAAAAGTAATAGATTCTATTAACAGACTTTCAAACTTGACTAATTGCCTAAAAAAATCTTTCAAAATCTCTCTTTCCTTCAAAATTTGTATAAAAAAAGAAAAACTCTAGTTACTCTTTCTTTGTCAGATATTTACTTCAGATGGACCCAGCAGTATATGCGTGAATACTCTAAAAAGATTTTATTTTTTTAGAATGTTGAACCAAAGCCGAAGTAGAGTGCTAGTTCATTTTGGTCAGACCACTTGTATGAAATACAGGAGAGAGGTCTTGTATACATGGGATCAGATGTTAGGTAAGTTACAAAAGTGCATGAATCGACGATCCATGGTGAACAAATTAATTATGAGCCTCCGCAAATGTCTTTTTTTTTTGAGTTGATATATTTCGTGAAGAGTTAAGTGTTTGAAACAAATCAAGATTTAATATAAAAACAACTTAAGACAAAACCTATTTCCGACTTATAATTGACATCTGGAAATTGAATGAATGAATTATAACAGTGGAAAATACAATTACGAGTATATTTGTAACGCACCAGAAAAATGTGTACCAAATTAAAAAATACAGGGCGAGATAAACATTAAGCATGGCTCATTTAAAAGGCACGAGTTCTCATGACGAGATTACTGGCACAAATTCTGAATTTCGCATCAAAATTTCGTGTCAAACGGACTACGTAAACGGTTTTTTGTGTCCTAAAAGATCACAAATTTATCTAAGAGAGTCGTTTTTGAAAGCCTTGATATTCTCGCGTAACATGTTTATGTATTAGGGAAGATTACCGAAACCCTGAACGAAATATTACGTCTACGTACAATCAGTAAATTTGTTTTTGTTGAGTTGTTTCCGTATTCGACGTATTTCATTATTTGTTTAAGCTTCTTCCTGTACTGTGCTTCAAACATAAGTTGGTAACAAATGAAGGTGTTTCCTATGTATTCTTCGCTCGTGTAAAATGCTGTTTGCTTCTATTTCATATAATATTCCAGTTACACCTTTTACTGGAATTGTAATCAAGATCATTAATAATATTAAATGATTATACTGTACATATACCCTTAAAGTAATGGCCTTTGACCATTTGAGGCACTGCAATACAAAAAAAAACATGTCGATCTTTAAAGACATCATGGCGACCTTTGAAGGGAGTTGTTTTAAAGAAGGCATGTCGCCATGTGACAAGAAGTAAGAGAGCTACTACACAGTGCAAAACAGTGTGTCGCTTCCACAACTTCTTCAACAACAGTCTTACGTTTACAGATGATAGTAATCACCCAGGTTGTAAAAAGTTAAAAAGAATTTCAAGTGATTTTTTGTTTTGCCTTATGTCCCTTTATCATTGTCTATAATAAATTTTATTATTTTCTAGCAAATCTCGGCGGCATCTTCGGGCTTTGTCTGGGTGGTTCCATTATCAGCATCATTGAGATCATTTATTTTCTCCTCGAACTGCTGTTTCTAGTCCTGAACTCTTACTGCCATAATGAGGTCACTCCAAATCCCGAGAAACCCAACAAAGTCTTCATAATCTCTCAAAATCATATGACGTCTAAAAAAATGCCAGGAAAAGTTAATGGGAAATATAAGTTTGTGAATTAAATGGTAGTTATAACATACAATTATGTAGTTTTATTAGTTCTACTAAACAATATTGAAACTCCACATAATCTTTTACAATTCGATTGGGAACACAATAAAATTCACTGCGCTTTCTAATAATAAGGGTTAGTCTGTTGGTAAATAAACTGCTGGAGTTACTCCTTAGATTATACTCACATTTGATTGTACGTCAAATTTATAAGGGCCTTGTGAATTAAGGAGACTGAAGTGCCCGCAGTCTTAATTTTGCTCTGATGAAAAGCTCAGGAGCTAATTACTTGCGTTAATTTGGTATTATGCGCATTGAAATTGTCTAAGTGTATGATTGGTAAAATAACATTTATGATTGAAGTAAAAGTTCCTTATAGATATTACGTCACAATTTTATAATCACGCATACACTAACGCCTAACATAATATGTGACTCGCAATCAGTTATTCTATTCAAATGTCGCTTTAAAACAACATTGCATATAATAATATTTATTTATAAAAAATATTAAACGTTGTTTTATTAATTGGTACACACTGTGTCTATGTTTGCACTATGTATGCAGAAATTTTATAGGATATTCGTGCTAATTGTATTTGTATGTACGTGTTTAATTTTGTACTTTTGGGTGAACATAAATGAATAAACAAAATGTTTGTAAATAACTACAACAAGTACATAAAAGTTGTGATTTTTATTGCCACCCTCTTATGCCACCGTGCTACTTTATGGAGTGTCTTGTCAGTTCTTCTCATAATGACGGTTTGGAACCGCGCAACTAGAGTCAGTAACGTTTTTAAAGTGCCTGAAAAGGCCTACTCGAAATAAAAACCTTTTGATTTAGTTTTTTTTTTGTTCAGTTTATTTATGAATTAGAAGAAATTCTACAATAACAAAAGCTTCCAGTAGACATGCTTTGGTTTTTACCCCGTAACATAAATAAAGGGTAAAAATACATCCATCCAAACTTTCGCATGTACTTCTGCTACAAAAATAATATTTACATTCTAGTCAGGTTTACGTATAGTGGCTGAGGCAATTTACAACTCGTATAGTCGATCGTCTCGTACTTATTTTCTGATGCACTGATAACACTACTTACATATTGCTCCTGAGCCTAAAACATGATAAAAACAATAAAGTATTATACCTAATACAAATAAATAAAAAGATATTGTAAGCATTACCCCACTCTGACTCTAGGGTGTCAGCTAACTTTATACTATATTTTATCAAAATTGATCCAGCCGTTGGGGCGTAAAAGAGTACCAAACATCCATAGAATAAGCAACCCGTTCATGGGTCAATGTATACGTTTGTACAACAAGCTACCCATAAGTTGTCGCAAATTACCAATTAAGAAATATATTTTTTTTTATCAAATATTACTTATCCAAATCATTCAAATAATTTATATTTAAAAAATACTATTTTTTAGATTATTTTGTGTATGTACTCACTTATAAGTTTCTTTTTTTTTGTGGAATCTTAAGTATAAACATTATGCAGGTATAGTATAAATTACAACCATTGCTTGCTATAATTATTTACTTTACTAAACCTGTAATATCAGATCGAACTGGAACTTTCTGCAAAAGGTTCGTCCAGTAAATGTTAACACTCTGCCTTTATCAATAGTTGTCTCAAATTTAAAAGAGACAGTGACATTTCTTCTCAGTTTAGAAATGTTGAATCCAGTGAGTACAAAATTTATATATATACTAACTGATCCCGCAGACTTCGTACTAACCCAATCCATAAATAAAAGGCCAAAAATGTTGAATTAAAAAAAGAAAAGGGCTGTTTTTAGGGCTTTCCCGGCAATTATTCGTTTTAAACCTGCCTTAGACCTCCACGAACATTTCAAGACCAAGATAAGATAAATCCGTTCAGCCGTTATCGAGTTTTAGCAAGACTAACGAATAGCAATTGATTTTTATATTCGTAGATGGATATATAAGACATGTAAAAGTGATATAATTATCCTAGTTACAAAATAAATGATTTCATTTCATCCATCCATCGATGCTCACAAACTTTCGCGTTTAAAATATTAGTGGGATAAAACGTAGTAAGTAGAGATTCTGACAGTAACTACAATCAGTGTTCTTTGTGAAGTCTTATAAAATAGAAATTTCATTAGTAATTACAGTAATTAATTGGAAAGCAATTAAGGAGGGTTAGATTACATAGGTTTCAATATTACCTCTTTTTCTTTCTTTTTTGTCTTTAAATGCAAGTAGACGACGCAGCTGGTTAATAGTACTGGGACACTTAACACGCCGCCCATCACAATAGATTCTGCGGTCGTGATTCTGGATCCTGAGAATTAAAATTTTATCTAATTAAGTCAGACGTCAAAGAAACTTAACATTAAATGTATTAAAAATACTATAACTAGCTTTTCCCGCAACTTCTCTCGCATGGATGTCGGTTAAAGCAGCATCTCTTTAACGTAGTCAGGTAAAAAATTGTCTCTGTGCTAATCTAGAGTGACAGCTAACTTCGTATAAAATTTCATCAAAATTAGTTTATCCAATTAATTTACAAACATCCATACATCAAAACTTTCACGTTTAGAATATTAGTAGGATTACAAATTGTTACGGAACTGATTCGTCAAATTCACGTTACTGTTTCTGGCCAAAGTGAGCAATTTTGTTAAAAAAGTAGTTACAAAAAGTGATATTCGCTCTTACTGTTGTCCAGCTAAAGATCATTTTGAAGAATGTTTTTCATTTAAACTTACCACAGGTTGGGCTAGTCGAGGTTGTTGTGTTGTATTTTTCAGGTTTCATTTTAAAAACGATACGGACGTAACCGAGTTTGCTATCTTCTGTCTTCAAAAAACAAATCTGGTCCTTATTGTTTTTATGCAGCCTCCAGTCAAACAAATCAAGAAAGGGATGATGAAAATTGCATCCGACTACAATAAGAACACAATTAAATCGACTGACTAAAGTATGGGTGAGCTTTTATAAAAGCGAATTTGTGTTGCATTACATAACAATACTAGCTTGTAGTTACCCCATGGCTGCGCAAAGACCTCTTCCAATATAATCAACATCAAAGTCAAATATATTTTATTTCTAATAGGCCTTTTTAAATACTCTACTTTGGAAGCGTTAATTTACTGATTTTAGTTGTGCGGTTCCTAAATATCATCTCCATGCAGATAAATCAGCAAGAAACTCCATAAGTAGAAGTTTAGTGAAGAATTATGCAGCTCGCTTTGGAATGAGATCCACCATTTTAATATAGGTCGGTGCCACTGACTTATTCACTTATCATAGTAGCTCAGCCCACCTCGAAATCCATAAGTTTGAATATATTCTCCGTCAATAAAGTTTAGGCTTTCGTTTGCTGTGTTCAGATACGTCATACTAGCAGTATGTTGGTTAACTGTATACTCGTATCTGATATTTAATTTTTTGTCTGGCTGTGTGATATAACCTGAAATGTAAAATAGTCCTTTTTATTATTTATCAATACGAGGCTATAATTTTCGACTTGAATAAATACGGGCCGCATGAAGCCAAAAGTTGCAAGAGATGAAGTGATTTGAAAGAGGGAGGGGTGGCATTTGCCTGGACGCAGGGTACTGGGTAAAAGCCTCAGCATCTCATATGGGATAATATTCTATATTGATACAACAGTTTGCTGAACTATTCTCTCAATACATTACTGGCTAGCTGCCTTAATAATACAGACTTCAATCTCGTCAGGCATTCGGATGCAAACACTTTTGATGGTTTTTTAAACATGTAATATTTTTATGCTCACCAAAAAAGGTTCTCATTAAGAGCAATTCAGCGGTTATTGTCTTATCATCTAGCATATACTCGCAACGAAATTGTGTATCGTTGTGTATCTTAAATACAGCGCTTAAGGATAACTTTCTGGATGGGTTCGACTCTGTAATAAATACAATTGTCCCTCATGAAACAAAATTAAAAAAAAATATCTATGGCCTTTATCTACGGTTTCTTCCAGCTAGCAAATACAAATCTATACCTGCTATAAGATCGACTCCATTTAAATTACATATTAGGATTCCATATTCGATATTTTTTTCAAAAGTGATATTTATTATTTCATTTTTAGTGTAGCCGTAGAAAAATTTAAAATCAGTTGTGTCGCCAACATTTTCAAATTGTGGGACTAATTTTAGGCCATTTGTCGATAAGGCGAAGTCATGAACTGAAAAGTAGAACAGGGTTTGTTATTAAAAAAAAAATCATACATGGCATATACATATAAATCAAAGTCTCTCCGTCCCTTTGTATTCATAGGTCTTGATACATATACATAGGTCAAAGCTCTGATAGCTTAGTGGGAAGACCGTAGGACTGCTAAGTCAGAGGTCTTGAGTTCGAACCCCACGGCGCGCACCGGCTTTTCGAATGTTGTGTGCTTTTAAGAAATAAATATCACAGCTTCTGGTGACCTAAATATAAATACCCTTATAAATAATAACACAGTTTTAGACTTACAAAATTTTCTTCTAACACATAATTTACAGCTTCACATTACTGAACCGACCCGTGAGGATTCCTGCATAGATCATATTATTAGCAACATGAAAAACGTTATTGGTAAAGTTCACCATTTATATTTATCGGATCATGATACTGGGCAGACTCTAGATTTTCCTGCTAAATATCAAAAACCGGGACCTCTATTTATTTATGTAATGAAAAGAGATTATTGCGAAGATAACATCTTAAAGTTTAGAAAGCATCTTGCAAGTTTATCGTGGCAGGACGTACTAAATGAGCCAGATTTAAAGAGCGCATTTAGTTTATTCCATGAAAACTTTACAATTTTATATAATTTGTGCTTTCCTATTAACAAAATTAGGGTAAATGTAAACGTTACTTCGCCTAAATGGATTACTAAAGGTATTAAAAAATCGACAGTCACGAAAAGAAAATTGAGACAACTATGTTATAAGTTAAAGAACGAAAAGTCTAAATCAGAATATATACTGTATAATAAATTATTAAAAAAATGTATAGTGCACTCTAGAAGGCAAGTAAACCAAAAACATATTTCAATGGCTTCGAACAAATGTAAGGCTACATGGAATATAATTAAAGATAAACATGAAATTAGATATGGTCAACAAGATATAAAGATTATTGAAAATGGGGTACTTATAAATGATCCATTAAAAATCGCTAACTTATTTAATACATTCTACATACAAAAAACTAATAAGCAAAATAATAGTTTACCAAATTATAATCTAATAAATAAAAATAATTCAACTATATTCTTAACACCATGTGACGAAGATGAAGTAAAAAAAGTCATCAAATCATTAAAAGACACTAGTGCTGTTAGGTATGATTTGATATCGACAGATATTCTCAAACATGTTTGTGTTGAAATTTCCCCAGTATTAAGCTATCTTGTAAATCTTTCATTTTGGCAAGGAGTATTTCCTGAAGAGTTAAAATTATCCATAGTCAAGCCACTGCATAAGAAAAACGATAAAGAGGAATAGCTCGACTAGTTTCAGACCCAACCGGATTCCTTAATCATGAGCAGACGCGGAGGTGGGGTCGCAAGTCGAACTAAATTAAATATTGACTTACTGTAATCTGAATACTGCGTCCTCCGTATGAAATTGATTCTGTATGACAACTTCAAACCCTTCCGAGAATTGTAGAAGTATAGTATGTAAGAATTATTTTCGCTGGCGTCAAATAGCGAACGGAATTCAGCGTGATTACAAGATTTTCCTTCAATTTCTTCAGAATCGGCTACCAAGTCTGCAACAAGAAGAAAATAATTATACGCTTCGTTGTACTCCTAAAAATTAAAATGTATTTTGTAGCAGCAATTCAATTATATTGTGTCCATTATGTTTGTGCTATTACAAAACTTTATTGCTTGCATATTATGTCCGAAAGATCTAGTAGTCTAAAAAAATATTACCCGGATTATAATATTGGAAGTTAAAATCACCGCAAGATATCTCCCATCTTACATGTATCAGCTGGCCATCCAAATATTCGTAGTTCGTTTCTCCGTCCAAATATGGATACGTTTTAGATACAACAGGCTCCAATTTCACACTATTTATGAATAGTTTCAAAGGCACTAAAGCAAAATAAATAGTAGTTAGGAGAAGATTAGATTAAAATTTAAAATAAATGTCCATTGAAACAGAATAACTGCTATAGTAGAGTAAAAGATATTAAATCCTTTCGGTTTCATTAGGCTGCGTATAGCCAACACGCTCCCGCTACGCGCACAACGCATATTATTCGTCGCCTGTAAACAAATTAAGTCTTATGACACGTACAGACTTTACTACAAATTGCGATTAACAAAGTGCAACCGATGCGTATATGGGGTGGAATCTCGAGGTCTCAAATTATATAACAACACATTTGAACATTATGCTAACAAAATTGAATGTAATTAAATTTCAGACATTTAATTTAACATAAGGTTGTGCACTTTTTTATGTGGAGCACCGTTTAGTATTTTTATACCAATATTACATAATTTAAATGAATGATTATTACCTGTACAATTTTCTGCTTTCGAATTAATAATTACAATAATTAAACACACACAATAGGTCCACATTGTAATAATAGGATAACTGAACTGTTGCAGTTGTTGTTGTTACAACTTACTGGGTGCATATGACTCAAAACGCATGAACGTGTTTTCCAGACACAACATGTAGCAAATAATTGGTAATTTTAATTAAAATCGCACTTTCCAGTCGTACTAAGTAGGTAAATCATTAAAGTTGATGATAAACACTAAAATTCCTCGATGTGGTGGTCAGAGAGCTTACCACCAAACGCGAGAAGTATTATAATTATTCAATGGTAGAAGCGAGGCACCCCTTACTAACAGGTATGCTGAGCGCTGTCCTTCCACTGCCACTATAATATTACTGAGAGGTGGTGGTAGGCACAGATAGGCAATCACTAATGTGGCAATGCCGTGAGGTTACTGAAATCAATTTACAACTAATATCCAAAGTTGCCCAATTTCCTGGATCGCATTTATCCTTATAGGACAATTCCGAACCTTGATACTGCAGCACAAATTGAATAATGTAAAAAATACCGTGCTTAAAAAATCTGCGATTACTGAAATAATTCCTTTTTTTTTCTATATGTATATAAACTGCAAGAACTAGTCTGCCTGTCTGGCACTTGTCCATGAATTTTTGATGAATACGAATACGACCAGATCCAAATAGCAGATGTAGGACAAAAAACAGACCATGTCTGACATATGCCAACAGACGGGTGGGCCAAGATAGCATCCGACTGGATTCCGCAAAACCACTGGAGACCACGAGGTGGGCCCAGTCGTAGATATAACTACTTCATAAATGAATGGCCTACACTTGCCCCCGAAAGGGAGAAATGGAAAGATAAGAGGGAGGCATTTGCCCAGCTGTGGGACTATAGAGGCTGTAATAATAACAAAGTTTTCAACCCTTTGTTATAGGTTGAGACAAACAAAAAAGAAATAACACATAATTGATCAAAGTAGGTATTTAGTTACTTATCGAAAATACTTACAAATTTTAATTAATTAATCATATTAACAAATCAAGGAAATAAAATTAATTAGTATAATTTAGGTACATATAACTGTTATGCCAAATAATACCGCAAAATACTGATTTATCGGTTCATGTGTTCAGTCACAGGCATAATTAAAATTGTCACCATATACGGAAAGGAAAAAATCTAATCATAATAATGTTGTTAATGTGAAAGTATCTGAGTGTGTGTGTTGTCTCTACTCGCTCAACCAGCAACATACACCATGCATCTAAACATTTTAAGACAACGAGCATATGCTTGTAACTATATTTTGATAATATCAACATAATGAACATATTATTATGAAGTAAAAATATTTTGATAGTGTTTGTTAAAATATTTTTAACTGGCGACTCGTCCCAGCTTCGCACGGGTGTAATACTCATACATTATACATCACTACATAGTATAAAACAAAGTCGCTTTTTCTGTCATGTGTCATGTTGTATGTCCCTATGAACGCTCAAATCTTTAAAACTACGCAACGGATTTTGATGCGGTTTTTTTTAATAGATAGAGTAACTCATGAGGAAGGTTTTTATGTATAATATCATCCATTAAATAGTGGACAAATACTGTTATTTTTGAGGTTTCTAATGTGATGTCGCAAATAATTACATTTTTTCCGCTTACATTGCAAACGCAGGCTGAATCCTACGAGATTTATCAAAATAATGTACTAAGTATTGTACACAATGAAAAGGTCTACAGAAAACTCCGCGATGGTATATGTCTATCTCTTATGGATATCCCACAATAACATTTTTTTGTCATTTACTTTTTACGACAAATAATGACTAATATTCGAAGCGTTTTTAACCAATACAGCATTAATCCTTATCCAATTAAATACCTTAAATACATTGTTGATTTAATATAGATCTATTTGGCCTTTTACAGCATCTGATTTAAATCAATATTTTGCGGGCTACGGGCAGTAAATGAATAAATCAAATCTACTGGATTGATTTTATCATTTTTTCAGTGAGTTACATATTTTAAACCCGTGCAAAGCCGGAGCGGGCCGCTATGTTTTTTTTATAAACAACGTTCACAGTTTTTCTGTAGCGTATTTAGTATATCAGCATTGCACCCGTGCGAAGCCGGGGCGGGTCGCTAGTACCTAATACATTATAAACCTTCCTCTTAAATCATTCTATCTATATAAAAGCCGTATCAAAATCCGTTGACAAAGTTTATATTATAACGATATTTATTAGACGGTAATCCGAAACGACTGGAAAGAGATCATGCGCAGCACCCGCATTTTTACCAAAACAGCTTCATGAATTCCAAAAGTAATGCAATTTCAGTAAAAGATAAAAATATTCCCACAACGCCATCTAGTCTCTAATTAAGTAGGTATACGAGAGTATCTTGTGTTATGAGTACTAGTATATTTGTTATGTAAACATACTTATATATTTTAGACGACAAACGGGACTTATTCGCGATATATTATTTCTTTTCTCCCGAAGTTTCGATCAAATTATGTGTACAAGTCGCAAAAGTTTAAAATACTTAGGTACATATTTCTAAATACATAGGTACATATTTTAGATAAATTACACGAAGACACAGAACAAATGACCGTGCTCATCATAAACATTTGTCCTGGGTGGGAATCGAACCCACGACTTTCGATATAGTAGTCAAGACCACTAACCACTAGGCCAAAAAGGCCCGTCAAGCCGTTAACCCGATAACAACTATTTCACATCTTTGATGATCACTAATAAATATGAATTAATATCACAGCATTAAAAATATACGCGACGATTCCTATATTATATCCGAAATCAGGAATATTTTTTGATGTTTTAATAAATTTTGATGTCTATGCCTTTAATTGAAATTTAACAGGTGTTGCGAAGCCATGGTAACAAATTTCGGTTGGTGTCAACGACGTTTTTCGTAAAATAGTATAATAATTGAATAAAAATCTCTAGGAATATAAACTTAATATTCTTTTTACTTTGCAGTAAATAATGAAATTACTGTACCGTAAAAAGTTCGCTCTTCCTAATTGCTTTATCGGCGGAAAATGCAAATACATTTTGTCTCTGTGATGTACTTCACGTCTTTAATTAGTGTCAAAGAATATCACCGGGATAAAAATAACCCCTTTTGTTAAGTTAGGTGGAAGCGAAATGTTTTGTGCTAGAAAATTGTGCTTAAATTTGAGAAGGGTGAATGGCCACAGGCGCGGAAACAATTTATAAGTGAAACGGGTTTGTACCAACTTAAGTGCCCTTTGGAAAAATATTAGGACTTTACCAAAAAAGTCAATGTCAAATTGTAGTTTTATTATCTATCGTTACCAGGCCTGTAACGTAAATTTGTTTGTTTTAGGTAGGGGGGAGGATTTTAGATTATTTCACCTACATAATGTTATAATGTACCATTTAAAGATCGTCAGTACTAAAAAATACTAATCAAACACACGCAGTTATAATTTGTCTGGCCAAATTAATATTATCTTTAACAGTTTAATTGTTTTAGTAAATGAATAATGTTATTATTTAAAAATGGTAAACGAGTAGTGTATGGACAATAAATTGGCGAAATTATTCAAGGTTTGTCTCGATGCAGTTTTGTCTCAAACTTATACTACAAGTCGTCATAAGTTTGTCTGGAGTTAGAATACCAAAATAGGTGAACTTTAACCACCGCTTAATGTTCACCGCAGATCACTGAGCAAGTTTCTATAACCAATCTAACCTTTTTGGTATTTAAATAGTTCGGTCATCCGTTATTTACACTACTATATGACAATAGTATATTTAGACTGTGCTACTATTATAAAGAGGTAAGGACCGTACGTTTTTCTCTTAAGATTATTCTCAGAATACATAAAACCGATTTAGGAAGTTCTTATATACATATAAATGCCCGTAAATTATACTTAAACGCTATAACGGTTTACTCACGCGTATTTATCGGGATATCCCGACTAGTTTCGGACCCAACCGGAGTCCTTAATCATGAGCTGACGCGGCGGCGGGGTCGCGAGTCAAACTGATGAGTTCGAATGAAGTCGAACTGACGTAATTTATGTATACAAATCCAGAAAATTAACACTTAACCTGGTAACACGCTAAAAATATAAGGTAATGGAATGTTTTTAATCTTGGTAACTTATGGTGTCCGGATATAAAGAATAGCACCACCCCATATCCTCCACTGGGTGTCGTAAAAGGCGACTAATGGATCTTAAGACCCAGTGCACTGTGCCAAGCACCTTGGGTCACCCGAATGGTGGCGGGTAAACAACCAACAATCGCATTCCCAAAGAGGGTTAGTGTCATAGTCGGTTAGTGTTAGGGTTAGGGTCATAGCCAAAACTTTAAGCAACATGTCTAGAAGACGTGTTGCGCCGACCCCAAGTAAAAATTGGGATAAGGGCAGGGGAATTATGATGGAATGTTTTTAATCTTGGATGCCATGGTAACCGGTATTATAAAACACTTTGAAAATCAATTACATTTTGATTCGGAACAAGGTTGAGTTTTGAATATGCCAACTTTATTTTCTAAATATTTTAGTTCAGTTTTATTCATGTCAATTAATTCAGTTTCCATAATGAGCGTTCGGGTAGAACCAAAATTGAATTCCTTTATCGTTATTTCAACTATCGTCTCTCCTTTTACATGTTTGTAAAGGATATGTTTTACAGCATGTGTTGAGCTTATGTGTATAATTTGAACCCAAAAATAGAACACCTGATTCTTAAAGTATTCAAACTTTTAGTTATCTATATTAAAGTACCTAGTGTATCTATAAAAAATAATACTAATAGGAATACTCGTTCAGACTACATCCTACACTTTAGGAAAAAAGGTTTTATTCACACAAACGACAACACAATACGATTTAAGGACAAATATAATAAAGGATCTGATTTGTAATTAGACAGTTCCAATTAAGCGTTTCAATTAAGTTCACAAAGACGTGCCGACACGAGAATTTTCGTCTACAATAAATTCAGGCGTACTTAGAGACACAATTGCTTGACGTACATTGCTGTATTCATTCCATGAATTAATAGTAAGAAGTGGATCATGGCGTGTTAGGGTAACTGCTACGTTTCTCGGCAATAAATTGAGTGAAAAACACTGTTGAATACTAAGTACTAGAAGGTTGCATTAAGAGTACTTTAGTCGAGGTATGAATTGAAAATGAATTTTGTTAAACCTCTCATTCACACTTACAAGTTTTATAGAACTTACAAGCACAAAAACGGATAAATAAAAATAATAGAAAAAAAACCCCGATCAAATATAATCTGTCTGAATACTATGAAGATATAGGTAATAAATGATAGTACGTGAAATAATTAAAAAGCACAATTTAAAAGCAAATATCTTCATTTAGATCCAAATCTCTAATCGTATTTAGCATTCACTACAATTTTTTACACAGAAATTCTGTTTAAATTATAAACGCGAAACTTTGTAAGAAGATGTCGATAGATGAATGGATTTTTGTTACTCTTTCAAGCTCAAATTAATGGCCTGATATGATGTTTGGCATGGACTTAGTTAACTCCCAGGATTAACACATAGGCTGTTTTTTGACCGATTGCGTCAGAAAATATAATATTTAAACAGCGGGCAACAGTATTTCATATATTTTAGAAGATCTTTTGTTAGTGTTTAATCTTTACCACTTAACACTTAAAACGGCAAGTCGAACGTATTCCGAATATATTTTCCCACATCAATTCACAGAATCTTTGGCAATACAATAGTAAAGTCATGAATAATACATTAAGAATATAAATAAAACTCGCTGATACATTGGCGCATTATCAAGTAACTCAGCTTCAGACGTCACAGGGTGTTAGATGGTATTAAAGCGTTGCGATTTTTTGCTTTGTACCCTGTTATGACTTTAAATGATACAGCTCACCAAGTAATCGCCACAGGCGTTTGATTGAGTGATTTATCATCCTTTAGTAAGATGATTGGGCAACAAATATTGTCCGTGAAAAACTGGTACTAGAATTTTTATTAAACAAAAAAATGTCTGTTACGCTTTGTCGATTCATGAAAGTCAGTCGATTGTAAACGCCCCGTCACTCACTTCGCTGGCACTTAAAAAAAGAAAAATTAAAATTATGAAGCATAACATCATGAGGGAATTACTTGAAACCGTAACCTCAATGACTTGCTGATTATGGGATTTTTTCTTGGAAATTAGCATTTTATCTATATTACGAAAGTCTTATATTATTATGTTTTAATACATAATTGTTATTAAAAGTCAAAATATTACAGCACTATCTAATAATATTATCATCGTCCATGACTGTACAAGTTTGACGTATTAGTCAATTGTTATTCGGAACTAGTCTGTTCTGTACACTAATTATCTCCGGAATATTATCGCTGCTCGGTTGATTAGCGGAAAATTAACTGCTAACCTCATTTTAGGGTTATCTACTAATTTACCATGTATGCCCTGCTTAGTACAGCGAATAATGGTGTTTATACACTTGCGTATTTCCTCGCGCCTTTCCTTGTTATTTATATTAATACATAATAAAGTTCGACAAAATATTCGGTTCGGAAAGAGAGATACAATGGAGCATTTATACGAATGGCTTGTTGTTCTATTATATTTAAATTCTCAAGTGTATCATCACCATAAAATGTGAGGCTGTAATGGCAATGATTACTGAAATATATTATTTTAAACAGTGGAATGGAAATAAATCAGATGCGTACTTGATTTTTCAACATGTAATAAATATCTTTAGCCGGGACACAGCTGAATTTTTGTCTTTATTTCCATTCGGATATAGTAAATAAATATAAAGTTTAGACTATCATGAATAGCAAATTATTTTAGTGCCTATCTAAAATATTTTTGTCTTTACGACCTTAGACAGATGATTGTTAACTACAAAATTATTTTATAATTTAACGGTTTATTCAAGCGTATTTTCTAGGTCCTTCGATTAATTTTAAGCTCTGATAGAATGTTATTAATTGAGTCACGAAAATCAATCTAGGCAACGTTTACTGCCTACCTTAAGCTTTAACCTATTTTATTATAATACCAAAATAAACATGTTCAATACATGAGCTAATCATAGAAATCAAATTATAATGAAATTATAACAAGCAGGCTCTGTTGGCCACATCTATGTTGTTCCATTTATCATGGGTTTTTTGATAGTTGCAAGAACAAAATATGTTAATCCAGTGCATTTACATCTGTGAGTTTGATTCTCTTTCAAATGTATATCAGTAGGATGAAAGAGAAATCTATATTCCACACACACAATATATTCTACTAATGGTATCCACAAATGTTTGCTTATAATAGATTCCTTAAAGTTATTTTTGTTTGTGTTGAAATGTTATCTATATTCTAATTTACTAGACGTGACTACCTTTGTAAGGTTTGTCACATATATTATTATTTGACAGATTGTCTTAAAGTTATACCAATTTCTGCAAAACAGTCATCATTATTCAAACAATTTTGAGTCATTATAAAATATTGTGAACAGATGCAAACTCACTTACAAAACATTATTTGCAATAAAGGCCCAATATTCTTGAAACTTCGAGGAAGTTAACTCGTTGCTGGTACATTATCATGTTAAATGCTTTGCATCTCCTGAACTCAGCGAATAATGATTAAACTTAATGAGGAAGGGGTCCTTTCACCACATCTTAGAGTCACTTTTGCAGTAGTGTAAGCGAGATGGCGCACTTCTTTACATGTAACAGCGTCTCGCTTCCACTGTTTCCATAGTCTTTCTTAAAGATGTGTTTGTAAGCGTCCTGAACCTGATAGTATGCAAATTTATTTGTGCCCATGCCACCGTCAAGATAGTCTGAAAGTGAAATTTTACGAATTGTCTGAATATTTAGAGAGGTAAGTGAGAATGAAGGATGGCTGTGATAATTGTTAAGATTTGGTTAGGAATAGATTTGTTAAGTACTTGAAATATCTGACATCTAAAAGATAAGTAAGTTTCAGTAGTTAAATTTGACTACGCTGTTGTCGACAACAACATTATAAAGTTCTATTTCGGGTTTCAGACTTATGTTATTAAATTTATTTACACATGTTTGAGTTGCGTAGTGGTTTGTTACCCAGATAAACAATTGTAATTCCATTAACCTTAACTGCCCTTCAGGAAGTTTTGCAACATTTTTGTCTTAAAGTTTGCTTGTTAAAAAAAGTTATGGAATTATTTAAAGGTTTATAATAAGTACTAAGTACATACCACATACCAACTCTGATAACACATCAATTAAATTACTTTCGCGACACAATCCAGGCAGCTTCCCAATCATGATCAGAATAATTTTGATTTGAACTCAAATCAAAATTATTCTCGCTGTCCATTCAAATTTATTTTAAATATTCTTCGGTTATAATAAGAACAACTTTACAGAACATAATTATATCTCTCTACTCATTAATTTATGCAATGATTATCTGAATTTGTGCGATGAGATTGTATTACGCCTACGACTTGGAATTTATAACGAGTCTACTGTTCAAACGGACCGCCTTTTACATTACATCTGTAGTCTGTTTTATTACAATAAATAGTTAAGCTTAATGTAGGTCTCATTAGAAATTGAATAAACTCTTGTTAGTCATGAATTATGAACAGAGATTTAAGTATCTTTAGGCGTAAAATATAATAGCTTTAAACCGTGGCTTTGCGCGAGTGAATATTGGATATGAACTAAAAAAAATAACTTCTTGGATTCCATGACACTACATTTGTTGTTTTATTTCAATCAATTTATATGTAAGAAAAAAGTACCCAATATAATAAACATGAGCGGTTTTTAAAAATACATAATTGGTAAGAATATTAAAATTCATAAAACATTGTTAATGAAATTAAACGGATAAATTTCAATAATTTTATTATTTTAGATACCAAAAACACAAAATCCTTTAATTTGGGTCCTCAGAGTTATATCTTCCAGGAAGGTTGACATAATAATGTGGGTCTGCTTAAAATAATAGTCTTTAAGGCCCACCCTTTTATCTGGTAGTTGAGTCCCGCAGGACGCGATAATGACGGCGTTTGAAATGGCTGCCACCATTCACTGCTACCATGGAACGGTGGGTTGTGTCGAGGGTTCTGTACAAAAATAAATATAAATATAATTATATTCCTCAACGTTCCTACAACGCCATCTAGTCTCAAATTAAGTATGCGAGAGTAACTTGTGTTATAAGTATTATAAAACAGACAATAATTATATATTTTTAAATACATACATGTTATAGAACAATTACACCCAGACACGGAACACATGACCGTGATCATCATCAAATCGTTCTAGATTGATGTGTAATATAGTGGCTTACGTACATACAACATACTAGTAGACGATAAGTTTGATGTAATTTAATTATAAAAAAGTTATGTGTTCAAAAATATGGCTAGTGAGAGACAAGTGGAAGAAGAGTATGGAGGCCTTCGCTTAGCAGTGGGACTTTTCAGGCTAGTATTAATTATAATAATAACTATTTGTTAAAGTCGTCTTATTGGGACGAAATCTGAAAATCATTACAAACAATAAGGTGATAATTTTAAAAAGATTCACGATTTAAGCGCGGTACCCCACTATACCTCGGATTTTACTGTCACAACCAGACACCTGACCTTTATAAAGACACTTGCAAAATAAATGAGAGGTACAAATAAAGAGCCTTTTCAACCGCAAATAGTAATCTGATAATACCTACGATTTGTTCTAGACCTTTTTTTTTTCGGAATGTATTTTGATTTCTAAAAATGAATTTTGCTTTTTTAGGCTTTAATAACTATTATTTTTATTCTTAGGAGTAAATGATAGTGTGACATCTGATACGGGAGAATGGAAGAAAAATATACCGACCCCAAGTAAAATGGGATAAGGGCAGAAAGATGATCATGATGAGGTTTTATTAACTAAAGCAAGTTAATTAGTGAACCAAATGTAAAACCTGAGGGCAAAACATTTATAATGATAATCAATGATGTAGTGAGTCAAAATCTTGTGTGATGTCACTTAACAAAACACTTTTAACCACTAAGTGATGTTACTAACCCCCTCTTCCACACAATATGATACGTTATGTCTGTATACATTTATTTATTTGACAAAAGGCAAGATACGTGCCCAATATTTGTAAGAAATCTATTTGACGGACTAATTAGATTTGCCAATACCCTATTACAGATTAGTCACGCATTCCAAGACACTTCATTGGTCATGCACTCGACAGGCACGATTATCTTCCTTCTGATACAGTCACATAAAAACTAGCTGTCTCTCAAGACCTCCCCTCTTTTGGAACTTTTTGTTGAACGTCAGTTATCAAGATTAGTGATCAACGTCATCTAATAATTTTCTTGGAGTAACCAAATTGCCGTGAAAATTATATCATTATCATTTTATCAAACGTCATGCTTATTCTTAGTCTAAAATAAAACAAAATTGTCCATTCACTACAAGAGGGGTGGTTTGTATACAGAATTGTGTTCGTAAAGGTTTCTCAAAGAACTCTTGTCGCAAATCTTGAGTGTTTTTCTCATTACTGTCATATTTCCAAGCACTTTGCGTCCAATGAGGCTGTTATTTAGAGGTGTTGATAAAAAAGTTTTTATGTATCCTTCTCACTGTCGAGGTATACGAAAATATGTTTAAAATAAAACTTGGTACTCTGGGTAGAGTTTTGTATAATTATGTAGAGTTAGGATATTTTAAGGTATCGTGGTTTGCGTAGGCGTTAAAATCTGGCGACAAAGTTTTGGCTTTTTACGTCTAGTGTTAAAGTTTTAAGGTTTTCACGTAGAAATATTCAGATTTGACTAAAAAAAAATGGTTTGTTTTGATACGTTGGTTTTCATTGCACACCTACAGTAAAAAAAGTCTGAGACTCTATAAACACAATTTCCATTTATCTTGTGATTCTCAAAAAATGCTTTCTACAGTACATGTAACGACATCTATGAGCAGACTCGATGAAGTATTTGCTATCATACTTTTCCAGTTTAATACAAGTTTCCCTACGATTCCGTTTCTATCGAAAAACGGTCTCATAGTTTTGGTACAAACTCAAGCACCCTGTTTTCTACGTTCGAGGCTCACCCTCATTTTAGTTCCGTAGATGGCCAATAGATGTCGTTAGTTCCATGTTACGTTACAGATGCACTACACGAATTGTAGATGGCGCTAGAAGCCACGTTTCAAGAAATTGGTGATAAGATTTCATGATCGCACATAAAAGTTTATGAGTAACATTATCAAATTAATAATCTCTATGATATAGCCACCTGTTTCCTTGTAAGATTTTCTCGGAGCAAACTCTTGTGTCTGATATCTGGGTCGAGCAAAATTAAAAAAATTGGAAAAACATGAGTTGTTTTTTTTCAGGACCTAGTGCACTAACTACATAGATATAACATTTTTTCTATCCGTGTATGCCAAATATGTTGTCTAAGGATCCCGATATTCGAAATCGGTACATAATTAAGTATTTTTTTTTGCAGAAATGAAGTCATGGAGGTAGTACGATAATTCGTGAAGAAAGGTTTTTTTGCTTCGAATCAAGCCTAGTACGTTTTATGTTGCATTGTTTTTCAAGGTGAATTGAACACATTGAGTAAAACGCCATAGAGATAGACCACGATAAAAATAAACATAATACATACCCTGACTACTAGTAATAGTGAAATCTTTGTGCAACTTCTGCTCACTTTGAAAAGTGTGTAAATTAGGTACCAACCATTTGCATGGACGAATGGATTTTAATGCGGTTTAAATTGCGAAATAGAATAATATAATAATACTTATAATAGATATTTTTTTTCAAGAGTATTTTATATGCATATAACACCAGTATTGCACCCGTACGCAGTTGATGGTTGTTGTTGAATTCCAAGTACCTAGTATAAAACTCATGTTTCATGGTAACTTGAAACCTAATATTAAAGCTTAAAGCTAAGTATCAACACAACTGGGTTAAACTAGTACAAGTTATCCGATGTTTAGTGAAACTGTATAACGCAGGATCAGAAAGAAGCCCCGTAATGTTCTCACGGTGTACGTTACGTTGGCGTAGATTTTCTACGGATGAAACTAACACAAGGATGTAGGAAAGATTTTAGTTGAAATTAAAATGATTAACAAACTTTAAGTATAATTTTACTACGTGGTAAACAGAATTTTAAGTATCACGTCTGTAAATGACTGAAACTTATAAGAATAACTTGACTCAAATTTGGCTTAAAGGACCAATGTATAATACTTAGGTGAGGGTTAAGGATAAAATTAAATAATCATACATTTCGGCTCTACTCTCGCCAACGGCCATACCACGTTGAATACACCGGTTCTCGTCCGATCACCGCAGTTAAGCAACATCGGGCGCGGTTAGTACTTGGATGGGTGACCGCCTGGGAATACCGCGTGCCGTTGGCTTTTTGCACTCTTTATTTTTTCTTTTTTTCTACTTTATTAAATCAAGGAAATATTAAGTGTCCTAAACGAGACACAGGTAGTTAATAGAAAACATGATAATTTGTTTTTCATGTTTATTCAGCCACATCCAGTATTCCTAAAATGAAAGTTTGATACATCCTTGTTCGTCGTATTATTATTTGTATAAGACGGCGGTGTAATCCGATCTATCTGATATTGTTATAGTTTATAACAATATTGGCGTAACGTCATAACACTGTTATTGAAACATTATTACCAAAACTGTTATATCAATAGGTACAAAATATAATGTTACGAATAGTAAAGTATAAATAAAACAACATTTTTTGCGTAATAAATTAAATCCAGTTCAAAATAATAAAGTCATATTAAATTGTAGCCTGGTATTTATTGTTTTCGCATAACTATAAAGCATTTTAAATACAATGCCGCATTTCACAAAAATATTATTGGTATTTTATTATTTTACGAAAACATTTTACAGAATGATATTAAAATGTGTTAAACCTATTTATCACAGGTGCATTTTAGCTGTCTAAACAAGCGCAGTGGAAGTGTCATGGAGATGAAAAAGTTACTACACTTATTATACAAAGATATATTGTTTTATTAAACTGTTGTATTTTAACAATAGCAGAGGTAGGTACGTTATTCAGTGCCAGAGTATAATTACTAGAAACTATAATTATGCATACAATACTGCGTGACTAAAGGAAAATATTAAATGGAAAGATAAGGGGTTACTAATTTGCATAGTAAATCTTCTTTGGCAGCATTCCCAGGGGCTACAAAAACACTATTGATTTTACTATTACTTTATATTACACAAAAAAACCTTCTACGCAACATTCTTTTGTATTCCTCCACATATTTTCACACCAGAAAAAAGGAAAATCAACAAAACAAGTCATAATTTCCAGCATTTATATTTAACGGTACAGTCAAGCGAACAAATCACGTACAGCGGGATCACGTCTCGCGAACCGACGGGACAGCGTGTTTGCGGGCGTTCGAATTAAATTTTCACGTCACCGTCGCTAGGAACAGCGCGACGCGTGCGTGACGCGGTCCGGATCGCGTGACACCTGCTTGTACGAGTACCTTTCGCTACATATACATCTTAATTCCTTAGGTCACTTTCTCTGCTTAGTTAAAATTTATGAACGCCGCTTTCAAGGTACGTTTGCATAAATAACAGAGGTAAATGTCAAATGCGAAAGATAAATTTTGTTAATGTATTTATTTTTATGTGTTTGAATGTTACTTAGAAAGATAACGAGCTGTACTCAATGCTACAAAGTGTAAAGTGATTTTACTTAAACACAAGATTGATAGTGATTTACCGAACTTACCATTTACTACTAGTGTGAGCACAGGCTTTGACTGCCGGAGTTAACCTGAGAATAATAAGTAGGTACCTTTTATAAGTGGTCAGTGCCATAAGAAGAAAAAAATAACAAAGTAAGAAGATTACTCGGACCCCAAGCAATCTTCTTTTGAACATCTGATTGTTATCTCATTCAAGCCGATCTCTACAAAATCAGACCCAACTCTAGATTTAAGCTGGTACATAACTTTCTTCAATCGATATTGGTATTTTTATATAACCTTTTAAAATTCTACTAGACTGAACAAATAAAATTACAAATAGTCTATCTTAGAGCAATCTATAGCTGATAACTTGGTAAGAGATATACGACCGAAGCGAATTAGTAACTTTAGTCGTGGGACCGAAGGTGACTCGCCAAGTTTAGCTTTTGAAGTCCTATTACAAGACGCAGAGTGCATTAACAAGTTGATCGTGTGTACAGGAAAGCTTCAGTCGAGATCAACAGCATAATAAATAGTATGACAACATATACTTCTCGGAGCGCGCACATTTAACTATTGATGTCTAAGTTGTAAGTACCGCACGTCTGCACCATCAAGCCGACAGGAGCTGAATAATTAAATCTGGTCTGTTCTCAAGAAAAATTGATAGCGATCCGAAGCCAATCGGAATATTGGACGCGTGACCTGTGTACGGGAGCGGTTTTATTTTTTTACCATTTATACGCCGCCGACTGTACTCGCGCGTGTAAATTATTTTTTATGCCTCGATGTTTACTTAAAACGTGTTAGGACGTCTTTGGAATGTTGAAAACATGATTACATTAATATTTTCAGAATAAGAAATATGTTCCAGATTTTGGGTTCGTTTTTTCGTATATATTCTCGGACCCAGTCGTTATTTTACAATACCTATTGATATTATTATGTGACTAGAGTAAAAGTAATTTGATTTTGTTGGTGTAGTTTAAATGCTGTTCTAAAAACCTACGTGCTGTTGCATTCATCAAATATGTTTGCTTAATTTCAATTCAGGATATTTTTAAAGCTAAATCATGGAAAGTTATTTGTAATAATGTTATAATGGAGAGGCCTCGAGCAGGCCACTGTGTGCCTTGCTACATTTTCTGGTCCCTAAGAGGTATTATATTATGTTTGACTATCGATTACCTGCCTATTGTTAGTTCCCATAGGGTAGGAAAGGTTACAGGGCCAAACCCACGGTGTAAGCGGCAAACCATTGACCTTTAATAGATTCATTCTACTTAGAAGTTCAAGAAAATCATATTCAGCCAAAATATCGCTTGAAGCAAAATATTCAAATGTTTTATTTAAAAGTGGTTGAGACGTACCGCCTTAAAGTAAAAACAAAATATAAAATACTGTAATAAATCTTTAAAAACATATTTATTAGATTTCTCATTAAACCGCAAACCGAGTTAAACAAAGAATTCGATCGACACCTGAAAAATAAATCCATGCCGTATATAATAAACTTATACCAAAACAACTTTATTTCCACGAAACATAAACTGAGCACAAGCGAACCGCGCGTGCGTTGCTCAGGGAAAAAACCGCTTCCGGAAAAGGGGGCACTCAAAAACAGATAAAATAACAGTCGCTATCAGTAAACATGGAATATTATTAGGGCACATAAACGCTCCGTAATAAACGTGCACTAGATTTTTATGGGTTTGTAATAAAAGTTCTGGTTCTCTTCGGGAGACAGGCGGACAGGAGCGGTATTCTGTGAGACGGCGGCGTGATTCTGTCACATCGGTTCGAGAATTTGAGGTAGTTTGAATGTTACGTGGGTTGGCGGATAAATAATGTCAAGTTGATTCGACTGATAAAATCTAGATGTAGTTACTTATTGTAAATGAAAGTGAAATCTCGTTCAGTAAAAAATTTAAACATTGCATCTTGAGATAGTTTTGCAGTCACTTCAATCACATATACACACTTTGACTTAAAAAGATAAAGATAAATTTATTTTAAAACATGGGTTTACAGTACAAAAAAAATGGTTTAAAAAGTATGATTTAAATGGACATAATGGGTCCCTTACATGTTTTGCTGAATACACGGCATACAAAAGCGCTTGCGGACACACAAGTGCCTGCGCTTCGCAAACTCATGGCATATCACACATTTTTGACAGTCGTCAGCCCGATTAAGTTAAGACTTCACCAAAGCTAATAAGCTGCGTACTCCAGAATCGACACCCGATTTCGCCAGAATACCGCCAAGGTATCGCAGTGAGCAAAAAAGTGACGTAACGGAAACAACGGCTGTATTCATTCGGAATTTCAATGTCCTTTATCTCCGAGGAAGAGTGCCATAAACATAGTCGTAAATTTCATGTTATTTGTGAAAAATTTTGTGCGCAACCACTTTATTTATACGCACTTATTGTGTTTAGGTGTATATTGTCTCTGTCTGGATCTGGGTAGACTTTTAATGTTGGTTTTGAGCTGTACTTTCTGTAATGCCGTGAATTAAATAGTGTTAGTATATACTTACAAAAATCTTCTCTATCAACAACTTTTCCAATTACCAAATTTAGTAAAATTTGATAATTTGATGATTTTAGAGCAGAATAAAAGAGATCGTTAATGCAACGAACCAAACCTTGAGTGCTATGATTTTTTTCTTAACATTATAAAACGAAGTAGTTATTTTATTGCTTAGTCCCATCACCTTCTCATGATGCACCATAAAATCCTCAAGTTAACTTTTAATTTCAAAGTAGTAGTACATAAGCCGATCGTCGATACTTCCACAGTTGAGGTTGTTGTACCAACTTGGAACTATTCATCGCCATTTTAATATTCATCAGAAACTGATACTCGCCTAACTTTCAGGATAGTTTTTAACTATTTTTACGTGGGTTGACTCCAGATTCGAAGACTTGAGACTTTATATTTTCATACGTCTTAAGTTTAGTTCATAGTTCTAACAAACGATGTATTAATGGGTGGATTTCGAAGGTATTTGATGAGGTTTGATGCGCTAAGCGATAAATCTTCTGTATAGAAAACTCGCTCTAAAAACAAATAGCATTTTTCATCAGAGCTAATCAAATCATATCCATGAGTTTAAAGTTAAACATAATTATATACTTAATAGAATTTTAAATAAATAATTACAAAATAAATCTCATTTATACACATTTATAAAATAAAATTCAAGAAATTCAGTTCACGAAACTTGAGTGCAAGCTAATAAATCTGAACAATTCACTACCAAAAATTACATTATTGAAACGTTATCCCTGAAACAAAATGTACAGCAGTGAATTATTAAAGTATATTTATTACAATAACAGAATTCCACAAGCGATAATCAAAGTTAAACAGCGTTGAATTAAAAGTAAATAATTGTGTGGAGAATGTTACTGTGCGGGCCGCCAAGTTCACGTCCACTATATTATTACTTACAAGAACCTGATTAAAATTTTAGAACTCGTACGCAATTTTTTTCGGTATTTTAACATATCTTTTTTGAATACAAGTTTGGCCACATAATTTTTTTGATATATTTTGTTGAAACTATTTAGAACATTATGTCTATTTCTATGAATTTCATAAATTATATTTACACAGCAACTTAAAGCAGTTCTCAGTAAATTGTTTTAAAATCGGTTCTCAATTACTTTAGTCTGTAAAAAAAATTATCTAATCAATCACAGCAATAACCATTTTTTTCTGTAATGATTAATAAGTAACCAAACAACATAAACGCAGCACTTGGCTGAAAGACTACCGTGCTCCCAAATTCAATTTTGCACTGAAAAGTGTATACCGCTTGTATTGCAGACCTTTTTAATCAACTGTATGGAATGCTGAAATTCCGTGACATTGTATGAAGCTGTTTCGGACAAATTAAAATTATATTTTCATCGCTTAATTTATTTAAATATCCTTGGGGTTCTGTGCGAAGGAAATGTGTGTCGGATGTCGGATGTTTGCATTCACGGCCCGTGAGGGCTTTTGTTACTGTAGTGCTCTTCTTGACACTAATTAAATATGGACGGGTAAAAAGATTTCTAAGGCAGTAAAATATGACTTAATTTAATAGAAATGATGTAATAAAGATTTTCTGGGTTTCTAGAATCAACAATAAAGTGGATCAAACTTTAACGATAAATATAATCGTTTCCATGGCTATCGCTATAGCTGGTCTTTATTCATATTTCGTTATGGTCACTTTTATGCAAGTTAACTGATAATTTCAAAGAAATCTTATTCAACATAGAAAGTATCTTATTATTGTACTGAATTAAGATTCCGCCATTTGATTTGAAAAAAACTTTCTACGAGTCAAATTAAAACAATAATAGGATTGAATTAACCATAAATTGTATACGTGTAGGCTAAACCAATATTACGTGACAGATTGGCAAAATATCTGAAAAATACATAGACCAAACACAAGTCAACTGTTTCACCAACTCAAATTACATCATTACCTCAAACAGATCAAATTAAAAAAATCCTAATTAAAACCGCCATTGCCACTTAACAAACTAACTCATTACTCAAAAAAAAAGAACACGATATATTTATTTTTTTAAAGGGGAGGGTAGAAGTTCGCTCGCTCGGTTGCGCTCGCTGTGACCTCGTTCCGCTCGAGTCGGGCTGGAGGGCGCTCGACGCCGCTTGACGGCTCCGCGGCAACGCTTAGCATGCATGTCGCTCAAATATTCCCGCCATAATTATTTTTGTAATTCAATTGTATGTGGATTAAACTGTATTTTGTTTTATTTTATTCAAGAGTTATTATTTCTGCTACTTTTGTTTTGATAGGATTTGCGGTGTGCTGTAAACGTATTTTATTTTTCTGCAATGCTGCTGTCAGCTAATTATAGCTGCAACGATAACTTTGCATAATATTCTATGTGGGATAAATTGTGAAAGTTTATAATGAATGTAATGTTTATGTGGTTTTAAGTTTTGCTTTTAATATATTAAGTTCAGCTTTCTTTGTTAGTAAGTACTTTACCAATAGAGTATTATTCAATAAATCAGTATGACAGCCCACACAATATGAATATTGTGAATCATATCCTTTGCAAACAGTAGAATTTCGCGAGCATCGATAAAAAAATAAGACTGTATATTTTAGCGTACCTAAATACCTGTTACACTTAAACATAAAACAACAAAAAATACAAAACAAAATATAGCCAAACAGCCTACAGAGTAATGAAAAGTAAAATTTTAACCATCTGCGCTGCGATGGCCCCGGGATAAATTCCAAGGGTCGTAACAATAAAAACTTTTGGACTTCTCACCTCCTTAATTTAGCCACGGCACCTTTACACCGGCAACTTGGCCACTCCTCGCGATATTATTCTCTTAAATATTTGAAGAGCCCCGTATTCTTCCAATTAAAGGATCAACTTTAGTTTTCTTGGAGTGTTTATGTTCTATATTAGTAGTTCTAAGACAAACTCATAGTTGAAATGGAATTTTAATGAAGATGAGAACTTTGTCGTGCGCTGGAAAAAATGCAGTTTTATTTGGTTATAAACATTTATTGTATCTGTTCACCGTCTACGAAGTCAAATGTTAATATAGGCTACGTTGCTGATTTGCAAAATGTTATCCATTAGCAAACGATATTTTAGAGAAAAATGAAAACAAAGGACAGCTAATAAAGACAATGAGGTCGTTGAAACAAAAATATATTTCAAATCATTGTAATAGTAGACATATACTATCACGAGGTTGAAAATTTATCCTCGTGTAAAATCCCTGCTTCAAAAATGCTAAAGAAAGTCTATTACAAAAATGTAAAGCAATGTTCACGTATACAAACAACATAATGAACAAAGCACAAGCCCAGGTCAACCCGCCACCGCGACTCACCTCGACAATTGACCTTAACAAATATGAGTGAAAAATATTTGATGTTCCATTTAAGCTGAAACCAGCCCGCGAACATTAAAGGAGGTCTGAAAAACCGTGTGTCGGGGACGGACCCGAACAGGCACCAAGATAACTTTTGCCCTGTTAAATAAAGACGACAGTTTTATTGAAAGTAGGGCCGTTTGCCTTCTGTAATTTTCTCGGGATACCCTTGTTCTGAGGTTCATGTTACAAAAATATAGAGGTAAGATATTTTTATTGCAGATTAACTTTGTCAGTTGTTTATGTCAATTTGAATTTATTTCTCTAATAATAATAATAAACCCCTCGGGGCAAGTCGTTACCTCATCATGGGGATAACGCAAGACCTGAGGGCATATTAGTATGCTTTTTCAAACCTTGAGGTATAAATAAAAAATGTATCTGAAGGTCTATGTAGGAGCATACATCCGCAGGGCAGCTTGTGGCGAGCTGTTTGTGTGTGGCGACACAACGGAACCTAAATGCCCCAGGGGGTCACTCTTCATGAGGACTCCCAGCTCTTTCTTGCCTTAACTGGCTGGCTAGAGGGGGGTCGCAAGAGCTATATGCTCGGGGGTGGAAGTGTCTAATGGCGTAATAACGAGGAAACCCGCTCCGGGTCTGTGACCCGCGATGGCGAAATCGGTGTCGCACCTCTCTACACCCCTTAGCCTTTACTCTCTGGTGTTGCCCACCTGCTGCCTATCGTGGCGGTATAATAGGGGGCCCATCTTGGAGTCGGCGAGTCACCGCCTGCCAATTTTAATTGCATTTTCATGTGTTGAAAGGCAGGTGCCATAGTTATCCATAGTTTGAGAAATAAAAACATCCAACATATCCTATCCATAGCCCAAATTCGTTTTATCCATAATTTACAATAGTTTTGTAGCTACCTTGGGCCGTCCATGTCAGTTCTTTCATAGAGCAGGGGTGGATGGCCCTTGGTAGTTGCCCCATCACATATTAGATTAAAGTTCTCAACAAGGCCTCTGCATGTTGGAACTGTGTCCCCGTGTAAGCCTTTAAAAAGGACCGGGTTTCTTCCCTTGAAGTTATCCCGTGAATTAAAAGAGATACAAATAATAATAATACTCTCTGGTGTTGCCCACCTGCTGCCTATCGTGGCGGTATAATAGGGGGCCCATCTTGGAGTCGGCGAGTCACCGCCTGCCAATTTTATTGCATTCTAATGTATTGAAAGGCAGGTGCCATAGTTCTCCATAGTTATTTTAAAGAAACACTTACACCTAACAAATCATATTAATAGCCCAACTTAGTTCAATCTCCATAATTTACAATAGTCTTGTAGCTACCTTGGGCCGTCCATGTCTGTTCTTCCATAGAGCAGGGGCGGATGGCCCTTGGTAGGTGCTCCATCACATTTTAGATTAAAGTTCTCAACAAGGCCTCTGCATGTTGGACCTGTGTCCCCGTGTAAGCCTTTAAAAAGGACCGGGTATCTTCCCTTGAAGTTATCCCGTGAATTAAAAGAGATAATAATAATAATGATGGTCCTATCACACTGTACTGGGATCGATCTATCATTACTGACAGGACTATTGTTGCCAATAAGCCTGATATAGTGGTGATAGATCGATCAGAGCGTCGGGCAATGATTGTTGATATCACTGTCCCACATGATGAGAACCTCGTGAAAGCAGAAAAGGAAAAACAAATAAAATATTTGGACTTAGCTCACGAGGTTGTTGACATGTGGGAGGTGGACTCAGCAATCATTGTGCCGATAGTCGTTACTGCCAATGGCTTAATAGCCAAGAGCCTCGACCAACACCTCCGGAGGCTCTCGTTGGGCGTCTGGGTCAAGGGCTTGATCCAGAAGGCAGTACTTCTCGATACGGCGCGTATAGTGAGAAGGTTCCTCTCTCTGGAGCCCTGACCACCGGCAGCTTGGACCCTGTTCCCGATGCCGGTTGGAAACTATTTTTTATATTTTTAAGTGTATATTGTTTTTTTTATATATATATTTAAAAATGTAATGAATATGTATTAAGTTAAATAAAGGAAATAATAATAATAAACCAGCCTATATACGTCCCACTGCTGGGCACAGGCCTCTTCCCATGTAGGAAAGGTTTGAGCATTGATCACCACGCTAGCTCACTGCGGATTGGCGATTTCAGATTCCAATATTAGGAATCCAGGTTTCCTCACGATGTTTTTCTTCACCGTTTGTCAGTAGTGTCTTAGAATGATTAAGAAAGTACATATAACTTTGAAAAAGTCACATTGGTACTTGCCTGCGCTGGGGATCGAACTTGCACCTCGTGCATACCAATCCATACCTAGAACCGCAAGGCCACCACGACTTGTATTTCTCTAAACTTGAATAAAAAATTCAGTTATCTTAGAAATAGGACACAATTTCAAAAGTTATTCCCTTATAAAAATAACATTGGTTATGTTTATTATTCTGAAACGAGTTCAATAAAAAAATGATGAAAAATAATAGTCTGAATATACGGTTTTTCTTTGTTTTGAGTAAATCCTTATTTGTTTAGATTTAGCTCCTTATGTATTACCTCTTACATTTATTCAAAATCTACGAGGAGAGATACCTTTATCTGTATACCATCTACGTATTCAAATGTAACTTCAAGTACAAGTCATAGATATTAAGTCAAAAATCACATCGCACCGTCAATAACAATAAAAGCTTACTGCCCACAATTGCCATCGCTTCCTCTCATCCCTTCAACCAACGCAAAGAGGAGATAGAGACATTTTTCGCTTTTCCACAAAGTTAAAAACTCGTTATTCGCGGGCGAAAAGTTAAGGGGAGCGAGCATTGTGTCTGGCGCTGAATTTATCGCGCCCCATCCGATGACGACGCCGCGATTATGACAACAACTGGCAAATGTTAATTGGAGCATTTGCTATTTGTTGGAATATTCCAGAAATATATCCCACTAGTCTTAGCGCAAGATAGGCGGTTCTGGAAATCGATTGGAATAGCTATTATTGTTGGGTGACGCTTTTCAGGATTAGCCCAGTTTGAAATCTTACACACGAGTATATGTCATACAGAACCACCTCTTTGTAATTTTAGAATCAAGTACTTATTATTGATAGCGATGGAAAGTGTGTGTTGGTTGTGTATTCTATTGTAGTTAATTCAAAAATGAAGGGTATTTCAACTAATACATATGATCATACATCGTTTCTTCCTTCTCATTTCAAAAATAAAGAGAGGGCTTAAAACCGATAACATTACCATCATTATTATTACAGAATTCTTCGTAAAAAAAGTAAGAAAATAAAATAAAATGTTATTCGAGAGGTGGACTATTGTTATATTTTCTTCTTGCTCAATAAATAAAACAACATGTCTCCTCAACACCGGTTGAACAGAACGCGTTACTTACCTCATAAATACCTGCACGTACGAACGTTTTGCTCGAATTATGTATCAGATAATAATAACACGAGAGAAAAAGAAAAAAATTGGGAAAAAAACCTCTCGCAGGAGACGCACTTTATTCTCGCGAATAAAACACCCAGAAACATATGCCAGCAACTGGCTACAATATATATAAATATGTAACGCTACACCCACCTTCTTGATACTCAGCAGCGATAGGAACGTGAAAACATAATTTTCTATCTCTTTTGCTTTTTTGTGATTAGATAAGGATGGAGTGTTGAAGTCGAGTCGAAATTTTCTGGCGGCTACAATACCCGTCCACTCGCTCCCCCCACAATATATTTTATGGAGAGCGCAACGTTCTTTTTGCAATAGCTACCAGAAGGTGCTCTCGAACCCTTCATATTTACGATTAAGTCGTGATCAGAAATATAAAATACTAGTGTTTTTTGTCGATAGGCTCGATACACGCCGACGCTAGTCAAAACTCGATTTTTTGTACATTTCGTTTGTACTGCCTTACATTATGTAGAAGGTGTGTCGTTGTTTGGGCTTACAGAATACGCGTCTGATTTCGAGTAGCAAAGCTTGACCAGACAAAAAGGTTATCAATTCTGAATTTCCGAAAAAAGATCACTCTAAAATATGTCCACAACAGTTTTTGAACTTTATTTCTGAATACGTTCAACATCAAATATCGGTTGACGTTTTCGATAAAAAAAGCAAGTAATAAAATTCTACCAAAATAACGTTATTTTATTCTAAAACCTTTATTTTTTTTTATTTCCCATGGCTGTAATGTTTTTGAATCAAATACCTCCACATATAGAGTGTAGGTACTTGATTCGAAAACATTACATGCTAACGCCGAACATCTCTTGAGAAGAACTAACCATTCTGTCTATTAAAAATGTAGAAAAGTCGATGAGTTTTCGAATCACGATCTGATCGTAAAATGTGGATCGGGCACCGCGATATTTGATTTCAACTCGACTATATAATATGAGGGGGCGTGGTGTAGATATCGTCGTTTTAATAAACTTTATGTGTAGGCGGAGCATTTCTTTACAATATTTTTTGGTATATTATTAAAGGTTTTTATTAATAAAAACTTGGGCAAAAATGTTTATCCATTCATACAACTATTTTTAAATCCTATCTTAAAATGTCGATCTAAGTATTGCTTATAAAATTCAAATCGAATTATTCCAGTTGTGATATTCAAACTTTACTCTATATTTCAACCTTTCTTGGGCTTTCCTCTTCCAGGCTAAATTTGTCTTTTGGCTCCTCACTGCTTAGCTGCAGACTTTGCATCACTGCAGCAGTGGTCACAATGTATGTGACGAAAGTGGCTTCAATGATGTCATTTCAAGAATAAATTATGAGTTACTCTCATGGTCCTACCATTTTAAATCCAGATTTAAAAACCAGTTTTTCTTCTTCACATTGCGTCAAAAGTCACATTCCAGTACAAGTGACCCCTATAATAAAAGGGAACAAACATTGGAGCAATTAGGCGCTTTATTTTGCTCAATTAAGTGGCAGTTACAAATTAAGAAACGAAAGCTCGCTCACAGTTAACAGATTATGTAAACACGGTAACGAAGTGACTGGCTGAGTCGCGAACGTCAGGTGAGATGGATGCGGTAATTTAGACAAACTTTTTTGTTGGAATAATTCCATTAAGTTATTATTTGATGTTCGCCTAAATTAAGATTATTGTGTGTAATATCGAGTAAGTTCAAAGAATTAACATAAAAATATGAAAATTAACTTCTATTTCCGTCTTTTTGTTTCAACTATCTTGTTTTTAGTCCATCCAAGCTTTGTTCAAATGTACACAAAAATGCATATCTACTTAAATTCTGAGGATATTAAACTCGATTATACAGTTCATAGTAACTTACATTAAGTGTGACTGAGGCTTTTTACAATCAATCTACACAAATAATTATGGTGTTCTCGAATATACCACATCTTATTTAATTCCCAGCTCACGGTACCGTAGTCACGGCGTGTCGCTGATTACAGCGACACCTGACGAACTGCATCCGCTTGGCGCCTAATTGTTGGAAAAATCCCAATTAGTTCAAGTCGAGACGGTGCACTGGTTTCATGGAATTCCACTAATTCTATGAACCCGGTTTATTTGCCAAGACTAGTCTTTAGTACTTTTAAAGTATGTCGATGTGCACCCAGAGAGTAGTTACACTAGTTACTTGGTAGAATGATGACCTAAAAATAGATAGAACTAAAGGCTGGGAAGACAGCCAGGACGGACGGAGTTTGCATATAATTTGTAATTTTGGACATCGACATCGCTGTCGCGTTGTTTATAAAAGTTTAATGTTATCACTGTGATTTTTGAGATACATTTTGGACAGAGTCGTGTCCAGTGGACGACGGTAATAGTTTTTTTTTAATGATCATCACCATATCACCAACAAAAAAGGTAAAATACCTTTTGTTGGCTATGATAATTTATAGCTACATTATGGCTTACACCTAAAGCTATAAAAAGCCCAACTGTCACTTAAATGCTGTCTTCTGAGCCGTTCGCTGGAAATTTCCATAAACTGAACTCTTTATTTCAGTTTTTCAGCAGGTTAGATGCTTTTCAACAACCATAATGAAACATTAATATAACAAACAAAAGAATCTCTTCAAAATCGCCGCTTTCACATAAAGAAAATACCTACAAAGGGTAGAAATACATCTTTTTTCGAATAAATAATTTGCCGAGTATGATACTGATACAGAGCACCTACGTAAGACAGCTTAGTGACAATAAGGAGTACATTAACTTTATATCTGTATGCCATTTAAGTGGAATATTAATTTGCACGCTGATCGCCGGTAAAGCCGCGGGCATATAAAGTTAATCATAACATTTGCCTACATTTCTCAGATTTTCTTGGAAGATAACTTTCATTTTAGGAAAGGCCATGGGCAATCAAAACGTTTTTTAGCGAAAGTTCAAAAATCGACATTACATGACTTTTGACCTTTTTATTGTATTTTGGGTTTTTTACTTGTCGTTTATCATATTTAATTTAGTGGAAAAACCAAAATAAAAGTAAAAAATGCTGAAGGATACAGGAATATGTTATTAAACCTACCTGAAGTAAGTACGTATGTTTCCATGTGTACATATTTAAAAGCAAAAAAAGCATGCTCTTTTGTTTCATATCATGTAAAGGCATTTGACGTAAGTTTCTGAATATCAAGTAGTTCCCTTTGCATCAGATACTACACACAGTCGTATATCTGTCTACTAAACCAAGTTAATTAATCAACATTAACTTTATACAGTGTCGAGTGTCTCGGTAACAGCATAACACTAACTGCGATTAATTCCCAACAATCCCAAGTAAGCAGGGCAGGCAATAACTAAGTCGGGTCAAGTGTACCGCCATAACTCGCGGGGAACGACCGCACATAGAATATTTACAAGCTCACTCAAACACCTTGCCTTTGATCAAAACTTAGCACGAACTACGAACTCTAATCCGCGGAGATTAAGAAAAGTTGTCGTCATATTACTGTATTTGTTAGTTGAATGGAGTTGTGGGGAGAATTGTTTAAGTTGCGCCTTCCGTATTAGACCAGTCTGAAATTTACATGTAGAAATTAATATTAATATAATAATTATAACAGTGATATACGGAAAGATAAGTAACTTTTGAAAAGGAGGTTTATTTTGTGAGCAGCGTTTATAAATATTTTTCTGAAATAAGCTACGAGATTTTGACGCGTGAATGGTTGACCACATTTTTTCAGTAATTAAAATACATTAGAACTCATTTTTGGGACTAAATAATGACCCTTTATAACTTCAAAGTGGTCAATTTCACTTCAACCAGTACAAAAAGATAACATCTACTAAGTGACGACAGAAAAGAATCAGTCGATTTCATTTCATTTAGCTCATAATAGTCTGCTGTCACAGTTCTGTTAGTTGGCCCGTTAAATTAGTTACCGAGTTGCTTGTTTATGCTTATAGTTCGAGGTAACGCGTTAGTTACCAACTTTAGTGTATCTCTAAATGGCCTGCGAATATCCTGAATTACTTATGGAAATAGGATTTAGGTTATAAATAACAATATCGGCTTGTGTTACTTTGAGACTGTGTTGTCTACCTATTAAGCTAACTGAATAATGTTTCACATACCTTTGTCTTGTCTGCCTCACCTGATCTCAGTTGATAAGTTTCAAGTACTCATGAAAACTTAGCACTTCAACAATTTGTTGTAAAGGTATACTAGCATGCCGCCTCAGCTTCGCACGGGTGCAAGAATGATGATGAATGATACTAAACTTTTCTCTCTTAACATTTTATCTATTAAAAAAAAAACCGCATCAAAATCCATAACCTAGTTTAAAAAAAAAATGCATACATAAGAATAGACAAATACACAGCGGGTAACAACTGTGTTATTCTATGTAGTGATTATAATGTTATCGAAATAGTTCAAAGTTTCACTTTGATATAACTAAATCATCTCTTTCTGTCGTTCGAAGACACCACCAAACTTGCAGGTATGTAGGTACAGTTTTCAATTTCCATGTAAAAAATAAAGTGTATCCTAAACCAAAACTGTGTCACTATTGTCCTGTCAAAGAACAAAGTAAACAACGTTTGAGTAAATATATTTGATTAAGTATCATGCTAAAGTAAACAATTACAAAACCTGCGTCAAAGCCTATAAATTTAGTTTACTAAAACATCTAATTATGCTATTTCATTTGGTAATATTGTGTTTTTACGTACGGCCTGTTATTCCACTCACTAATCAGTGAATGTTATGATAAAAGTTTATGCGAACATTAGTGTTATTACTACCAATACGGTGCCAACAACACACAAAATTCAACCTATTTACATATTATTAATAAGTTTTAGTAAAACATATTGTTATGTTTAAAGTTTGTGCTTTTCTGACGTTGGTTTTTATAGATATAACATACTTATACATAGATAACACAGGATAACATTGAGAATTTCCATTGGTAAATATAGGGTTTCGTAACACAAACAACCGTAGGTATTTACAAACGACACTTAACTAAGTGAAGTTCTTAAATGTCTATTTGTCACTACATTCCAGTAGACTGTTACAAAGACCGTAAAACACTTGAGGTCGACTTTTAACGGCGTTTCGTTCGTAAAGGCATCGGTGGGTTACTAAGACACACAATATAACTGTATAATGTATATCCCGCGCACCCCTCACATTCGCAAATCCTGCGTCAAACAGTTGGAAACCAAAACACACGCGGAAGTACACGGACACGGAATACTTAGCCGGGCTCACAGCATCTGCCCTTATTCAGATATTCACATAAAACCATTTCTATTCGGCAGTGGGTTGTAAATTGTGTCGAGTCGCCAGACGCGGTACGAAACACGTAGAGCCTTGTAAAATATTCAGAGACGAGGGGGTGAAATAAAACCCGGTGCTGTCTACCAGACGGAATGTTGGCGGCAGTATTAACTTAACCTGCTGCCCGCGGCCCGTGCATGCTGACCAGAAACGTATTACCTGAAGTGAAGCGAAGTGCTGTACTTTAAGACGGTGTAAACATTTTATTTGTCATATTTTTAGCATGTTTAGGTACACTGCAGAGTGCATTGGGTACCGTCTGTATACCTTAAAACGTTGCTTTTATATAAAAAAAAGATTTATTTGAACCTTTGTTAGGCACAAAAACAAATATCATTAATCACGAAAATTTTATTGACAATGATCGTCATCCACAAATTTCTAGCTTTTTCACGTCTTTTTGTCTGTACGACAGAATCTGTTCTAATTCCGTATTCTTTCTGCTTACAGACAGAATATCCAATAACCTTGAACTAAATCAGTTAGTCTTAAACGTGATGAGCCCAATATAATCCCGTTACGTTGAGATTCAAGTATATTGATTGCGTCGATTACTAAGATTGAACCTGAAGCATGAATGTTTAAGTAAGGTTGGGTCATCACCATCCATCGCGATCGAAGGTCGGACGGTACCTGATATGAGTTCATAATATCTATGTCAGTAGCTACAGGGTTGTAAACCCTTTTACGAAAAGGATCCAAAAAAATATCAATCTCAAAATAGTTTCAAATCAAATTTGTTTCAGGAAAATTCAAAAGAAAAATTATAGTAATAGAGTATATTGTGTAAATAACTCAACTAGAACAAATACGAAATACTAGTATTGATCAGGAACACATGAACAAAATTCAAATATTTCTGGTTTAAAAACAAAATTTAACTGGTTAAAGTAATGCAACTAAAACTTCATCACATAAATACGGAGAAACAAGTTTCGACAGTCAAGATAGCGCACAAACTTCCGTTGCTATGGTTACGACATATCGCACTAAACTTGTGTTTGAAAACAAAAGAGCAAACAGAACAATGAATCGAAGGAATTTATTTGGGCACTTAATTCTGTAAAAAAATGAAATCGCAAGAAAACGGTGGCAACCAATTACTTCGTTATCTTGGGCTCTAACTGAATAAAACTCTGGAGCGTTTCATCATTTTCGCGTGGCAAAACTTTTAGTTAGTTTTTGTGCTAACTTCTGATTTATTACCCCACCGGCCATCCCTCACGGCATACTCTCTAATAAAGGAATTTACTCGAAAAAAGGTCAAGGAATTATTATTTTTTTCGCCCCCACTTGATGAAATTTAAGCTGGTTTTGACGGCGACTGTGTGTAATATTTTAAGGAAAAAGTTTAAAGTTTTTGTTCCGGATCTTGTTGGTGTTACAATGTGGGATAAGGGGTTGAGCTGCGGCGCATGTCAAGAATATTCTTAAACATTAATGAACTTCATATTTTTCTTTTGCATGAGTATTTTATTTTACGATCAGGGTGGTTCCCAAGTGTTTGTATGCTTAAACTATATTATGTTTTAAAGATCAAACAAATAAGTGAGAAAACGTAGTTCACGTTTAGAAAACTGTATGAAATAAAGCAAAGCTATGTCATATTTTAAGTTTCTATCCAGTGATACTCCGAACTGTGACATAGCACTTAAAAAAAACACAACAAAATCGAATACTTTTATTTCATTTTAATATGATGTTCATAACGATCGCAGCATTCAAAATAAAAAAGAATGCGTAAGAAAAAGTTCCTGACAATTAAAATAACCAACAAGTAACGAATTTACTGAACATTTTATAACTAGCATAATTGTTAAAAAAACAGCAGCAAATAATTTAAGTCAAATTACAAAATACAGTTGATGAAAATCCCGATTTAACGTGTTTCGACCTGAACATATTGTTAGCCACGCGAAATTCCCCAAAATTGCCTTCTTTAATATACGGCACGCTCAAATGTATAAAAAAAACGTGTGCCGATGTACTACTTACACAGCAAAAGTTCGACTGATGCCAACGTGGGTGGCAGGGAAAAATCCGGAATATTTCAATATTAATAGTGGTTTGGGTATTATAGAAGGCTAGGCGCTCCTTTTCGCTGTCCTAATCTTTAGGATAACAAAACGTATTTTGTTTTGTGGTATCTGTTAGTGCGGTCGCTATGTTTATTAAACGACCTAAAGCAATTTGAGTAATATTGACTTTTTTTAGGCAATGTAAATAATCCGTTAAGATTTGTGTTTTGAATGTTCTGGACTAAATACCAATACTAGAAAAAAGAAATTGAAAGCATGATTTTATTTCTAGCCTGGAATAGGTCAATAAGAGCCATGAGTGGATGATGACAAAAGCAGCTACTAGCTATAACCACCGTAAGTATTCAGCTGTCACTCAAGCGAGGTAAAGAAGAGAACCTTTAAAGCGTACTTTAAAGGTTTACCTAGAAAAATAAAGAAGAAAAATAAAGTCATGGTAAAAGAAGTTATTTAAAATTATTAAAATGTTGTTATTAACGTATACTCTATGTCCAGCTTCTGTAATGGCAACTTAGAGGCCCAAAAGCAAGTTATCATGAACAAAAAATGTAAGTTATTATTTTCTTTAGCGATATACCCAAAAATTATCCGCCCCTCACGGAATGCCAATAACAATATAATGTATCATAAAGGCGGGTGCATAATGTCGGCGTTGCACGCGCCACCTGCGACGCTAGCGACACATTTTATGACCCGCCCGTGGCGCGAATTGCAACTAACTGCCGTTACGTTTGGGAATATAGGGGCCAATAGTTTGAACCGGAACGTTACTTTGTTTGAAAGTTAATTTCAGCACATTATTAATGACGGTTTTACCTGCCTATTTATAAATTTGAATCATATATTAATTTGTCTAGCACTTAAAATAATATTTTCTGTTGTCATTTTGTGATAAAACGTTTCTTGCCATATTTATTGCCTATAAGAGACTTAGCCTATTCTTGAAAGCTTGGTGTAAGTCTTATAATTTTAAGTTTCGAACACAAAAATATTACCTTGAAATCATTTTAAATTTGTTTTAACGGAAATTAAGAAAATTGACTATTTTTTAAATCAAGATCTTTGGAGGCAGCCACGTTTTCTCACGCAATTGTCTCACGCATGATTCCCCAATTGGCTGCCAATAACCAGTGTGTTGCTGAGCAAAACTCGTGTTGTAAGCTATTTATTGCCTATTTACAATCATTCCGAGTCGCGCTACTGTGCGATTTACAACATAGTCCGCTATTGTGCCCCTAGCTTTGTAACACGCGTGAAAAACTTGCCGAGTAAAGAGTGAGAAATACCTCTCTTTAGCTTTGAGAAAAGACGTTGTTTTGTAAGACGACTGTTTTCATATACTTTTTGTCATGTTCAGTATTCAAATATTTTTGTGATATGTGTTATTTTTTACTTGTTTCGAGACTTTCTGGAAAAAATAATATAACATTATTGAACTCATTCATTCATGAACTTATGCTACATATTTTGGCTGTCGAGTCTGCTACGCTGTTTTGTTCTGTAGATGTTCAAATATACGTAGCAGTGAATATAAGTCTTCTTTTAATTCGCTTTATTCCCAAAAGGTCGCTGCAACAATGGTTCCATTCTTAACGAATTCTACGTACGTTGGTAAAACTAAGCCCCGATGACCGAAGCCGTAGCGTGGACTAATTAATGCACCGGCCTCAAAGTCTGGGCCTGGTCTGGCGAGACCACCTTTGTGATATAATTGGTTTGGATTTATAAGTACATGACGGATTGACAGCTTTTGATGTACTCACAACCTGGAGAGATACAAATTTGAGTTTATAATACGTCTGAAAAACTTATTTTATTGAAACTTTTTGTATTGCAAGATTTAATCCAATCGAAGCAATAAAAGATTAAAGAAAACCATTGTCACAGTTAACACTAAAATAACATGTTAACTGGACCATACAAAAAAATATAAGTTTAAAAATTATAGGTACGATGTTTATCGCCCGTTAGATTCCCAACACTCCCAGCATAAAACCAGATGCACTGCGCCAGCAGCATCACAAATCAAAATCAGACACTTACAGCAAGCCATAAATTCTTAGGCAATCCATTAGAAAATTAAGATTCCGAAGAATTTCCCGATGCTGACCGAGTGATTAGTATTCGTGCGGTACCAGAGGTATCGAGAATTATGACGGGCCCATCTCGGAAGCGCGAGATGCAATAAAGTGAATTATGCACACAACTGCGATACTTTGTTCAGCACCCTCGAGAGTGGGAGCTGGGCATGGTGATGAGGGACGCGGTAGCAGGTACTTTTGAAAAGACGTGTCAGATCAATGAAATATTGGAACATATGCCAGAGAAAGTGGGAGGGAAGGGCATTTTTTGACTAGTTCGGAATTTGGAGGAAAGAAAGCTAAAGATACGTATATAGGTAATTAAAGAATTCGAAAGGATATTTCTGCTGTTGGAATTATTAGTTAAAGATTTTGATTTATTTATTAAGATACTGATAGGTTTACTATAGTAATGAGTTTAATGATTTTTACTAAAAAGGCAAGCAACTAACGTGGACGGAAATAAACCTATTCTGAATTCCTCATACAATATTTAAAATGGAACAGTAAAGTCATGCAATTATCTAAGTAACCAACAAAAACCTGGTTCCGCTCGCTGCGAGGTCCGCACTGAGGCATCAGCCCGACACTCGTATACCCACGAGACTCCTAATGCAGACTTACACAGAGCCGCAGTGTTCGTTCAATTTAAACTTTAATATGCAACCGACTACCGCGCCAAATTGGAAATAATGATCTGTGAGAGCACTATTTTATTTTTCCCGGCTGTATTGTGGTCGTGTTGCGCTGCATTAATGCAATGCCGATATTACGATGCAGAGATATCAAATGTTTTTTCTCTTTGTTCGCATTTGATAGGTTTTTTTTTGCAATAGCTCGATTTAACGAACGTGACTACCTGTAGCACTCGTGAAGCATGTAGAATTACGTTGGTATTTAAAAGGGAAAGATGTTTTTTTAAGCTTTTATCTACAGATTATAATTATTAATTAAATGTTTAGCTACAATTGACTAGCTATCTGAGCTTTTTAAAAGGCTAACTTAATAGAATTCAGTTCAACTTTCAAGTAACAAAACTATCCACTTCATTTAGTTTTGCTCACAGGTATTAAAACGATAACAAAATGGCTACCTGTGAACATGAAATACACAGCACAATTCACAGTTATCCTGACAATAGGTCTTTACATTCTGTTTTATAGCTACACGATAATTTTTTCAATCGCTTCAAGCCACATTTTATCGCTTATTCTTCGGAACTATAAAAAGTATATTACAGCCATAACACCATAGAATCAGCGGCTTTTTGCCACGAGATACAAATAAAATGCGGCGATAACACATCACGACTAGCGATAAAAGTGATATACGTTGTTAAAATCACGCTCGAAGCACCGTGTTTGCATAATGTAAGTTTTGTTTTGTGACTTATTGAATACGTTTATGAGGTGCGGCCGCGGACTTTGAGTTATGGTGTTTGAATACGGTGATTTGGTGTTACAGATAAGCATCTCATTTCTAAAGTATGTGGTTATTTAAGTGGTCTAAATAAACCATGTTTTCATCGGTATACATCTACGGAAAGATTTAATCTTGACACAAAAAAGTGAAGTCCAAAACAAAACACGAATCAATGAAAACAGTTTCCACCGCTTTCGCTCAAAAACTACACAAATAACATGCAATCAAAATCTGCAAGTGAAATTCATAATCCAGCTTTTCAATTTAATTTCGAGGAACAAGTAGCCGAGCTAAAGAAATACCCGCTGCTAGGGACGCTCCGATGCCGCGATGCGATGTTCCGTCTTGTGATTTGCCAAGCGAATATAAATCCTAATTGCCACATTTTAAGGGCACTAGTCGCGGTGGTTTTTTGCTAAGGCCCTCAACATGGTGCTAGAAGTGCTGTGTACTTGAAACTGGGGTGTGCCACAAGGTATTTTCGCGTCCGGTTTGTGTTACGATGAGGTTTTTAATAAAATGTTGTAACATTTCCTTTAAGTCTGTAATTTGATAATTAACAATTTATTTAAGTTAAAAATTAGGGTTTTATAAACTTTATTTTGATCTATGCATAGATTTATTTTTTTGTTCTGAACTTTTTTCCAATGGTTGTCACAGTAATTTGAGAAATCCACTTTTGTTGATCTATAAATTGCTTCACCCTGTCATCACTAAATTATAAATCTGTTCAAACTAGAAACTCGTTTTATTTTTAACATAAAACTGAGCCACCCTTTGTATTATCGCTGCAGTTTCCTCTTGTACCACATAAGGTGAAAAAGTAAGGTTTCTTTAAGACGCTGTCTTGGAAAATTTAAGCCTGCATTTATGTTAGTTTATTTTTCGAGTGTTAGGTAATTCTTGCCATGTTTTTCGCGTGTATTTTTCTACCAATGGATTTTCTTTGTTATGTTTTATTTGAATGACGAAATATGTAACGTGCTATCTATCCATCATCTTATTAAGGGTCGCTCATATTCGTTTCAAATGGTAAGTATGAGGACTAGATCAAAAAAGAGTCATTAAATATTTTTTTTTGTTTCTACTGCGGGGTTATTCTGTAAAACTTATGAATAAAATGTTTAACAATTTTAAAGAAGTTGAAAAAATGCCCTTAAATTTTTCAGAAAGGATAACGGTGATAACGGTTTATGCAAAACTAGATTACGTCACGCTGGTATTGACCACTATAGTTGCACGGAATAGGACAGCAATGACTTAGGAGCACTACAATTTACACGTGCCTGAATTAACAAGATGCTTTGTAGTGTAGAACAATGGAGGGTTAACGCAAGCCATTTGTCTATAGCTGTGGCGGCATCTAGCGGTCGATAGGGCAAAAACAATCAGATGGGTTATGGATGATGGCTCTGCATGATGGTGACGTAACGAATAGTGGCAATCTGTTCTTTTGATAAGCCTCAAAAATCCTTTATAAAGCAATGAGACACAATAAAAGTTCCAAAATATGTATAATTAATAGCACACGTGTACCTACTTGAGTAAAAATAGTGAATAATGAAGGGTAGCTGTTAGGAAAAGTAAAACGAAAAAGAGACATAACTTTAAAGGTTGTATCAATTGTAAACCTACCAGGTAAAGCTACAAAACTTAGCAGAAATTATTACATTAATTAACGCCAGTAATACCTGAGGCTTTGTGATGAAACAATGGAGGCTTTACATGAACCCATTTGTCTATAGCAGTGACGTCATTCGATATTAGTCTGTTACTCAAAAATAGGAAGAAAGAACCAATAATACTCTTTCGTTAAAATTGAGATATCTTTTTTATGCTTTACTAAAATGCGATTCTTTTAACGTTATTTTGTTTACGTTTTAAAGTTGCAGTTAACAAATACATAGTGTGCTGTATGGGTTTAAAAATATATATTTGTTATTAAAAAACGGATAGAATTTTTCCAAGAATTATTACATTATATATACATTCTCTTATACAAAAGTGAAATAAAGTCATGCAGCATTTTAAAATCTAATTCATTTGTAAATTAACGAACACAAGCTACTAAGAATCCTTTATTTAATTTCAAGTAACTTCCTCCTTAATAAAAGTCTTATTTATTTCCATAATATCACAAAATCGTCCAGTAAATGGAATGTCAAGTGAAGTCCGGACGATTCGTCGCGAGAACTAACGACATTTTGTCGCGTCGCAAATTGGTCGCTTGCAACATAATATCCTCCGCGTAATAAAACAGCCTTTCTCAATTAATATTCAGCAACAGTGCCGCTTCTTGAATAATTAAACTTTTTTATGGAAAATAAGCGGAGACTACGGTACTTATTAGTCATGAAATGAAGTTAGAATAAAGTAATGCTAATGAACGGAAATTTGTCTGTCATGACACCCGAGGCCTCGACTATGTTCTCTTACTTTTTGCTAGTTCTTTAACCAATTATAAAATAAGCTTTTTGTTATCCTCCCACAATAATTCATCGGTCAAATGACGTTCAATAAATCTCTTTGAGTTCTGAATTCGATTTGTGAAATTTAAATTCTGAATTGAACGTTTAAACGTTTTTAGTTAGTTTTATTTGTGACCTAGGTAATTTTTCATCAGTTTACTGTCAAGGTTTTGACTTACACAAGATATTATTTTAGAATGTTTCAAATTCACTGAATAGACATGTTGAAAACGAGTAAGTATGAAAAGTAAAAAAGAGTTCTCTTTAGTTTTAGTTCGGGTTAACTTAAAAGCTTTTTGTATCTAATATTTTATTGTTATACCTAAGCGTTACCTATATGTTATGTAAGCAAAAAAAGGCCAACATCCTCATTCAAAATATTATTTTCCTGACAGTACAAATTAAATTAAATATTTAACACATAAGTGCGTGAAAATACTTTTGTTTGTTTTACATTTCATTAGTTAGACAATGCAGCTTTAGTGCAGTTCCAATGTATTGGCTAGAAGTTCTGTATCCTTTGTCTCTGACAAGGCGTTGGCGCGGGGCCAGCCGGCCGAATCTTAATTCCTTAAATAGTCTAGTTCACTTGTAAAACTTGGAAATCTGCTCCTTCTAAAAGATTCTTTTAGTTTTAATAAGGTTGATTCTACTTACTTCTACTACGAGTACCTATGTTAGGTTGTATAAATAAAAATAAGTGGTATGCCAGGATCGTAGCAAATGGAAAGATGTGATCTCTGCCTACCCCCAAGGGAAAGAGGCGTGACGTTTATGTATGTATGTATGTATAAATAAAAAAAGAACATTTAAAAATAGGTCATTTTACCTCACAATATTTTTACTTAAAATATCATTATTGCGAATAGATTGCTGAAAAAGAATTGTCAAGTCAATTAAACGCAGGTTATTCTTTACAAATAAAAAAAGAAGTGTCCAAATCGTTTAAAACGATTAGAATCGACGTCTATCAACGTCCACAGCTAAACGTAGAGCCACACCACCGATCGTGTCTTCTTTAATTAAAAGTCACATTTCAGAAAGCAAACTCCACCGTATTCATTATTTTTACGCCAAATAAGAGAGCTTCATTCAACGCTTTCGCTCTATATAAAAGGATGTGACTTGTTAACGAAAAAAATAAAAAATAAAAAAGTGTTTGCTTGCCATTTCACTGTGAGAAGTTTTGTTTATGTTATGTAGGTATATTATTATTTATTGTGGCTTAACTGCAGGTGGAGTACAAGACTATAAGAAAAATGCATTTTTAATGTGATTTAGAAAAATAGTAATTTTATTTTTTAAATCTGTTTACGTACAACAATTTTATTAAGTGTACAAAGCACCATAGTAAACTCCAGAGGCAAGATGAAAATAGATGGACCTATGATATTTTCTATAAATACTTCCTACGCAAAAAAGTAGTGTTTTAAAATAGAGTACAGAATTATATTATGTAGCCACTTTTACCGAGACTATTTATCGAGGATCTACTTGATGTAAAGTCTAAGTAGAGGATTTTAAGCGGAGATTTTAAGAGTTAACTGAAGTAAATGAGTTATTCTACGGCGCGAGAAGGTAAACAGGTTACTTACAGGCTAACGGTAACGGTTAAATCATTTACCAATATACGTGAGCGGCTAAATGTTAAAAAGTTTAAGTAGCTAAGTTTTACAAGCGGATATTTATAGAAAAATCAATTTAAGGTTTAAATCTGATCGACTTGACGGCGTTTTTGATAGTATGGCATAACAAAAAAAAACAACAAATTGAAATATTTAGTTCTACTAAAATTGTAGAAGTAGGTAATCTAGTTTAGAAAAATCAAAATGTCAAATTGACAATTTTTTTTAACCAAACAACAACTTTCAGTTTTTTTACCAAACTTACAAAAATCACTTTTACACTTTCGGACAAAAAACTGTAAAAGACGAGTACAAACAAAAAGCGCACGAAATATCGCTCGCCGCTCATCTCGGCGATCAGTCAACGTCATATCTCAAGATAAAATGCCATTTTGTAACACCCACTTATATTTATGCCGGGAAGGTATTGCTACACACTTAACTCGATTATTTAAAGCCTCACCGCGTTTATTTAATTGCTTTAACTTATGGTGTTCGTTTATTTATCCGATATAATGTTTAAAGCGTATTTTAATATGGGAAGTATGTAAATTTTGATCTATAACCTATTTTTGCAGTAGTTTTCGGTATTTTCAATTCAATAAAAAGATCTTTAGTTACACTTGAAGAAATTTCAGAGGGAGTTTTCATCCAGTATGAGAAAATAAAGACTTAATGGTGAAACAAATAGTTATATGGCTCTAATGAGCTAATCAATTAATAAATTAATTCTGGTTAAGTAAAGTATTGTTTGTGACCACTAATTTGGGATAGTATGTATATAATTAGAATACTTGTGTGAATCAATGAGCATTACACAGTTATTTTTTACGCTAAGGGCGAGGGTTTTACGCGAACACAAAACAAGGGTTCAAGTGAACGTCGTTTTTATCCCGCGTGTCTTCATCAGCCGCATGTGGTGGATCATCCAAACAAATCCACCCTTAAGCCACGCATTACTTCATTATTAATGAACAACAAAAACAGTCGAGTTTTAACACTGCGTAATAAATGAATGTAATGTGAAAGTCTTACGGCGGATGATCTATCAACGTCTCCTCAAGATAAAATTACGTCACCAAAATTAGATTTATTATTGTCTTAGGTTAACTGAAGTGTGTCATGCGTTCTTAAAGGTTTTCCGACGGTTGATTTATTGTTCGGTTATTATGTAGACAGTATTTGTCATATTCCGTCTGTTTGGATAGTTATAGCTCAAGCTTGGCTTTACACATCAATCTTTTCGGATGCTTGCTGGTTCTAAAGTAAACAAAGACTTTGTAATTGTTAAGATTTTACCTTTTGCAGCTTTGAAATAATTTTGCAAACATGTTTTTTTATTTCATTTTAACAATCAAAAATATAAAAATAGGTACTAACATTTTTGCAATCATATGAAGTCTAACATTATTTTCAGCTGAGCAACGTAGAAACAGAACAGAAAACTCATCCTTACTAATTTAGATCTAACTAATATCTACTAATACACATGTGTAATTTTCGCATACATTTACATGACCTGGCCCGTTACCGGAAACCGCCGTTAGTACTTGCCCAAAACAGTGGGAGTCAGCAGTGTGCGCTTTAATTGCGCGAATATTACCTCTTGGCGGGCCGCCGCCGTGTGGAGGCACGCGACGTAGGCTCGGTGCACACCGCTAAATACGAGTATCACTTTGCAAACAAATCATGATTTTTTTAGGAAATCGGAACACAATTACAAAAGCTGCAACAATTGTGTGGAAGAAAATGGATTGGCAATTGTTTTTGTTACGTAAACTAATTTATTGTTAAGTTGGGACGTCCCTTGTTTTACAGCTATAACTTGTTGTTTCAATATATTTTTTGATAAATAAAAAGGTTTAGTTTAACGAAAAACATAATGCTTTGATCTTATTTTTATATAATGCCTTAATTTTTTTGTCACTAATATATGTAGGATTCAGAATATGGGCCTTACACGGAGCGAACAACTTGTAAAACCCACATTGAACGCCTCGCTTTAAATCAGAACGTTGCCCGAAATGGAACAAAATTTGGACGGGTGTAAAACTGCAAAAAAGCCGCGCGTGTTGAAGTGGTCGACTGTGCCACTGTATTGTTTCTGCGTAATAATGCCGAGTTTCTGATTTAAACGGCCACGTACTGCATGCGGCGAGTGTTACTCGTTTTTATCAATCCGCTATGCTCATTGTTTCCGAGTTATTATTTCGTTGTTGAAGCTCAAAGCTTTGGAAGTCAGTGCGGATTGGTTTTTGTATTTTAGATTTTACTTTAAATGTCATAACGTTATATAATTAATAGTGCTGTCTGACTGTTTGCTTTGCTGTCAAAAGTATAAAACTAAATAGTATAGTTGCTGTTTGGCTTTTGCACTTATTTTATTCGACTTAAGCAATGATTTTCAGCGGATAGGTAACTAAACCTCTAAATATCTGTCTACAAACTACAAAAAGTATTGTTTCTAATAAAAATGATATAAGATATTATCGCATCAGCTTAGTTCGGCCTGAATTCGGTGACAAGTGTTTTACAATACTTAATGACAAAAACATTGCTTAACTAGCCCTTAACATTTTCTAAAGTTTCCCTTGATTTCTCTGGGATGCCGACTTCTGATCCTAGTTTCCCATATCACAAGACTACTATTGTCATAACTCCTTTCCAAACGAAAAAAAAAAACATCCAAATCGGTTCATAAACGATGAAGTTAACCTCGAACACATACAAAATATGTATATACGGTCAAATTCGGAAACCTCCTCCTTTCTTGAAGTCGGTTGATAAATAGCATTCGTCATATTATCTTGCCATCTCTTTCTGGCACATGACGCTGATTCATCAGTCGAGCGATAACGCGCATGCGCACCGCGCGCCGAGGTCAACCGGCGAACTGTCAAATATTTACATTTAGGTTAGAAACACTATAATAGTGTGTTATTTTGTTTAATTTAGCAATATAAAACCTGTGAAAAATGTGTGATATTTAAACATTATGCTAGTAAAGTTTATACATTTTATGACAAAGATTCAGCAAAGAAATAATGTAATAACATTAACCCAAAATCGAAGTTAAAAGTGAACACGGAACATTGAGTTTTGCGTGAGTGGTGATACAGTTTAAAACACTATGGCGAAATTAGGCAAAAGGATAGTTCTGTTTACCTTATTTGCGATTAACTTAGTTGATCAGCCAGCACCTGAAGTGACCATCGATCAAGGGACTTTGAGCGGTAAAATCAGTACGGATGGGTCGTTTTTTGAATACATTGGTATTCCTTACGCAACTACTAATAGCAGTTTAAGGTTCAAGGTAAGCAGAATTCATAATTGATCAATTTGCAGCATTCGAATTTACAAGCAACATGTCTTTATTAATACAGCCGTTTTAGTAGTATATAACGTCCTAATTATTTATTTAGCTTTAGGCACACGCATTATTTATTTTTTGTTTATTTCCCACGCACAGATAATAAATTAGAATTTAACATTATTCATTTTGTATATATTGTAATTTCAAAGTAGAACTGGATATTCATTGTTTACTTCTCTGTTGTTACGTGAAACATTGTTGATGTGTAGTCTGTGATTGTTTTTTCTTTAGGCGCCTCTACCACCACCCTCTTGGGAAGGAGTGTACCAAGCTACTGATGAGATATATCAATGTCCTCAACCCTCGCCGATTGGTATCATTGGATCTGAAGATTGTCTGAAAATCAACGTCTATGTACCAGCAGCGGCTGACAGACCACTTCCAGTGATGGTTTACGTCCATGGAGGAGCATTTCTAATTGGAAGTGGTGGAAAATTCATATACGCACCTGAATTTCTAGTCAAACGCGATATTATACTAGTAACTTTTAATTATAGACTCGGAGCTCTAGGATTTATATGTTTGGGTATTAAAGAAGCGCCAGGGAATGCAGCACTGAAAGACCAAATAGCGGCATTGAGGTGGGTTAAAAAAAATATAGCAGCTTTTGGTGGAGATCCAGATAATATTACTTTGTTTGGTCAAAGTGCAGGAGCAACGTCTTCGTCAATGTTACTAGCAAGCAACTCAACAGACGATTTATTTCATAAAGTAATTATTCAAAGTGGCTCGTCTATATCCAGCTGGGCAATTAACAGGCAGCCCCTTTGGGTAGCTAGTCTAATAGCAAAAGACCTCGGCTACGATACCAAAGACCCTTACGAACTTTATGAGATATTCTCTAAAACTCCTTACAAACAGTTACTACAAGCTAGACCTAAGAAGCCCATGGGAAAATACTTCGACACTCAAATGTTGAACTACCCTTGCGTTGAGAAAGTTATTGAAGGAGAAGAAGCTGTTTTAACAGATTATCCCTACAATATGTTAAGTAAAAAATCTATAAACGTATCCGTAATTTATGGAACAAATAGTAAGGAAGGATTGTTTGTGTTACCTGATGACCCTGAAAAATCGGTAGCAGAATTGGATTCAAGGTATATCTTTGCATCAGATCTAGAATTCCCTTCGGAAGAAAAAGCTGCCAATGTGTCAGAACAGTTAAGAGAACATTACTTTGGTCAAGACAAATACAGCTTAGAAACGCTATTTGTTATAAGTAAACTATATACAGAACTATATTTTGAAGCCCCTGCAATTCTGGAGTCACAAACTATTGCTAGGAATACAAAAGCGAATGTATACAATTATTATTTTAACTACTCTGGTGGAAGAAACTTTCTTAAGTTTATTAAAGGATTTAGAAATGAATTGGGAGCTTGCCATGCTGATGAATTATTGTATTTATTTGATGGAAGAATGTGGCCATTCCCAGTAAGTCACAAAGATCAACAAATGATAGATTGGATGACTACAATGTGGACTAATTTTGCCAAAAATGGGTTGGTAGATTTTTATATTTTTTGTTGTGAAGCAGCCTTCGTAATATTTACTTACAAACTTATATATAATTGTATGTTACAGAAACCCTACACCTTCAAATGATTTACCTGTAGTATGGGAACCGAGTGGCAAAGACGACGTTAGAATGCTTTACATAGATGACGAATTAAAAATGGGTCCCATCCCCAACCCTGAAGAAAATCAACTATGGAAAGACGTTTATGAGAAATATAGAAAAAAGAATAAACCAAATGATTTTTGACCATTTTTGTTTCAGTTGCCATTTAGAAACAATACACTCCGATAAAAATTGTTGAGGAGAGTGTTCTTTAAGTCAAATTTAAATTCATTATTTACTCTAAGTTGTTGAGGTAAATATACATTTCGATTTGGAAAATAAATTCCAAACCCTTTAACGTAGTTACATGGTATACATTGAGTGCAAATATTTACCGTTTACGTTGGTTATCGCTATAATTATATTTTAGTCTCAACTTGGAAACATAGTCGTGAAAAGTGGAAAAAAAATGGTTTTGTTTGCTTTGTGTATGGAATATGGTACCGGCACATAAAGTGTCATTTCATGAAAATAGTTTATAACTTCTGATAATATACTTGTACGACGTACAAAGATAACGATAACCGATAAAACAAAGTTCAGTTTGTCTTTAGTAGATATAGTTTCAAAGTATATTGTTTACAAAAATGTCATTAATGAGAGATTTCACGAACATTAATTATTACTAGGAATATAAAGACAACTCAGTGATGAAACTTACTGGAGAGAAAAAAGCGGTAATTAGTAGTAAACTGACGTATTATATAATATTTATATTTACAAGTATTATTCATAAAAGAGCAAAGTACCATATCATACCTCTTTGAACTGTATATCTGTATAAGTTGCCTCAAATGATATTCTTTTAAATTCTGCAATTACGAAACGTCAAACAATAATAATTATACTTAGTAGGTAATTGACCAAACTCCTAAAAATCTATTTCCAAACTTCAAAAAGTATTTTTTCCAACCAAAAAACGCACGACCTGTTTGAATTGATAATGTAGTATCATTAAAATATATTCAAGCACCACTTTACGAAGACTTTGAAGATTAGTTTCGGAGTCATCAGTAATAGCTGACTCGTTCTCCGTCTTCGATGCAAATCGCGAATCGATTTTGCCCCCGCCAATCGGTTCTCGGAGAGTTTAACACTTTTGAATTCATAAGCGCGAGATGGAAAAGTTTTTGCGAGTCTTCTGGTTTGTCAAATAACTTGTTATTACTGGGAGCTGGCAAGTTACTTCTTTTAAAAGGTATTTTAGGTGGGTTGAATTGTAAAAGGTATCTGTGAAAGGATCTTTAGTCTTATAAACTTTTTTAATACGTACTTTGTTCACACTTATTCGCAGATAGCTTAAGTGAACAAGTAAATTTGATTAAATGCAAAACATTTCACACAAGATTCCTAAGAACGTGAAAACATTTTCTTTTCTAATTAGTTACCATTTATTTTTATCTGTTTAAAACAAGATCACACTTGCCCAAAACCTTTTCAAAGGCCCTTTGAGTCATTATACCCTAATGATATTATAATAATTTAAGTGTAGGAAAAATATTTAAAATTCAGCGTCGGTCCTCGTCAGTCACGCTCGGGATCGGGTTAAAATTCAACAGTTTTCGCCTTTTCCGTAATTTATTCAAATAAATTTTGGACATGCGACGCGACGAGAAAATGGCCCTGTTTAGGCACGTCAGAGACTCGTTTTGTATTTAAATTATTTGGTCATTACAAAACAGACTAATGGAAGATCAACACATATTTATTTATAAACATTAGTTTGCTTAGGATTACAGTTAAATGAGAATATATTATTTATTTATCATAATGGTTGTAATGAAAATCCAGGCGACTTCATGATATGTTTATTAATGGCACGTTAATAACTTCTTCACTTTTACAATTACAAACAAAATTAAATTAAAAATTAAACATAAACATTACATTTTATTACGTCAAGCTCTTTATCAACAATGCAACGTAATAAATAGTATTCGTTATGACGAATCCCATATAAACGGTACTATGGTGCAGTTTACGTTCTGACGCACGTCAACGACTCTGTAGTTAAGCGGCAGAGCGCATGCACACCGCGCGCCGAGGTCAGCCAGCGAACTGTCAAATATTCACGAATGGGTCAGATAAACTAGTGTATTGTTTTGTGTTATTTATCAAGTTTAGTAAGAGCTGATAATAAAAAAAAATATGCTAGTAAAGTTTATATCCTTCCTGACACCAGCTAAGTAAACAAATAATGATATAACGTCTACCCAAAATCGAGGTAACGGATGACCAAGGAATATTGAACTTTAGCGGAATAGTGATAAAGCTTAAAACACTATGGCGAAATTCGGCAAAAGGATAGTTCTATTTACCTTATTTGCGATTAACTTAGTAGACCAGCCGACACCTGAAGTGACCATCGATCAAGGGATTTTGAGCGGTAAAATCAGCACGGATGGATCGTTTTTCGAATACCTTGGTATACCTTATGCAACGACTAGTAGTAGCTCAAGGTTCAAGGTAAGCATATTGATCAATTTGAAGCATCACAAGTGCAAAATGTAACAAGGATTATGTCCATTTTAATTCAGTCGTCTTAGTAGTAAGTATACAAGGTATTAATGATTTACTTAGTTTAAATAAGACGCATTTTTTATAATTTGAAATTGAGCATTAGGTATTTTTAACAGACTTATAAGAAAGTGAAGGGCCGAAAAGTTATTCGTAAATCGAATGTTTAATGTACTCAAACACTTTATTTTATGAAGACCTGATGATGGAAACGAATCATGACGACGGAAATCCTTAACGATTTACAGTAGTAGTATTTTGCTTGGACTTGGTTATTTGGCATTAAACAACAAAAACACTAAAAGAAGAAAATTACTTGAATGAAGAAAAAAATATCATATCTGCTAGGTAATGACAAAAGTTGGTGCCCAGCCCTAAAAACCAACTTGCGTTTGGGAACAATAATAAAATAAAATTGATCTTGATGACTTGATCAGTCACCAGACCACCTACTTCTGTTTTATTGTTAAGTTACATAATTATATTCATAGTGGTCTCGTTGTTAAAGTCTGATTTTGTTTTAAAATAATATAATATGTTGTTAAAAACCTCCCAAGTCCAAGGTTAGTGAATCCGGTTATTAATAAATTGTTGACTTCTCTATTGTTACGCAAACATAGTTGATGAGTAGTCGTTGTTTCTTGTTTAGGCACCTCTACCACCACCCTCTTGGGAAGGAGTGTACCAAGCTACTGATGAGATATATCAATGTCCTCAACCTTCGCCGATTGGTATCGTTGGATCTGAAGATTGTCTGAAAATCAACGTCTATGTACCAATAATGGCCAACAGATTACTTCCAGTCATGGTTTACATTCATGGAGGAGCATTTCTATTAGGAAGTGGTGGAAAATTCATATACGCACCTGAATTTCTAGTCAAACGTGATATTATACTAGTTACTTTCAATTATAGACTCGGAGCTCTAGGATTTATATGCTTGGGTATTAAAGAAGCGCCAGGAAATGCAGGCCTAAAAGACCAAATAGCGGCATTGAGGTGGATTAAAAAAAATATAGCAGCTTTTGGTGGAGATCCAGATAATGTTACCTTGTTTGGTCAAAGTGCAGGAGGAATTTCTTCGTTAATATTACTAGCAAGCAACAAAACAGACGATTTATTTCATAAAGTAATTATTCAAAGTGGCTCGTCTATATCCAGCTGGGCAATTAACAGGCAGCCCCTATGGGTAGCTAGTCTAATAGCAAAAGACCTCGGCTACGATACCAAAGATCCTTACGAACTTTATGAGATATTTTCTAAAACTCCTTACAAACAGTTAGTAAATGCTGAACCCATGAAACCCTTGGGTAAGTACTCTGATACTCAAATATTGCACTACCCTTGTGTTGAGAAAGTTATTGAAGGAGAAGAAGCTGCTTTAACAGATTATCCCTACAACATTTTAAGCAAAATGTCTATAAATATATCCGTAATTTTCGGAACAAATAGTAAAGAAGGATTGTTTTTGTTATCTGATGATCGTGAAAAATCAGGAGCAGACTGGGATAATAGGTATATTTTCGGTTCAGATTTGGAATTCCCCTCGGAAGAAATCGCGGCTAATGTGTCAAAATTGATTAGGGAATTTTATTTTGGTCAAAGGAAAATTAACGCAGAGTCACTTTATACTATTAGTAAAGTTAACACGGAAATGTATTTTGAGGCACCTTCTATTCTGGAGTCACAAACTATTATTAAAAATACAAAAGCGAATGTATATAATTATTATTTTAACTACTCTGGCGGAAGAAACTTTAAGAAGGTCTTAAGTGGATTTAAAAACGAAGTAGGAGCTACCCATGCTGATGAATTACTGTATTTATTCAATGGAAGAATGTGGCCATTCTCAATAAATCACAGAGACCAACAAATGATAGATTGGATGACTGCAATGTGGACCAATTTTGCTAAATATGGGTTGGGAAATTTTTATATAGTTTTTGTGAAGCTGCGTTTGTATTTTTCTTCCTATATACTTATCTATAAATGCCTGTTACAGAAGCCCTACACCTTTCTATGATTTACCTGTAGTATGGAAACCGAGTGGCATAGACGACGTTAGAATGCTTTACATAGATGAAGAATTAAAAATGGGTCCCATCCCCAACCCTGAAGAAAATCAACTATGGAAAGATGTTTATGAGAAATATAGAAAAAAGAATAAACCAAATGATTTCTGACCATTTCCGTTTTATTTACAATTCTGAAAAATACATCAACCTAGAAATCGTTGAGGTGCTTTAATTAAATTCATCATTCAGTCTAATTATACATTTTTTTTTTCAATTTAAAACCTTAAAGGTAGTATATTATTGATTTTAGTTTGAAAGTTTCACCATTACATAATTAAAACAATATAAGAAGTAGCAAACGAACGATTTTCTACTTTATTTGTGAAGAAGTTGGCATACTAGCGGCTAGTCTCATCTAGTAGCACCGGCTCCTAAAATACATAGTACAGGATAAAAATATACAGTATGATATGCATACTAAAGTTTCAAAGAATTTTGTTAATATAGGAGGGCTCGTGAAATAATTATATGAAATTAATTACTTGAAATAGAGATAATCAAAAGAAAAGGTGTGAATTAGCTCTAGACGGAGAATCGGAATATTTACTTTTACTGTTCATAAGAAAGCATCGCATTATACCTACCTATTCCAAGTGTACATAATGCTTACAATGATAGCTAGCCATATTGAGCAGATATAAATAATAAAACATTCAAATCAGATCACACTAGCCACTTTTGAATGTAATAGAGACTTACTGCTCATGAACAATAATAAAACATTCGAAAATAAGTTAATTATGTGAAAAAACATGAAATATAGTAATCATAATAAATTCTTACTCATTCAAAATACAGATTTTTCTAGAAGCAATTTCATCACGAGCATTTTATTCTCATATTCTTTAAACATATTATTTTCACAGTCATCATTATCTTCATATTTGGAATGTTATTGTTCAAAGTCATCATGGCTAAGCAATAAAAATCTAGGTATCACGATATCGTATCTAGAGGTGTTATCTGCCTGATAAACGTAATACATGTAGCATGTTATATGAATAATAACCTAAAATTTTGCGTCAACCAAATGTTGTAAAGGTCAATGAAATAAATACAGATTAGTAAAACAATTCAAAGGTTACAGGTAAAGGCTAGAGTTAGTTAATACAAATTGAAAAGATTTGTTAATATGAAATTCAAAAAGTATGGAATTTTACTTACATAATTTGCTACGAATTTGGTTGACCACCCGGCAAATCTGCTTAAACTATTGCTTTTGTTTTTTTTTTATGTCCTGCACGTGTAATCACGATCTAATTCGGGTGTTTTTGCTTTCCTAGGCACACTCCAAAATGGAATGGAGTGTTTAAAACCGTGGACAAATCTACCAATGTCCACAAAACACCTCTATAGGTTTACGAGGAACCAAAGATTGCCTGAAAATTAATGTTTATGTACCAGCACAAGCTAAAGGTCCTCTTCCTGTCATGGTGTATATTCATGGAGGTGCATTCATGGTAGGAGATGGAGGAAAATTGATACACGGTCCTGATTTTCTAGTAAAACATGACGTCATATTAGTCACATTTAACCGGCCCGGGACACTGGGTTTCCTATGTTTATTCACCAAAGACGCTCCAATTTCAAACCTGGTGTAGAACCTATATTGACAGACTTACCTTAATACTTGATAACTGAGAACTTGATAAAGAAAGAATATGTCACTAATGTATTCATCTATAGATATTTAGCAATTTATGGAGATATTTTGATATTTAAAACTACACCCCATGTCCTCCACTGGGTGTCGTAAAAGGCGACTAATGGATCTTAAGACCCAGTGCACTGTACCAAGCACCTTGGGTCACCCGAATGGTGGCGGGTAAACAACCAACAATCGCATTCCCAAAGAGGGTTAGTGTCAGGCAGGCGACCGACTATAAAGCCATAGCCAAAACTTTAAGCAACACGTCTAGAAGACGTGTTGCGCCGACCCCACATCATAATAATTGGGATAAGGGCAGGGGAATGATGATGAAAACTACACAAGAAGCTTACCAATAGCCAATAACTAATAGCTAAGCAATATTAATGTTTTGTAGATAATTATATTATGATGAACTAAAGAAAATGATGACTACCAAATTCGCAGACATAATTATCAATTTTGGAAGAAAATTTACAATTAAATAAATATAGACACATTTAAGTATATATGAAAAGTATACGGTGTCCTAGGTCAAAAGAAATAAAATTAGTTCCCCTAATAAGACAGCATTATGAGAAGTGTAATACGTAATATATTTTGTTTATCAGATACATGCTTGGTTTCAAACAGTCTTTATTTTCCCAATAACAAAATATTTTCTCCGTAAATATCTATCCGTAGATCCAAGCTAATACAAGAAAATCTTGGAGAGCACATGTGTTTAACAATAGCCATTCTTATTCAGCGGAGCTCCACCGCAGAATATTCACAGTCTTCGTCCAAATTGTGCCAAAAGTTGAGTTTAAATTTTTATAAAACATGATTTATTGTACACACGGGTATGAAGTAGAAATTGAAGCTGGGGTTGCTAGGGAGATGATCAAGTATGCGGTGCGGTACCTAGCTAATTATATTATCTGAGATCTCGGTGGAGTTTTGTTTTAAGAAGGTTTTATAAGATGTTCCAAAATGATAGAAAAGCGCTGCATCGGCATTTTAACTGATAAGGAAAGAAACAGCGTTCCGTTTATTTTTGTTAAATGAATTCCTAATTGAAAAAGAAAACCATTCGGGTTTTCCAAGGCTAGGTTTTTCATTACTACCTATTTAGTTTTTGAGGAGGCCATTGCTTTGTACAGCTATACCTAATTAAATTTGCGATCATATTATTTAAGCATAGTTCCATTAAGATGAGTACATTTTTAAAGAAACTGTCACTGAAACCGTTTTAAAAAGAAGTCTTAAAATAAAAAGAAAAATTATAATTCTACTGTTTAGCCAAAATTAAGGTAAATACTAACTTAAACAAAGAAAATAGCGGCGTCCCCTTAGGAAATCAAAATTGTAGCTAACGATAGAAGCAACATCTCGTACCTACTAATAGTGCCGAAGTAAACCCTTGCGGTATACAATTACACTTCAATTAACGTTCGCCGTTGAATATTTTCATTTGGTACCCAAAAAAATAGGTCCCAGCGCACACGCTACGAATTTTAAGAAGACATTACCCTACCGTTATCTAGCGATGTTTTCATTACCCTCCCTGTAGGTACAATTGCAAAATTTTATAAGTATTTAAGCAATAAAATTAAATTTACGAGGCTCCTTAACAACGCCTGTGCGCTTAAAAAGATAACCCCGGGACGAGTAAAGGCGTTATTTATCGCAACTTCGGACTTTCTATTCATAATGTTGCGGTATAATATTTATATTTTTGGCGGTTATTAAAATTGTATTTGTTCGAAGTTTTTAATTAGTTCGGGGGAGATAGGGTTCCAGTTCTTGTTTTTGGAAGACTTCGCGGAAATCGCGTTTAGTTTTCTACTTGAAGCCAAAAGTGCTAAAACTGGGCATTGTTTATTCAGCTCATTTTACAGTTTTGTTCTGCTTGTTCCTTAATTACATGAAAACACAATTATATTCGGATACAAAGTAATATAACACGAAAGTTCAAAGTATTTTTTAATGCAAATAAGCTTGTATTTTTAAGTCATTGGCTAGACCATACATTATTATATAAATTCGAATACGAATTTCCCAGAATCGAAGCAAAATTATAGTGGCGGCACCGTAGCTATCTTGTATGTAAAATAATCCGGAGCTGCATTTGCCATTCATTGCGCTTTAGATAAAACACGCAGACATTTTTATTTTTCCATGTAAAATGTCCGTTTCAACACGATATCTGGGCCAATCAAGAGTAAGCCTTATGTTAGATGGATTTGAGTTTAAAATATGGTGTATCATTTGGAAAATATTGCTAGACAGTTTCTCGATTTTGAAAAAGGTGCGGGCGGACTATACTGTTTTTCTTTTATGGAGTTTTGTTATATTGAGAGCTCGCTTTCATATTTATATACGTTTCAAGTTATGCTTCGAAAATGGTTCGTTGAAAATTTACATGTATTTTTTTGACCAAGTTCTTCGAGTATCAAAGTCAAACTATAAAGTCCGCAAGATATTTTATCTGAAGATATGCTAAAATACTAGGCTGATGTAATTATCGTGACACATTACTCCTTATTACATTTCAATGCTTTCGTGATGAGAAAGCTAAAATATCAAATAATCAAGAACTGACGAAGATTTATACAAACTTAGCTCCTTTGGCTTCCTTCCTTAAGAGACAATTTTCCAAACACCCCTTCATAGTGTTCACTTATACCATAAATGTATGGTGCATAGTTTCCGTGCAGTTCCCGGTGCGAATAGGGCTGACCCATATCCACCAATAGGTGTCGTAAGAGGCGACTAAGGTATTCTACGACCCGGTGCATACCACCTAGCACCTCGGGTCATCCTCCTGGTGGGGAGTAAACCACCAGCAACAGCATTTCCAAGGAGGGTTGGCGTCAGGCAGGCGGCCGCCCGTAAAAATATACAGCCAAAACCTCAGCAGCATGGATAAAACATGTTGGGCCGACCCCAAATAATAATAATTGGGATAAGGGCAGGGGAATGATGATGTATGGTGCAAAATTTCAAATTTCTAACCCTAGTAGTTCAGGCTGAGAGCGTAGATATAACTCAATAAATCAGCTTCCTTTTAACTCGACTGCAAAAGGCTAGTGTAACGCACGTTTATCAACAAATACTTGTATAGCACGACATTCACATTTGTACGCGTGTGGGGCAACTTACTCACAGGCGAGATGATAACTTCATCATATTTTAAACACCCTATCATCACAAATATCTATAACCTCTGTTTAAAAGTGTGGTACATAACCACACTTTTAACTTTAATGTAAAAAAAATACATATCGTCATATTTACATTGTGTGACAACAAAATGGAAATACATACGTACGTTTGAAAAAATAAAAATAAAGCTTTATTGCGAATCTACCATATGATTGCTAACTTACTCCTTGTCTCAAGTTATCGTCATAATTCATGACCCATCTTTTTTGTGATAAGCTGATAATATTATAATTGTTGATAGACATAATATGACGTCATCTTTTAAGAAATATACCATGAAAGAACACCTCTTGTCAATATATTCTGGAATTTTTATCAAATCTATGCAGCAGTTTCCGAGATCTTAAGTAACATACTTACAGACAAACAGACTAAAAGCAACGTTTTTAGCGCTGGTGTCAATTGAAGACCACGTGTCGAGTTTTCACTCATAAAATATTAAATAAACAGTTTTGACCTTTCCCCGATTTTATTATTTGTATGCATAGATTATTTTTAAATAGCATTAAGAATCAGTATATAAATATTTGGTATCACGTTATCGTATCAAAAGTAAGCAGTATTATCAGCCTGATAAACGTAGTACTTGAAACATTAAAGAGTAACCTAAAATGTTGTGTTAATCAGATGTTGTAAAAGTCAATCCAATAAATACAAATTAGTTAAATAATTCAACAGTGTATGTGTGTGATGGTCAACAATTAGTTAGTACAAAAAATTGGTAATAATGAAATCCAAAACGTATGGAATCTTGTTTACATTATTTGCAATGAATTTGGTTGATCAGCCGGCGCCTGAAGTGAAAATAGATCAAGGGATTTTAAGCGGTAAAATCAGTGGAGATGGATCGTATTTTGAATACGTTGGCATTCCTTATGCTACTACCAACATGGAGTCAAGGTTTAAGGTAGGAACGTAACCCTTGATTAAAGATATAGGTACTTAAATATTGTGTTATGGACAATTTTAATTATTGTGTGTATTTCATGTACATAGACTAATTAGAATTTTATATACTACTAAACCTGCTTGAGCTATAGACTTCGTGTGAGTGCGTGTTTTTTTGTGCCGTAAATTTGTAAAAAAAAAACTAATCTATGATTTTTTTCTTTTCTAGGCACCGTTGCCTCCTCCAAAATGGGATGGAGTGTTTAAAGCCGTTGATGAAAGCTACCAATGCCCACAAAACACTCCTATAGGTGTGTCCTCCTCGTACACACGAGGAACCGAAGATTGCTTAAAAATAAATGTTTTTGTACCAGCACAAGCTAAAGGTCCTCTTCCTGTCATGGTGTATATTCATGGAGGTGCATTCATGGTAGGAGATGGAGGAAAACTGATACACGGTCCTGATTTTCTAATAAAACATGACGTCATATTAGTCACATTCAACTATAGACTTGGGATACTGGGTTTCCTATGTTTAGGCACCGAAGACGCTCCAGGCAATGCTGGACTAAAAGACCAACTGGCTGCTTTAAGGTGGATCCAAAGGAACATCGCAGCATTTGGAGGAGACCCGGATAATGTAACAATATTTGGAACTAGTGCGGGAGGAGCATCCGTGTCTATACTTGTAGCGAGTGAAACAACAAAAGGTCTATTTAAAAGAGCTATTATGCATAGTGGAACATCGATAGCACATTGGGCTACAAGTTACAACCCATTATTACTAGCAAGTAACTATGCCAAATTACTAGGCTTTAATACCAAGGATCCAAAAGAACTTTATAACATTTTTGCCAAAATACCTTATCAAGATTTGCTTTCGGTAATAGCGAACGTCTCCATAGTGTCAATATCAAATCAAAAGCTTATGCCGGTGCCTTGTATAGAAAAGAGCATTCCTGGCGTAGAACCTATCTTGACAGACTTACCTTACAACTTGATAACCAAGAACCCAAAGAATATTTCACTTATGTATTCTTCTACAGATAAGGAAGGTTACTTTTTCATTACTGACGATACGGAAGAATCGCTTAAAATGTATAATAATAAAACCATGTATGGAGACAATTTAATATTCAAAACTGAACAAGAAGACAAAGAAACAGACCGCAAGGTTAAGGAATATTATTTTGGCAAAAACGAAATCTCAGAAAATAATATTATGAATTTATCACAATTGTACACCGATATATATTTCGAAATACCTGCGATAATGGAGTCTGAAATATATGCTCGAAATATCGACGCTCCTGTGTATTATTTTTATTTCACCTATGAAGGTAACAGAAATTTTGTCAAAGACTTTCAAACAAAGTATACGAAGGAGCCCGGCGCATGTCATGGAGATGATCTTTTATACATTTTCGATGGGAAAGTAGTACCCTTCCGAATAAACAAAAGAGATCAAGTTGTAATTGACTGGATGGCAAAACTACTTACAAACTTTGCCAAATATGGGTGAGTGACTGTTACTAAGTACGATAATACAGATGTTTAATACATAGAAGTGCTTCTTACTAGTTCTAAGCAATTTTTGTCCTTTTGAACCATTCATCGTTATTTAAAGTATATTTTTATTTTAAAGGTACATATTTAAACATAGCACAGAATTAAGAAGAACTCGAGTACATTGAAAATCAAGTTCACTAATTTGTTTAAATATTTCTTTTTAGGGATCCCACGCCAGATTCATCGAATGATCTTCCAGTTAAATGGACTCCACACCGCAAAAATAAGCTTAACATTTTAGAGATAAATGAAGAACTAAAAATGATGTCACTACCAAATCCAGACACGTACCAATTCTGGAAGGAGATTTACGATAAATATAGAAACGTCCAAGTAAATTTATGATCCTACGTACGATAAAATTAATATACGGAGTCCTAGAATAAAAGACAAACAACCTGTATTACAAACTTAATACGTACCTACCTACTATACGTAAAAGAAGAAAAATATTGTCACCCTTCTAATGACGGCATCACAAGAGATATTATTCAAAATATGATTGTGTAATACTTGTCAAGTTTCAAAAAATAAAATAATCGTAACATTAATCTGAATTTAATTAAATTTATTTTTTTAAATAAATAAATAAACCAGTCTAATAATATACGTCCCTCTGCTGGGCGCAGGCCTCTTCCTATATAGGGAAGGGTCGAGCATTGATCACCACGCTAGCTCACTGCGGATTGGCGATTTCAGATTCCAATATTTGGAATCCAGGTTCTAGCTCACGACGTTTTCCTTCACCGTTTGTCAGAAGTGTTTTTGAATGGTTAAGAAAGTACATACAACGTTGATAAAAGCGAGAGGCATTAAATGAAACCACATATTCTGTATATCATTATAAGGCTACACAACAAAAATCAAATCAATGTAAGCAATAGTTTAGTCACAGGATATTTTTTTAGTTTTTTTTTAGTTTGAACATGCTGTATCTTCCTGATTAGGTGACTAAGTTTTATAGGCATAGTTATCTAAGAGTCATTCACCGCAAAACAACAAAATTCACGCGACGTTGCCGCTCCGCATCGTAAGTTTGCAATACAAACAAGTGCACTATTACCAAATATTTCCTTAAAAGAAAGTACAGATCACGGTCATCTCACTCTAATGTAATAAGCGTAACAGAAATAGAAATAGATCAGTCTGTTGCTATTGCGCGGGCGACGGCGGCGGTGACTCGGATAAGTACGTCAAGGACACGATTTTTACATTGTTTAGTGCGAAGACGCGTCGCTTCCGGGGTGCACGTTACGCAATTAAGCACAAATTATTGTCGCTCACGCGTCCGGTTTTCAATATTCTCTAATATTGTTAAGTTTTTATTGTGATAGGACACCAAACTTCTTATTCTAAGATAGTGATTTATGTTGTGACAGGACAAGTTAGTTTAAGTTTAGTTGTGTGTGCAGTTTTTAATAATTTTGTGAATTAGGTACGTAAGACATCCATAATGCCTCGTGCTACATATACTGCTTCAGACTTCACTGGACAGCAGTGGATTGGTCGATTTGGACCAGTACGATGGCCACCAAGGTCCCCGGATCTCACTCCGATGGACTTTTTTTTGTGGGGTTTTGTGAAAGGTGAAGTGTATGCAACAGACGTGAATACCGTAGAGGAACTTAAAAACCGAATTATTTTAGCGTTTCATAAATTAAAAAAATCAACAAACAGAGATTTTATTGCACGATTAAATAACAATATTATACGTCGTTATAACTTGCGTATTAATGCAAACGGCGGACATTTCCAACAATTGAAGATTTAATGTGTAAGTATGACAATGAATTATTATTGTTTATTATGATCATTGATCATACTTTCCAACGATACCTTGTTTACATTATCGTCTACATCAAACCCGGCCGCTCTGCTGTGTGTGAGCCCGCCGCACGCGCTATGCGATAGGTACAAATGCGATGTTGCCGTTACGCAGGTCACCGCACGTCAGTGTAAATTTTTATTAAGGGTGTTTATATTTTAAGTTAATAATTAAGCTATTTAAGTTCTTTGAAAAAAGTTTTTTCGTATACTTCTTGAAAACTTTTTTTTAATAGTTTCGGATTAGCAAGTAGGCACTTATAGTATATGTGGTTTCATTTAATGCCTCTCGCTTTTATCAACGTTGTATAACTTTGAAAAAGTCACATAAGTACTTGTGCGCTGGGAAACTTGCACTTCGTGCATACAAATCCATGCATATAACCGCAAGGCCACCACGACATTCTAATTTCCGAAAGACTCAATAAATTATTTTCTTCGTAAATAGTTATTAGACAAGCTGCTTCAACGAGCTGATTCCCGACTTTCAGTTACTGCAAAAAGAAGTCGCGCGTTTGTGAAGCGTGAAGACGTGAACAAAAATAAAATTCGTTCGGCTAAGGAAGCGAGCCGGCAGCGATAAACAACAAACAATTACACTTATCACTGGTTCACTCAATCTTTAATACCTCCGTTATAATGCTGGGGTAAAACCGTTTAATGCTTACTCAATCTAATTACAGTAATAAAATGTTTTTGTTCTCAGATTTAGTTGCTATACGACTGTTGTGATGCAGGCTGCTGTATTGCGTATTTTGTTTTTTTTTTTAATTTTTTGACTATTTTCGCCTACACAGATAAGCGAATGATGCAAGCAATGGGTATAGTTTGGCGTTTTAAGGTACTTACGTAGGATTTTTTTATAGGAATAAACATTTGCATTATAGTAATTAAATGATGGAAGTAAATTACGGGATAAGTTTAACTTACGTATTTTCTTAATGCAAGAAAAGCACTAAAACTACCATTATAATTGAAACAAGTTTATTTTTTCACTACACATTACACGCCTAACACATTATTTTTAAATACCGGTTTATTATTATTTAGAAATACGACATTTTTACATGATTGACAACTGCAAAAAAATAGTTAAACTTTTTTTTCGTATTAAAAAAATAAAACATAATTGTATGATCAGCCAGAATAACACAGCGACCAAAGAGTATTTAAATACCTCAAAAATATTACGGATTTCTTATAAACAAACTAAATAAAGTGCAATATGTCCCGTGTATGTAAAGATATCATGGAATGTAAATATTTATTTGTAAGTGGGAAAAATTTATTGTACCTAGTAAGTCTTGTGCTCTTCAAAATACAGATTTTTTCATACATTTTTGTACTATATTTTGTTTTCAAATTTGCTCTGTACGACGGCATCGACGAGTCTAGTAGTATGCTAATAACCAGGCGTTTTGTTAACAACCTATTGATAAGCTGATTATATTGTAGTTGGTGATAGAGCCATGAAGTGATCGCTCAAGAAATAACTCGAAACTATGTAAGAACACCTCTTGTCACTTTATTCTGGAAATTCAGATCAAAATATCTATGCCGAAGTTTCCGAGATCTTAACTGGCATACTTACAGACGATTGTCTGTAAGTTGGCTTTGGTGTTGATTGTAGATCACGTGTCGAGTATTTTTACTTATAAATATATGGATTTCACTTTTCTACGATTTTTCAAATATTTGATATCACGTTATCGTATCCAGATGTAGGCTGTGTTATCGGTCTGATAAACGTAGTACTTGAAGATTTAAAGAACGGTACTGTTTACTGCTTCAAGTACTACGTAAGGATGTTGTGTTGATCAAATGTTGTAAAAGTCAATCCATTATACACAAATTAGTTAAGTAATTCGCCGGTGGTCGCATGTGTGTGATGTTCGACTGTTAGTTAATACAAAAGACTGGCAAAAATGAAATCCAAAACGTTTGGAACCTTGTTTACAATATTTGCAATGAATTTGGTTGATCAGCCGGCGCCTGAAGTGAAAATAGATCAAGGGATTTTAAGCGGTAAAATCAGTGGAGATGGATCATATTTTGAATACGTTGGCATTCCTTATGCTACTACCAACATGGAGTCAAGGTTTAAGGTAGGAACCTAACCTTTGATTGTAGATATAATTATGTTATGGGCAATTTTAATTATTATGTGTATTTCATGAACGTAGACTAATTAAAGATTTGTATCCTACTAAACCTGCTTGAGCTATTGATTTCGTGTGAGTTTGTGTTTATTCGTGCTGTTAATTTGTAAAAGAACTATTTTTTTTTCTTTCCTAGGCACCGTTGCCTCCTCCAAAATGGGATGGAGTGTTTAAAGCCGTTGACGAAACGTACCAATGTCCACAAAACACTCCATCAGGTATACGAGGAACCGAAGATTGCCTAAAAATCAATGTTTATGTACCAGCACAAGCTAAAGGTCCTCTTCCTGTCATGGTGTATATTCATGGAGGTGCATTCGTGGTAGGAGATGGAGGAAAAATGATGTACGGTCCTGATTTTCTAGTAAAACAAGACGTTATATTAGTCACATTCAACTATAGACTTGGGATACTGGGTTTCCTATGTTTAGGCACCGAAGACGCTCCAGGCAATGCTGGACTGAAAGACCAACTGGCTGCTTTAAGATGGATCCAAAGGAACATCGCAGCATTTGGAGGGGACCCGGATAATGTAACAATATTTGGAACTAGTGCGGGAGGAGCATCCGTGTCTATACTTGTAGCGAGTGAAACAACAAAAGGTCTATTTAAAAGAGCTATTATGCACAGTGGAACATCGATAGCACATTGGGCTACAAGTTACAACCCATTATTACTAGCAAGTAACTATGCCAAATTACTAGGCTTTAATACCAAGGATCCAAAAGAACTTTATAAGATTTTTGCCAAAATACCTTATAAAGATTTGCTTTCGGTAATAGCAAACGTCTCCATAGTGTCAATATCAAATCAAAAGCTTATGCCGGTGCCTTGTATAGAAAAGAGCATTCCTGGCGTAGAACCTATCTTGACAGACTTACCTTACAACTTGATAACCAAGAACCCAAAGAATATTTCACTTATGTATTCTTCTACAGATAAAGAAGGTTACTTTTTCATAACTGACGATACGGAAGAATCGCTTAAAATGTATAATAATAAAACCATGTATGGAGACAATTTAATATTCAAAACTGAACAAGAAGACAAAAAAACAGACCGCAAGGTTAAGGAATATTATTTTGGCAAAAACGAAATCTCAGAAAATAATGTTATGAATTTATCACAATTGTACACCGATATATATTTCGAAATGCCTGCGATAATGGAGTCTGAAATATATGCTCGAAATATCGACGCTCCTGTGTATTATTTTTATTTCACCTATGAAGGTAACAGAAATTTTGTCAAAGACTTTCAAACAAAGTATACGAAAGAGCCCGGCGCATGTCATGGAGATGATCTTTTATACATTTTTGATGGGAAAGTAGTACCCTTCCGAATAAACAAAAGAGATCAAGTTGTAATTGACTGGATGGCAAAATTACTCACAAACTTTGCCAAATATGGGTGAGTGACTGTTACTAAGTACGATAATACAGATGTTTAATACATAGAAGTGCTTCTAACTAGTTCTAAGCAATTTTTGTCCTTTTGAACCATTCATCGTTATTTAAAGTATATTTTTATTTTAAAGGTACATATTTAAACATAGCACAGAATTAAGAAGAACTCGAGTAGTACATTGAAAATCAAGTTGACTAATTTGTTTAAACATTTCTTTTTAGGGATCCCACGCCAGATTCATCGAATGATCTTCCAGTGAAATGGACCCCACACGGCAAAAATAAGCTTAACATTTTAGAGATAAATGAAGAACTAAAGATGATGTCACTACCTAATCCGGACACTTACCAATTCTGGAAGGAGATTTACGATAAATATAGAAACGTCCAAGTAAATTTATGATCCTACGTACGATAAAATTAATATACGGAGTCCTAGAATAAAAGACAAAAAACCTGTATTACAAACTTAATACGTACCTACCTACTATACGTAAAAGAAGAAAAATATTGTCACCCTTCTAATGACGGCATCACAAGAGATATTATTCGAAATATGATTGTGTAATACTTGTCAAGTTTCAAAAAATAAAATAATCGTAACATTAATCTGAATTTAATTAAATTTATTTTTTTAAATAAATAAATAAACCAGTCTATTAATATACGTCCCTCTGCTGGGCGCAGGCCTCTTCCTATATAGGGAAGGGTGGAGCATTGATCACCACGCTAGCTCACTGCGGATTGGCGATTTCAGATTCCAATATTTGGAATCCAGGTTCTAGCTCACGACGTTTTCCTTCACCGTTTGTCAGAAGTGTCTTTGAATGGTTAAGAAAGTACATATCGACGGGTCCTACGTAGACTGGTGTAACCCGCAAAACACCAAAATACGTTTTTTTGCACCAATAGCCTTAAAATTACCTTAACTTTATACCCTGAAAAAATTATATTATTTTATTAAGTAATTTCAGAGATACAAACTTGTAAACTAATATAAGTGACATGATTTTCGGCCACACGACTATCTACACTGATGTAAGTCACTTGCACCAGTGTAGGTAGTCGCGTGCGCCGCGTCACGTACGCGCAAGTGCCATTTACTCCAGTATGCGCGCTGCGACGGAGTCGGGAGCACGTTAACACTGGTATAACTGCGTTAACTGCTAACGTATTCTTCTGTATCAAAACTATTCCGGGCCCTGTTTTTAGAGATTGTGTTACTTTTTTTATGTATTTAACAAGTTTTGTTTGCTTTGAGTAAGTAGTGGTAAGAAGTCACAACAATTAAGGGCACACGAGGTCAATTATTAATAAATTTATGCGTTAAAAATTGACAAACAAATTACTAAATTGACAGTGCTAAGATTTCTACAAAAGGGTTTAATTAATGTTAGACTAATGCTAGATACAGATTGTATTGATTGTAGATTTGCTTATCCCGCCTGCATAAATAACGTATAAATTATATAAGGTAGACGCACGGTGTACTGTATACCTACTCTTCACACTAAATTATAGTTTGTTTTTCCCTTTTTAGTTAGTGGTTGTTTTTTACAGACGGGTTTTTTGTTTTTTTAATTACTATTTTATTTTTTCAATAAGTTTTACATTTATATCAGTAGGTATACAAAATAGTAGTATACAAAGTCACATGTGACTTTGTTTTATTTTCGTGATATTGTTATCTGACGTTATGACGTAACTTACATTATTTTAATAATAATATCTATTTACTAATAAAATAAATAGCGATACTACTTTTAATACATTTTTTTGCAGAAATTAACGTAAGGAGTTACCAAATTTTGCTACTTCGTAACTGACGAGACAATTTTTTTGTTTATGTACCTAAGTACATAATTTTTAAAGGTGTAAGTATATTCCAGAGGTAAACAATATAAAAATATTCGCAACCTCAGTTTATTTTGGTAAAGTTGTAGTATTGAAAAAACAATTATGTTCAATCAAAAACTTTCGTGTAGTAATACAAAGACATTCAAATAAAACTTATAAAGGACTTAGTGGGTCGCCCGCAACTCGACCGCACGAGTGTCGGTTATAGCTGCAAAAAAATGCCCTCCTCTGACGCAGTTGGTTAAAAAGTCTATGTCTTAATCCAGGTTGTCAGCTAACTCCATACGAAATTTCTTTAAAATTGGTTAAGTCGTTTGAGCGTCAAAGAGTAACAAACATCCAATCTGTACTTATACAACTTTCGCGTTAACTATATTAACAGGATAATTTCAAATGTATAATATGCATATTTAAACAAGTACGACAAGTGTGATGATGTGATGAGGCATTCGTATGAAGGGTGTCCTACACAAATCACCATTTAATACAAGTTGTAAAAATGTAATGAATTTTCCATCATCTGATTTAGACTCTAAGGTCTCATTGCCCTGTTTTGTGTTACTTTTTTATACATTTAACAAGTTATGTACACAACTTTACACTTAATAGAAGAACATAGTTCGAAAAGAGTTGCACAAAGGTAATACTAATTTCTTTAAAACACCTTTTCTAGCGGATCTGCAAAAGGAGAAATAAATTAGAAACATCAACGTACGAGTAACTGAAAAAAATAGAGGAAATGCTATTTATAAGAAAAATAACATGAAATTCAAGACAAGCTAGTCTTCAAAATAAAAAAAAAACAGTTAGGTATTATCGTAAGAAAACCTCTTTATAAATCAAACCTTTTTTTACAAAAATTAAGAAGATTAAGTACATTTTTTTGTTTTATTATTTTTAAGATGACAAGGCCAATGATTTTATTTTTCATTATTAAGAATGCTACTATCTAAAATAAAGTGTTATTTTGTATTTTAAATGTTTTTATTTAACTTCTTGCCGCACTAAATTAAATATTTACAGTTAATAATAATACAGAAAACTGTTGCAAGTAGCTTTCCAGTACTGAGTAAACTGTTGTAAGTGTAAAAAAGTCGATAAAAGTAGATATTATTTTTTAATATTATAACCTCATATTGGTCAATAACACGGAAATACTATGTTTATAGAGTAAAATCCTTCAGATTTCCTTTATTATAAGTATAAGCAAGTACACTATATACTGGTATAAGTGGCCACTTGTATCAGTTTACAGGTTCTACCGTAGTAAAGAAAACAGGCTACATCAATGCAAGTTAACCTATTTTCCAAAGTATGAAAAAAAAATAAAAACCAATAATGCAGTTTTATTTCTTAAATATTAAAATATAACATACTAAAATGTCAAGTGTTTTTATTGATTTACGACAAAGTTACAAGCTTTAGAACCTTTAAACCGCTCTCCTGTAAAGTTGTGTTTTTGCACTTGTACTAGTATACGTAGGACCCGTCGATATAACTTTGAAAAAGTCTCATAAGTTCTTGTGCGCTGGGAAACTTGCACTTCGTGCATACAAATCCATGCATATAACCGCAAGGCTACCACGACGTTCTAATTTCCGAAAGACTCAATAAATTATTTTCTTCGTAAATAGTTATTAGACAAGCTGCTTCAACGAGCTGATTCCCGACTTTCAGTTACTGCAAAAAGAAGTCGCGCGTTTGTGAAGCGTGAAGACGTGAATAAAAATAAAATTCGTTTGGCTAAGGAAGCGAGCCAGCTGCGATAAGCAACAAACAATTACACTTATCACTGGTTCACTCAATCTTTAATACCTCCGTTATAATGCTGGGGTAAAACAGTCTGATGTTTACTTCATCTAATTACAGTAATAAAATGTTTTTGTTCTCAGATTTAGTTGCTATACGACTGTTGTGATGCAGGCTGCTGTATTGCGTATTTTGTTATTTTTTTTTATTTTTTGACTATTATTCGCCTACACAGATAAGCGAATGATGCAAGCAATGGGTATAGTTTCGCGTTTTAAGGTACTTACGTAGGATTTTTTTATAGGAATAAACATTTGCATTATAGTAATTAAATGATGGAAGTAAATTACGAGATAAGTTTAACTTACGTATTTTCTTAATGCAAGAAAAGCACTAAAAACTACCATTATAATTAAAACAAGTTTATTTTTTCACTACATATTACATACCTAAAACATTATTTTTAAAATATTGGACGACATTTTTACCTGATTGACAACTGCAAAAAAATAGTTTAACTTTTTTTTCGTATTAAAAAAATAAAACATAATTGTATGATCAGCCAGAATAACACAGCGACCAAAGAGTATTTAAATACCTCAAAAATATTACGGAACTCTTATAAACAAACTGAATAAAGCGCAATATGTCCCGTGTATGTAAAGATATCATGGAATGTAAATATTTACTTGCAAGTGGGAAAAATATATTGTAGAAAGTTTTGTGCTCTACAAAAATACAGATTTTTTTCATACTTTTTTGTACCTACTATATTTTGTTTTCAAATTTGCGATGTACGACGGCATCGACGAGTCTGGTAATATGCTAATAACCAGGCGTTTTGTTAACAACCTATTGATAAGCTGATTATATTGTAGTTGGTGATAGAGCCATGAAGTGATCGCTCAAGAAATACCTCGAAACCGTGTAATCTAAGAACACCTCTTGTCACTTTATTCTGGAAATTCAGATCAAATCTATGCAGAAGTTTCCGAGATCTTAACTGGCATACTTACAGACGATTGTCTGTAAGTTGACTTTGGTGTTGATTGTAGGTCACGCGTCGAGTATTTTTACTTGTAAATTACAAATATATAGATTTCACTTTTCTACGATTTTCAAATATTTGGTATCACGTTATCGTATCCAGATGTAGGCTGTGTTATCGGTCTGATAAACGTAGTACTTGAAGATTTAAAGAACGGTACTGTTTACTGCTTGAAGTACTACGTAGGGATGTTGTGTTGATCAAATATTGTAAAAGTCAATCCATTATACACAAATTGGTTAAGTAATTCGACGGTGGTCGCATGTGTGTGATGTTCGACTGTTAGTTAATACAAAAGACTGGTAAAAATGAAATCCAAAACGTATGGAACCTTGTTTACAATATTTGCAATGAATTTGGTTGATCAGCCGGCGCCTGAAGTGAAAATAGATCAAGGGATTTTAAGTGGTAAAATCAGTGGAGATGGATCGTATTTTGAATACGTTGGCATTCCTTATGCTACTACCAACATGGAGTCAAGGTTTAAGGTAGGAACGTAACCTTTGATTGAAGATATACTTAAAATAATATTGTGTTATGGGCAATTTAAATTATTATGTGTATTTCATGAACGTAGACTAATTAAAGTTTTGTATCCTATTAAACCTGCTTGAGCTATTGATTTCGTGTGAGTTTGTGTTTATTCGTGCTGTTAATTTGTAAAAAAATAATAATTTGTGACTTTTTTCTTTCCTAGGCACCGTTGCCTCCTCCAAAATGGGATGGAGTGTTTAAAGCCGTTGATGAAATGTACCAATGTCCCCAAAACACTCCATCAGGTTTACAAGGAACCGAAGATTGCCTAAAAATTAATGTTTATGTACCGGCACAAGCTAAAGGTCCTCTTCCTGTCATGGTGTATATTCATGGAGGTGCATTCGTGGTAGGAGATGGAGGAAAAATGATGTACGGTCCTGATTTTCTAATAAAACATGACGTCATATTAGTCACATTCAACTATAGACTTGGGATACTGGGTTTCCTATGTTTAGGCACCGAAGACGCTCCAGGTAATGCTGGACTGAAAGACCAACTGGCTGCTTTAAGATGGATCCAAAGGAACATCGCAGCATTTGGAGGGGACCCAGATAATGTAACAATATTTGGAACGAGTGCGGGAGGAGCATCCGTGTCTATACTTGTAGCGAGTGAAACAACAAAAGGTCTATTTAAAAGAGCTATTATGCACAGTGGAACATCGATAGCACATTGGGCTACAAGTTACAACCCATTATTACTAGCAAGTAACTATGCCAAATTACTAGGCTTTAATACCAAGGATCCAGAAGAACTTTATAACATTTTTGCCAACATACCTTATAAAGATTTGCTGTCTGTAATAGCACCTTTCTCCATAGTTTCAATTTCAAATCATAAGCTTATGCCGGTGCCTTGTATAGAAAAGAGCATTCCTGGTGTTGAACCTATCTTGACAGACTTACCTTACAACTTGATAACCAAGAACCCAAAGAATATTTCACTTATGTATTCTTCTACAGATAAGGAAGGTTACCTTTTCATTACTGAAGAAACGGAAGAATCGCTTAAAATGTATAATAATAAAACCTTGTATGGAGACAATTTAATATTCAAAACGGAACAAGAAGACAAAGAAACAAACCGCAAGGTTAAAGAATATTATTTTGGCAAAAACGAAATCACAGAAAATAATATTATGAATTTATCACAATTATACACCGATATACATTTCGAAATACCTGCGATAATGGAGTCAGAAATATATGCTCGAAATATCGACGCTCCTGTGTATTATTACTATTTCACTTATGAAGGTAACAGAAATTTTGTCAAAGACTCTCAAACAAAGTATATGAAAGAGCCCGGCGCATGTCATGGAGATGATCTTTTATACATTTTTGATGGGAAAGTAGTACCCTTCCGAATAAACAAAAGAGATCAAGTTGTAATTGACTGGATGGCAAAACTACTTACAAACTTTGCCAAATATGGGTGAGTGACTGTTACTAAGTACGATAATACAGATGTTTAATACATAGAAGTGCTTCTAACTAGTTCCAAGCAATTTTTGTCCTTATGAACCATTCATCATTTTTAAAGTATATTACTTTTTTAAACGTACATATTTAAACATAGGACAGAATTAAGAAGAACTCGAGTAGTACATTGAAAATCAAGTCCACTAATTTGTTTAAACATTTCTTTTTAGGGATCCCACGCCAGATTCATCGAATGATCTTCCAGTTAAATGGACCCCACACGGCAAAAATAAGATTAACATTTTAGAGATAAATGAAGAACTAAAGATGATGTCACTGCCAAATCCGGACACTTACCAATTCTGGAAGGAGATTTACGATAAATATAGAAACGTCCAAGTAAATTTATGATTCTACGTACAATAAAATTAATATACGGAGTCCTAGAATAAAAATCAAAAAGTCTCTATTACAAGTTTAATACCTACGAACTATATAATACGTAAAAAAAGAAAAAATGTTGTCACCCTTGAAATGGCGGCATCACAAGAGATGTTATTCAAAATATGATCGTGTAATACTTGTCAAGTTTCAAAAAATAAATAAACGTAACTTTACTCTGGGTTTCATTAAACTTATTTTTTTAAATAAATAAAAAAACTAGCCTATTAATATACGTCCCACTGCTGGGCGCAGGCCTCTTCCTATATAGGGAAGGTTTGAGCATTGATCACCACGCTAGCTCACTGCGGATTGGCGATTTCAGATTCCAATATTTGGAATGCAGGTTCTAGCTCACAACGTTTTCCTTCACCGTTTGGCAGAAGTGTCTTAGAATGGTTAAGAAAGTACATATAACTTTGAAAAAGTCAATAAGTACTTGTGCGCTGGGAAACTTGCACTTCGTGCATACAAATCCATACATATAACCGCAAGGCCACCACGACATTCTAATTTCCGAAAGACTCAATAAATTATTTTCTTCGTAAATAGTTATAAGACAAGCTGCTTCAACCAGCTGATTCCCGACTTTTAGTTACTGCAAAAAGAAGTCGCGCGTTTGTAAAGCGCAAAGACGTGAACAAAAATAAAATTCGTGCGTCTAAGGAAGCAAGCCAGCAGCGATAAACAACAAACAATTACACTTATCACTGTTTCACTCAATCTTCAATACCTTTTTTATAATGCTGGGGTAAAACAGTTTGATGCTTAGTCCAGCTAATTACAGTAATAAAATGTTTTTGTTCTCAGATTTAGTCGCTATACGACTGTTGTGATGCAGGCTGCTGTATTGCGTATTTTTTTTTGACTATTATTCGCCTACACAGATAAGCGAATGATACAAGCAATGGGTATAGTTTGGCGTTTTAAGGTACTTACGTAGGATTTTTTTTATAGGAATAAACATTTGCATTATAGTAATTAAATGATGGAAGTAAATTACGAGATAAGTTTAACTTACGTATTTTCTTAATGCAAGAAAAGCACTAAAAACTACCATTATAATTGAAACAAGTTTATTTTTTCACTACATATTACAAACCTAAAACATTATTTTTAAAATATTGGACGACATTTTTACATGATTGACAACTGCAAAAAATAGTTTAACTTTTTTTTCTTATTAAAAAAATAAAACATAAATGTATGATCAGCCAGCATAACACAACGACCAAAAAGTAATTTAAAACCTCACAAAAATTTAGGAACTCTTTTGAACCAACTGAATAAAGTGCAATATGTCCCGTGTATGTAAAGATATCATGGAATATAAATATTTATTTGTAAGTGGGAAAAATTTATTGTACCTCTTTCTAGGTACAATAAATTTTTCCCACTTGTGTTCTTGTGCTCTTCAAAATATAAATTTTATCATACATTTTTGTACTATATTTTGTTTTCAAATTTGCGGTGTACGACGGCATCGACGAGTCTGGTAGTATGCTAATAACCAGGCGTTTTGTTAACAACCTATTGATAAGCTGATTATATTGTAGTTGGTGATAGAGCCATGAAGTGATCGCTCAAGAAATACCTCGAAACCGTGTGATCTAAGAACACCTCTTGTCACTTTATTCTGGAAATTCAGATCAAATCTATGCAGAAGTTTCCGAGATCTTAACTGGCATACTTACAGACGATTGTCTGTAAGTTGGCTTTGGTGTTGATTGTAGATCACGTGTCGAGTGTTTTTACTTATAAATAATAAATATATGGATTTCACTTTTCTACGATTTTTCAAATATTTGATATCACGTTATCGTATCCAGATGTAGGCTGTGTTATCGGTCTGATAAACGTAGTACTTGAAGATTTAAAGAACGGTACTGTTTACTGCTTGAAGTACTACGTAGGGATGTTGTGTTGATCAAAATTAAATGTTGTAAAAGTCAATCCATTATACACAAATTAGTTAAGTAATTCGCCGGTGGTCGCATGTGTGTGATGTTCGACTGTTAGTTAATACAAAAGACTGGTAAAAATGAAATCCAAAACGTATGGAACCTTGTTTACAATATTTGCAATGAATTTGGTTGATCAGCCGGCGCCTGAAGTGAAAATAGATCAAGGGATTTTAAGTGGTAAAATCAGTGGAGATGGATCGTATTTTGAATACGTTGCTATTCCTTATGCTACTACCAACATGGAGTCAAGGTTTAAGGTAGGAACCTAACCGTTGATTGTAGATATAATTATGTTATGGGCAATTTAAATTATTATGTGTATTTCATGAACGTAGACTAATTAAAGTTTTATATACTACTAAACCTGCTTGAGCTATTGACTTCGTGTGAGTGCGTGTTTTTTCGTGCTGTTAATTTGTAAAAGAACTATTTTTTTTTCTTTCCTAGGCACCGTTGCCTCCTCCAAAATGGGATGGAGTGTTTAAAGCCGTTGACGAAACGTACCAATGTCCACAAAACACTCCATCAGGTATACGAGGAACCGAAGATTGCCTAAAAATCAATGTTTATGTACCAGCACAAGTTAAAGGTCCTCTTCCTGTCATGGTGTATATTCATGGAGGTGCATTCGTGGTAGGAGATGGAGGAAAAATGATGTACGGTCCTGATTTTCTAGTAAAACAAGACGTTATATTAGTCACATTCAACTATAGACTTGGGATACTGGGTTTCCTATGTTTAGGCACCGAAGACGCTCCAGGCAATGCTGGACTGAAAGACCAACTGGCTGCTTTAAGATGGATCCAAAGGAACATCGCAGCATTTGGAGGAGACCCGGATAATGTAACAATATTTGGAACGAGTGCGGGAGGAGCATCCGTGTCTATACTTGTAGCGAGTGAAACAACAAAAGGTTTATTTAAAAGAGCTATTATGCACAGTGGAACATCGATAGCACATTGGGCTACAAGTTACAACCCAATATTACTAGCAAGTAACTATGCTAAATAACTAGGCTTTAACACTAACGATCCAAAAGAACTTTATAACATTTTTGCCAGAATACCTTATAAAGATTTGCTGTCGGTAATAGCAAATATCTCCATAGTGTCAATATCAAATCATGGGCTTATGCCGGTGCCTTGTATAGAAAAGAGCATTTCTGGTGTAGAACCTATCTTGACAGACTTACCTTACAACTTGATAACCAAGAACCCAAAGAATATTTCACTTATGTATTCTTCTACAGATAAGGAAGGTTACCTTTTCATTACTGAAGAAACGGAAGAATCGCTTAAAATGTATAATAATAAAACCTTGTATGGAGACAATTTAATATTCAAAACGGAACAAGAAGACAAAGAAACAAACCGCAAGGTTAAAGAATATTATTTTGGCAAAAACGAAATCACAGAAAATAATATTATGAATTTATCACAATTGTACACCGATATATATTTCGAAATACCTGCGATAATGGAATCAGAAATATATGCTCGAAATATCGACGCTTCTGTTTATTATTACTATTTCACTTATGAAGGTAACAGAAATTTTGTCAAAGACTCTCAAACAAAGTATACGGAAGAGCCCGGCGCATGGCATGGAGATGATCTTTTATACATTTTTGATGGGAAAGTAGTACCTTTCCGAATAAACAAAAGAGATCAAGTTGTAATTGACTGGATGGCAAAACTACTTACAAACTTTGCCAAATATGGGTGAGTTACTGTTACTACGTACTATAAAACAGATGTTTAATACATAGAAGTGCTTCTAAGCAATTTTTGTCCTTATAAACCACTCATCGCTATTTTAAGTATATTACTATTTTAAAGGTACATATTTAAACATAGGACAGAATTAAAAAGAACTCGAGTAGTACATTGAAAATCAAGTTGACTAATTTGTTGAAACATTTCTTTTTAGGGATCCCACGCCAGATTCATCGAATGATCTTCCAGTGAAATGGACGCCACACGGCAAAAATAAGCTTAACATTTTAGAGATAAATGAAGAACTAAAGATGATGTCACTACCTAATCCGGACACTTACCAATTCTGGAAGGAGATTTACGATAAATATAGAAACGTCCAAGTAAATTTATGATCCTACGTACAATAAAATTAATATAAGTCCTAGAATAAAAGACAAAAAACCTGCATAACAAAATTAATACGTACCTACCTACTATACGTAAAAGAAGAAAAAATATTGTCACCCTTCTAATGACGGCATCACAAGAGATGTTATTCAAAATATGATTGTGTAATTCTTATAAAGTTTCAAAAAATAAAATAATCGTAACATTAATCTGAATTTCATAAAATTTATTTTTCGAAAGACTCAATAAATTATTTTCTTCGTAAAAAGCTATTAGTAGACTATCTGCTTCAACGAGTAATTGATTCCCGAGTTTCAGTCACTGCAGACTTGAAGACGTGAATCATCATTCCCCTGCCCTTATCCCAATTATTATTATTTGGGGTCGGCGCTATTATTATTTGGTTTGCTTAAAGTTTTGGCTATGGTTTTATTGTCGGCCGCCTGCCTGACACTAACCCTCTTTGGGAATGCGATTGTTGGTTGTTTACCCGCCACCATTCGGGTGACCCAAGGTGCTTGGTACAGTGCACTGGGTCTTAAAGTCCATTAGTCGCTTTTTACGACACCCAGTGGAGGATATGGGGTGGTGCTATTATTTATATCCGGACACCACACGGACTTGAAGACGTGAATAAAAATAAAATTCGTGCGGCTAAGGAAGCGAGCCAGCAGCGATAAACAACAAACAATTACACTTATCACTGCTTCACTCAATCTTTAATACCTCCGTTATAATGCTGGGGTAAAACAGTTTGATGCTTAGTCCAGCTAATTACAGTAACAATTTTTTTTGTTCTCAGATTTTTTGCTATACGACTGTTGTGATGCAAGTTGTTATATTGTGTAAATGGTTTTTTTTGTACCATTATTCGGTAACACGGAGAAGCAAATAAAAATAATAATATTAAGGCTCTATTTTCGTCGGAATAGACATTATGATAATTAAATGATGGAATTAATTACAAGATAAGTTTGACTTACGTATCTTCTTAATGCAAGGAAAGCACTAAAAACTACCATCACAGTTGAAGTTAGTTTATTTGTGCAGTACACATTACACAACACATTTTATTTAAAATGTTGGGACACAATACAATAATAATACGTTTACTTGATTGACAACTGAAAAAAAATGTTTTACTTTTTTTTCTTAATAAAAAACAAAACATCATATTGTATGACCAGCCAGCACTACACAGCGACCAAAGAGTATTTATTCCTCAAAAATATGACGGAACTCTTTTGAACCAACTGAATAAAGTGCAATAATATGTTCCGTGTAAGTAAAAATATCGTGGAATGTAAATATTTATGTGTAAGTATGTAAAAATATATTGTAGAGAGTGTTCTACAATAGTAAAGATTTTTTTTACGATTTTTTTGTTCTAGTTTTTGTTTTTAAATATTATTTTTTTTTATTCGTTTTCTGCTATTCAACTTCATTCCAATTCTACAAAATCTATAAAAAATAGAAAAAGTTTCTTTTAACAAAGTTATGTCAACACAGCTGATTATTGCGTTTCTATTGTCCTTTCCCGACCGGAGAAGGCTTTACAATTTTGGTCCCTCAAACGAGGGCCGTATTGCCAACCCTAATTTAAATTATTGGTTCTCATTTTGTCCTAAATCCGGATTTTGACTTGATTTGCGCTGTTAAATATGGACGGCATTCGACGAGTCTGGTAATATGCTAATAACCGGACGTTTTGTTAACAACCTCTTTTATTCTAGGTTTGGATTAAAATGAACCGAAAATTAAGAAAGAAAACGATACTAATTACTTCGCTGTTCCTAAAAGGGCAAACTGTGAGCAATTAATTTTCACACGGTCCGCTACTCTTGTCTTTTGTATTTTTTATGCCGTTTTCTGTTAAAAGTTTTTTACGGCATAAAATATACTCTGAACTAACTTATACACAAGTTTTAATTACGTCGACAATATTTTTATTCTCCTTACACAATCTTTAAGCCTATTCTTATCTTTTTAAAAAGGTATTATTAATTTACGTCCAATCATTATTTCTTGACCTTATCACAATACGTGTTCCCATAAGATATTAGACATTACTGTTAAATTATAAATAGGTCCATGTAAAAACTTTAACATTTCTTGGTTAAAAACATTCCAAGAAACCTCGATATAAAAACAGTTTCTCATCAACAAATTCATTTCAAGAACTTCAAACTCATTACGAGCGTCTTTACTTCGGGAATTTGTTTGTCATCAATCAAAAACATGACAGATGCAAGCCGACACAGAGCGAATTACACAGGTGCGTGTAAACGTGATCAGATGACACTAAACTCAGTTTACGGTCTAATTGAGTTTATTACTCTAATTGTACGGGTACCCAAATTGAACCCAGTTTCGGTGACGACCACAAAACGTGAAGGAAATAGTGCATCTTTTTATATGCCTAATGCAACTCCCATCAAATTATTTCTAAACCAAAGATAGTCAATATAATGTCCTCAATATTTATATTTCATACCGTATAACTTCCCATAAACGCGTTTTGAGTGTGACTCGTGAAATCGCCCTTAAACGTTTCATTAGCAAAACCATATTTTTCAGTCCAGCCATTACCCAGGTGTTCGCAGATCTACGTAATCAGTATGGCTGATGAGAAATGGCCGGCGCCGCGATGGTACTGAAGCCGATCGGAAATTGCTATTGGATATTTAAGTAGCCGCGATTTGTCATTGGATCTGAGTGTCTTAATTTCAAATGTTCAGGGAAAATGGAATAGTCTTATGCATTGCGAGATTGCGTAGTTGTAATTTATTTTGTTGTTGTATTCAGTCATCACGTTAAACTACAAACAATAGAACCGTAAATAAAAATGAGGAACGAAAAGCAACTAATTAATTGTTTTGTGTTTTGTTTAAAGATCAGATAAGAGATAGACGCCAGTAAAAAATGAATTATAATCTAATTTAACAATTTAAATAAACTAGACGAAGCTCACACTCAGTACATTGCTCTAGAGTATTTCATTTAGTTCTAAACAAAATAGTTTTACCTTCACTCTATTAAATGAATCATTTATAAACGTATAAAAGACAAACGTTTAGCTGCACCATTAAACAAACATTATTCAAGTTCTCCGTAAATTCGAGATAATAATGCAAAATTATTTGAAGTATAATTAGGCAGCTCGCTACTAGTCTAATGACGTGTATCCCGAGTGCTCTCCGGCGAAGCCCTGGCTTATGTAAATTATATTGTCATCTTCAAGAATAGGCATTAAGCAACGACGTCTACCTGACAATGTCTGAGGGTAAAGAGACTGGCGTTGTACAGTCTGTCTATGTTTTTTTGTTTTCACATAATCACAATGAAACGATATTTAATTTCGTTTTTCTTCGTTGACTACGATTTTTTTTTCTCTGGGTCCTTCTTGGGTGTAACTTGAAGTACATTTGTAGCAAATGTAGAATAGAATCGGAACACTTTACAGCGTAGAGCTGCGTCACGCTGTACCTAATATTTTGAATTGATTGAGAAAAACGCTTATTTCTTGTAACTTAAAAGTAAATATTATGTAGCTGTATGTACGTGAAACCGCCATCTCATTTTGAAACATAGATTTATATCTACTCAACCTTCATAGTTACTTTTACTTCATTTATAAAAATAAAACTTTTTAAAGAGCTAATATTATGCTACAGAAGTCTGACTTCGACAACCCTAAAAAGCGTTTTAAATTATAATTGTAAAAAAATACTAATGTCGGCAAAAACTATTGTATAGTAAGATTTATTTACCTTAGTTATTTATTACGAAACGTCATATACATAGAGCAAATATTTTATCAGGCGGTTAGTTACAGAAAATTAGTAATAGGACTTAATACAATAGTAGTAGGCTGTAGAAAATTAGCAATGCTCAACGATAATAATTAATGATATTATTCAACAATAAATTATTCTTGCAAATTATAATTAACTGGAAATAATCATATGACAATGAAGCTATAAAACAAGTAAAATAATAAGAGAAAAAAAACTTAGGAAATTAGTTTTTTGTCCACAATATAAAGACAATAGCCAAAGTTAAATTTAGATTCATGTATATTATAAAGTCGGACTTTCCTTAGTTCGGTAAATGTCGTTCTACTGTTTAGTTTACTTTTAATTTATTCTTTCAAACTTGTTGTTTTGGCATTCCAAAAAGTTTGCGGAATAGGAAAATTAAAAAGTATGGAAGTTTGCCAAGATTTTTTTGTGGTGAAAAGCAACTACGTTACATTTTACGTTGCTGTTTTTAATCTTGCTTAACCAATTATAGCAAATACTCAAGGAAAAAATAACAAAAAATATCTTATAACGAGAATCGTATTTCCCTTTAAACGGTCTGTGTTTAGGAAATTTTACACAAACAAAAAACTTTAAGATAAGAACATACTCGTATGAGTTCCTGTGCATAAATATAGCGCAGTTATTGAATTCGCCTCTGACTGTAAACAAATGACTTCATCTTTGTCTTTAAAAATATTAGTTTATGCAGAATACAACGACAATGTTCAAGTAGGAGATAAATTAATAAAATTGATCACAAAACGTTATTTCGCGGAGTCATAAAATGAATTGTAAGCGAAAATGCATTTTGCGAAAGAACATAGTATGGCAAGTAAGGTAAGAATTGGCTGAAATTAATGAAAAAGAAAATAACACACAAAAGATGTATTCGAAGGTACTTAAAACAGCACCATTAACACAACAAGCTCGAACAGAGCGTACTTAACAAGGCAATCGGTCTCGCAACGCGAACCCTAATAATCTTCATAAGCCAGGGTCCGTGACTCCGTATCCTGACGATTATATAAATGGTTTGTTATGTAAGTGAGCCCGCAGTTATTGTGGTCGTAACCTTTCATGTATTTACATAGATGAGACAGAGGTAAACGTTATTAAGGGTTAAGCAAGGATCGGCTTGGAATGCACTATGAAGTCTTTATAGCGGCTGTTACACTAAAGAATTTAAACATTACTTCAAATAATGAACACGATATGAGACATTTTTGCTTAAGAAAAAATCTTTTACAAAATATTGACTCTGATTCTTTTAAGGACATATTGTCGTTTCTTTTAATTTATATTCGCTTTAATAGCGTGTATTATGTTGTCATACATCATTTTGTTCAATGTGTTGCTGTAAGAATGTGCAAAAATACCTGTAAAATTAGTCATATTTAGTGCGCTCATTGTAGCTATAAAGTATTCTTATAACAAAATGAACAGAACTTATTATATTTCTATAGTTGCATTTGTGGAATTATTCCCTTCTCGAGCGTGAAAACAAAATTCTTCACACCCATAATATTTAGCGGTTTCCAGATATTTCAGCATAAGTGTCTGTTATAGCGGGTTTGCTTGTAACACGGTAATTATTCCGTCCTAAGTGGGAGGTGCGTGTAATCCGGCGTGAGCCACGGCGCTGGCTGACTTCAAACGCGAATTAACTGTAATTGTTTACGCGGTTGCAGTCCTTACAGTAATGCCTGCTATTGTGTGTAGACTTATGTATGAGAGGTCAGCATTAGAGGAAATGGAGCGGTTTTTGGACTTGTAATCAGCTTGTAGCAACCGTTTTCTAAATAGTTTTGTTTTGTACCAAATATTGAATGTTTCAGTATAGAGATACTAAGCGTATTTTACTATCGGCAATTAGCTAAATTGATCGCATGCCTGCTTCTATCAGATCTTCTATCTTAGAGGAATGGGTTGTGGAAGTACACGTTTATAGTAGTCTAGTGTGAATCTCTCCAAAAATATAGCTTGAAAAAAGGAGAGCCAAAGGTTCATTGAATATTCGTATGTCGCTCTCTCATTTGAAACTAAACGTATAAATTAATATAGTCGGAAACTAGGTATTAAGCCTAGGTCAGTTGAACATTATATAAACATTGTAGTAGCAATAGCAATATCTATTGGCAGTATGTAGTGCGAACATAATCCTGTGTAAGCTCCAGCACACTGGTGTCATATTACCCCTCAGTTAAATGTAATTGCTTTGTGGTGATACCGATAAATATTTAATACCGTGGCTTATTATTGTCAAGTCATTCCATTACTTAGTGGTATTTATTGTACGTTACTGGTGAATTCTATCAAGTTTATAAAGCTCCTCTAATATATAAGATGTAAGTATAGTAAATCACCTTAAAAAAAGATCTGACCTGTTTTCTCTGCACCACCATATGGTTGACTTATGGAGTTTCTTACCGGTTCTTCTCCAAAAGAATGGTATTTTGGAACCGCACAACTAGAGTCAGTAAAGTTTACTCTTGATTTTGATTTTTTTTTGACTGGTAAACAATGCTTCAAGCATAAAGTCCGCCATTGTACATTGTTTGTTTATCAAGCATAAATAAATAAATTGTAATCAGGTTGGAAAATCTATGGAAATATAGAATACTATTTGCCTTTGTAACAAATTTCGTTAAACATTTTTTTTTTCTAGTTGGTCAAAACCAGAATTGAACATAACGACTAGTTTGCATATAATGAGGATCCACTAAATAATTATAAAAGCAGGAATGCAAAGTATTAGAAGCTTGGCCTCACATCAAAAGAGCAATATAAGAGCCCACAGACACGTGGTTTGGCCAAGCCTTCGTGGTCAGCGGTCACTAAGCAGGAACAGTCAGAAGTTACAAACATTTTTATAGTTTTCGGTATCGAACTGACTTGTATTTCTGCTGACAATAGTAGCTGTTAATAGTTATTGACAAAGTATTTAAAAAAACTGATGATTTACATACGTTATACTTTTCTTGTACGGTATAAGTTGCTATGTTTGGTGTTTACCTGTTATTATACTCTTGATGATTTTAATCTTATTAATTGTCTTCCAAAGGGAAAAAACTTTAGTCGTTTTACATCAAAATGGTCGTTCAAAAATCCTTCGTTATTAAACCGGAATTTTCCCAAAGATTTTTCATTATAAAGGCACATTGTAGAAGGGAAAATATTACACCAACTGGATATGCAATGTTACTTACCTATTAAATGCATTAAGCTTTTAACACATGTCTAATTCAGGGGAACGTGTACACAAGAGCTAAATAGTGACTGAACTTCAACTCTATGCTGTTATTTTAAAGTTGTTTTTAGTTTGACAGTGAGTTTCCAGATGAGATCATTCGAAGTTTTTCATGGAGAGAGCTAGAGTGTCGGTAGAGGCGTGAAGTTGGGTCGTCTCATTTATTATTGAGTGGATACTCTTGGGGAGTCGGTAGAATTTAAAGTTTGTCGCCCACTGTACTGTATATTACAGCGTAAACACTGCTTATTTCCTAAAGAAAACCAAAAAGCTGTTCCCCGAATTTGCAAATTCAAGAATATAAAAAACATTTTCCATTGATCCATATTTAATTCAAGAAATAAATACAATTTAAGCATCAGAAATACACGCTCAAGTAAATGTCAAAAATATACCTATAAGCCTCTGAAACTTCGATAAATAGCTGTCACAGTGAACAGGGAAAGCACTCAAGTCGATTAAATGCCAGAATTCAGAAGCATTACTAAAATATCTGTATCAATAGATGAATGTTGTGGATAAAATAAGAGCCAATAAAAACTACCAATGAGCGGAGAGGAGCGGCAACCAATCATTACATGGAGGTTCTTTGTTCGGCTTAGGACATGTTACTGCGGAATTAGTAACGTAGATATTATCGGTGCTAATAGGTATGTTCTTTGACATTAACTGCCCCATACAGCCAACAATGTCGTTATTGTAATTTGTCCTATCTACTGACAATTGTCAGTTAGCTCAAATTATACTTACCCTACCTGCTTATTACATTATACGTTGTTTGAATTTCTGTCAATTACACTATAATTGTTCGTTGATATCGTACTAATAGATTACTTACACGAACTCTCTGAATTTTACTCCACATGAATTTCTGAATTTTATTCTGAAGTGACACCACATTTGTTTTTGGGTATTAGTATGATAATTATTAAAATTTTAATACGTCCTTAATAGCACAACAGCGATATTTCGCAACGAGTGCATCACAGGCCTAAGCCATCCCACATCGGCGGTATCGGTATTTGTTACTTGTTGGGTCATTTACATCTCTTTATGTTGTTAGCTCACTAAATAACTTGTCGATTGTCGTAACCGCCGCATTCCGGCTGTCGTTTGCCTACCCTACAAGGCACAACTTTAGTCCACTTCTGAATTCGTTATTTTGATTATGATGTAAAAGTTTATGTTTGTTTCCAAGATTCAGATTAGGTGTTTAAAGATTTAGATTTTTTGGTCATTTTCGAAGCTTATTTCTTGGGTAACTTTTGGTATTTCATTAAAATGGTTTATTTTATAGATTCTGAATTGTTATTGAAATGGTAATTATTATGTCGAGGTCTCTTTAAAATCAAAACAGAATTTCTTGTCAGTAAAATCTTCAAAACGTATTTTTAACAATAGCAAAAGAATTTTTTTTTCAGGTAACTAAAACTAAAACAAAAAGTGTCCCATGTGTCTCTAAAAATTACGACGTACAAAACATAAAACAAAATAAAAATAGTAATCATAATAATATGTACGAAACAACAACACATTGGCTTATTCAATTCAATTAAACCCATTCCAATAATAGACACTCGAAATCCAACCAATCAAATATACATTACAATTAAAACAGCTGAACTGTCTGGCCAGACAAAGCTATAAAAACCTCGAACAAGTTGAACGACAGAGCAATCCCAACTCGTCAGGGTCGTCAATCAGCAGATTCAACAAAAACAACTGAACGCCGAACATTCGAAAGCGAAAATACGATTTGCTGGATTTGTTTCGTCATCCCTACTGATTTGTTAAACAACTGCGTGCAAAACTTCTATTGAAATGTTCAACACGGAAATTATTGACGTGAACGTCATTCCGTTGAGGTTTTGCCTAAGCAAACATTTTTGAGACCCGCAAGATTGCCTTTTTGTTTCTCTAACTTTAAAAAAAATTGTTTTAATAATTTCTTACACATCAGTTTACAAAACCATAATCCTAAAGATAATACCAAACATAGCTCCTTAGATTTTTATAGGCGAGATTTGACCACCTTAGTTACCCATAAAATAAAATCGGTAGTTTTAAATGAGTTCAAAATCAATCTAAAACTCTATTATTGTGTTTGGTACACTACAATTATTCCATTGTGCGTTATGAAAACTTAAGTACCTATTTCGATTGTCAAAAAAACAGTAGTGACAAAAAAGGCGTTCGTCAATTTCCTAGTCTATCTGTAATGAGCAGCTTCGATTCAGCTCTCGAGGAGGGCAGAATAATTTCCATTCCATGATTGCGCACACACAGCGACACCTGAGACGGCGTTTGTCAAACTGACAGACGCTCCCCTCTTTTTGTATAAACATCAAATATGTAACGAATTATTCATTGCGGTTCGCTCCCTCAGCGAGTTTTATTACAGTTTACATAACAGTCTGGACCCTAGTGTTTTCTCGTTTAGTCTACCTAGTAGCTAGTTTGAAATGTTTTGTTATAGTTTTATAAATACTTCTTGCTGGTAAACGATTAATTTCGATGTTGTAGATTTTTTATTTAATTTTCCAAAGGTTTCTTCTGATGGTTAAAATAAGGGTGCCATCAATTGTTTAAAAAAGGTGATTTTAGTATTTTTTTTTTTGTAAATGTAAATGTAAATGTTTTGTTACTCTGAAATGAGCAAAAACAATATTAAATCCGTTTATGAACAAAACTTCCGTAATGTCTTTTGGCTGAACCGTCTAGCGTTAGACAATCAGTTCTATAAAGGTATTATTGTTTTAAAGACTCGCAGTCCTGCAGCCGACGTCGCCATTGTAAGGGAGCCGCACACCGGCTGTGCTTGTCAGAACACACTGCTATTTATGTCCAAAGGATAGTTTTTCTTGTCCTTATGTAAGGTAAGAATGAGCAGGAAACTGCTGTGTTTGTTTTTTCTATTCAATGAACTCTTTTATGCTACATGTTTTGTTGTTATTTATACGGTTTTCATACATTGTAATGGTTGGAAGAATTGGAACTTATGTGTATGCAAATACAATTTTGATAGTATGACGAAATATGTTACTGTTTTATCACAAACTGAAAAGTATCTGATAACGATGTTTAACAGATACTTCGTTAAGTTAATACATTTCCGTATTTTCATTAGGCTTCCTAGTATCCATTGTCCTGCCTCAGCGTCTCAGACTAGCTCTGGCCCGCGGCCTTCCTATCTTAGTCTTCACGCTCTCGTGAAATTCAAAAACAACGATACGACTTTCTTTTGTCGAGACCTCCTTTGTCTCAAACAAGATACTTATCAAGCATTTACTCGTTTACCTGCCTGTCTGTTTTTTTTTAATAAACCGTCTTGTTTACTATTCTATCGGGGAGGGGATCTCCGTGATTTTATTTTGTCCTCATTCTCCTCTTGTATTAAGTTACTCGGTAACGGTGCTCTTAATTTAACTGGGAACTTGGATTGTTTCTTTTTTGAGTGATTGAGGGGCTGGTGAAGTTTTGAATAACGTTTTGTTAAAAGTAGGTCGTTGACTGGAAGACGCGTTAGTAAGTGAGCGACGTCAGTGGAACTCAATATATCAAGTTGTAACTAATTAAGGTGGAAGTTTTTCTTTAGACCGTGTCGCTTAAAGCTTGCACATTCGTTTAAAGTTACATACACAGAGTGTTGGTGTAGAACCAAATAAAAGTGGAGTCATTCCGGCATCGCAGTGGGTTAACGGTCGTTGCCAGTGCATAACTAACGGTAGGTCGCTGCCTTATCGCTAGTGAACCCTATTAAATTACCCATTTCGTCGGCTAACTCTCCACTAGCGAGCACGATAAGGTGATACTGTGGATATTTTTCTTCCATTCCACTTCAAGGAAGGAATTACAAGGTACAATTTATTTTATTTAAATGCTAGTCCTTGTTTTCTTAACTGATAAAGTTTGTTGGATTGTTTTTGAGGATAGATTTGTAGCCAGTTTAATAAGGAGTGGCAGCTGTCACGGCGCTATTGTTTCGGTGATTGTTTCTGAAATTAAATCTTATCAAAATGATAAATACTTAAAATATATATGTATAAACAATTTTTACTTGACTAAGGACAGAAAAATGTATACTGAGTTGGCACCAATCTCCAATAGTAAAAAAACACTGCATAAGAAGTATATTAAGTGAGCTGAAGTTTAATATGAATACCCGTAAAACATAAGGTATATTATGGATTTTTAATATGCACCCATCACATAATAGACACTGTAGTGACTAATATATGGAATATTTCGTCACAATAAAAGCTTCTTTCGGAGCAGAATCTCTACTTCCAAGGATCTTTGATAAACTCCATGACAACAGACACGTTATTTTTACTAAAACACTCTTACAACTTTAACAGCTTCAGTAAGTTTCCTCTGATATCCTCACTGCTTGTTTACCTTTCCCATGCCACACAATAATGACTAGCCACCGTATTAGCATTATCGATGAGTGTACTAAGAGCCTTGTAGGGTCCTTCAGTCAAGGGCCCTCGACCCGCGCTGAGAGCAATGCGCCTTAAGCGTTGTTTATTATTTTTAGCCTTCTGGCTATTGCCAAGTGCCCACTTTTCTCCTAAATTAGAAAGCAATTTTAATGTAATTTCGTAAAAATATAATGTTTTATATTTTGGATTTGAAAATAAAACCAAAATATAATGTTTTATATTTTTGTTTTATTTTATAAATATAGGATTCTAGTTTCTTTTGCTAAGCCTTTAAAGAAAATTTTAAAAGAGGTGGTTTAATTTGACAGTAATGTATAAAAATGAGAGATTGCGAAAAATACAGGCAGATGTAAAGACATAATTTAATGATTTTTTTTGTTAGTACGATACGTAAAATAATTATGATACTGTGTACGTAATACGTAAATCAATCAATCAATAGGAAATAGTCAATCAGTAGGAAATCTTTCCTTTTATAACAAAGTCTAAATCACTCATAGATAGGACACGGTTAACGTAAAAATCACACTCATTCCAAGGGACATTTACAGTGGAGTAGCGACTAGAGCAACCACCTTAAATGAAGTGTCGATTAACAACGAGTTCTTTTGTCGAGAGTCGTCTGTGGAGGAAGGGAACAATAGTTGGATAAACCAGTATAGTTTGAACTGTGGTGCTTTGTTGGTCACACGTTTTGGTATTGTTACTTTTAACGTTTATTTCGAAGGTAGGATGTCAATCGAGATAGATTCTTTAAGCGTGGGCAATTCGAGAGTTTAGGAAGCAGAACTTTTACTATAATTATGACATTTTCGTACAATGAAGCTTTTCCCTTTCATTATTTAGATTTTTTAAACTTTTAGACACGTTTCTTCTGGAATAAATACAAAACTAGTTTTTACCAGGTGATAAATTTTAATAGAGTCGTAGTTGTATTTTTTTTAATTAAGAGGAAATAAAGACAAATTCACTTAGTTTAAAAACTAATATCGTTATTTTTTGCGTTCATAATTTGATCAAACCTTTAACCTAACAAAATTAATCCCGACTCACCTCAATCGGGTCAAAGCTTAAATCCCTAATTACGTTCACCTCGGTCGGTATTGATGTTATTAAATTTGAAGGTAAACCGTCTCGATCCAGCCAAGTTGTCGGAAGGTGTTGTCTGTAATTAATAAGGTTAATGCGAGCATCGACTGTGCGTGAGCCGTAAACGCCGCGATCCATTCATCGAGTCACCGAGTACTTCATTGGAGCTGTTCGTATTGGGATACTATTATGGTAGGTGGCTATAGAGGTAAAGATTTTCTGATAAATGGAAAAAAATATACCATAAAATTTCTTCCGTCTGAAAATTATAGTATATGAGTGTGTATGTATATGTTTATTACTTATGGCCGTTCAAATGGTACATTCAATTTGGTATGAAGAGCAGATATCGAAATAAATGAATGGCTACTGTTTATCCATTAATAAAAGTAACTATGCGGCGAGCACCTAGTGCAGTATAAACTTTATCTTAGCGTATAAATTGTCAATATTAATTTAATACGTGATATAGATTTAAAAACAAAAAGAATTAAAAAGAAATGGCAAGGATAAGCCAAGAAACTTAACAGTAGCATTAATTGTTTAAGCACCTAGCGTATTACTTAACCATTCGCAACGCATTACGAGTCAATCAAATTCAAGTGAAACAGTTCCCGTAAATCTACTCCCAGCTCTCGGTCCCTTGCTCTGAACATTTAACAGGAGCCTTAATCACTATTTAATTATGCGGAACTCAGGCGTCGCGGAAAAGAGCCCAAGTTAGCGATTACTCCATGTTTTTGTTTCACCCTCCTGACACGCCCCGTTGTTTTGAGCCGCAATGAATTGTCATTATATTCCGAAGTACCCTAAAGAGTGGGAAACAACTGTAAGTAGGAGTAAAAGGGAATGCGTAATGAATAATTATTGGGATTAGCAGTATCTTGGTTCCTTTCAGCTGGCTTTTGGAAGTCTTGTTGTCTAACTTCACAGTAAGGATTGAATATCAAAAATATTTTGTACAGATCTATGCAGTCTGCTTGAGAACAAGCAGCCTTTACTGCTTCACTGGACTATGTTAATGTCTGATGCAGGCAATAGTGACGAGATGTTAGCTTTAATTTCTCTGTAGGATATTTTAAACTGAAATATTATTAAATTCATTCCTGCTCTGTAAAACATCATAGCGTTTTTGCCATGAATGCCATCTAACTTCGAAAATGTTTTTGTTTACTTCTAATTTAGAAAGTATTTTGTTTACATTACATCAATTTTTTTTTAGACAAACCTAGTCAGTTGCGGCCGATACAGCGGCAACTGGAAGAAGAGAGGACACACCAGTCTGGAAAAAACGATAGCTAGCAGCTCTTACTTCGTATTCACGTCATAAAGATCACATGCAGCAGTAACCATCATCAAACGTTCAGAGTTCTCACAGTAAAATTGAATTTAGCTCTCGAAAGCACCTCGAGACATAAACGGGGATAATCCTCTCAGATGCAATAAAAACAAACAAATTGCACGTAAAATAATACCGAGAGCTTTGCCCACTCCGCGGCAACGCGTGAAGGCCTTTAAATCCTTATTTATATGATAACGCTATTATTCCTCGTCGGCCGTTTTGTTTTCTTATGTACTTTCTTTGTAAGTGAGAGGTTATGTCGGAATAACTCTATTTCGGGTCAGGTAAAACGGTGTTATATTTAGATCTCATAATAAAAATAAAACAAGACTAGAAATGCCCTACTGTTGGGTTAAGGCATTTTCTTATGTAAAGAAGGCTGTGTAAATTATATCTGAAATTAATTATGATGATAATTCTCATGAGCAATGTTACTTTAATTGTACTTTTGTTAGGTATGAAACGCTTATTGTCTTAAATAGGACAATGTAATCGTAATACATTTAGTCGTCATACTTCAAGGTTCTTCAAAACATTAAATAATACAACATCATTAACCTAAATATTAGCAGAAACAACAATACACGTAAAAACTCTAAAACAATTCCAACTAAAGAAATCGTAATTAAAACAAGCTCCATGTAAAACAAACGCGATTCCAAATAAACCATGAAACTTAATTCCCCCGCAGTACGGCTTAAACGCGTACACCCGTCCCCAAAAGTTGTGTTACAAACAAGTGTGCGGTGTTATCACGTCGTAAAATAAAAGTAATGACCGCGCTGCGTGGCCCGCTGTACGCGTTACTATTTGAATATAGTGGTATTGAAATGTAGAATATTTTATGTATTGTAATGCTGTGGGATGTTAGGGACAAATCTCTCGAATGATACCGTAAACGTTACTCTTGATAACATTTTATGTCTTTTTTTAGATTGTGGGTTTTTTTAAACAATGCGATCGAACCAAAATTATAGGAGTTGAGTTGACATGTAAAATGCAATCTTAGAATAGGGATGATGATAGGGTACGAAAATTCAGATAAATACTAAAAAAAATATTAAATAGATTTTTTTGATTTTATCTAAACAAAAGCGTAAATTTTAAATCTGTCAATTGGTGTTTGTGGGGCAAAGAAAAAAATACGTATGTATCCAATATTATTCATTAAACTACGTGACGTGCATTAAAAAATTGTATCATCCTTAAAATCAACAATATAGGTACCAAAGCACTGCGTCGAATACAAAAAATAAAACAAGACCATGTCGGTAGATGTTTATGGCATCAGTTAAATGGCTTTTAAATATTTAGAGTGATTGAATAAATATTAATTTTCGTATTTCTGTGTAAATGTCGTGCATGCATTCAACATTATTATAGTTTATCGGATGAAATTCGATAAACCACCTAATCAGTAAAAATAATATTTATAAACTAGTTAACTTCATTGGATTTTTAAATCTCATTACGACACGCCTGCAATGAGGTAGCTTCGTAGAATTGACGCCTACGCCTTATAATGTAGGGAAATACGTGGGTGTGCAGTACCTTCATAATTTCCTTTCTAGGAATAGTATGAAGATATTATACGCAATATATGTAATGTATTGCATTAAAGACTAATAAGTCGTGATATATAAATATTATGCTCGCGGTCTTATCTAAAGATATTTATGTGAAAAAAAAGATTGCAACTAATTGAGAACCTTAAGGACTTAACGTAGCACAGAACATGGGCTAATCAAACGAGAAATTTTTAAATTAATGTCGTTTTAAAGAATAATGGATATTTCTATAAGAGAAACATAATTATTATTTTCATTCTATTTTTCATAAATTAACAAAGTCCATATCAAATAGCTGTGGTGATTCTGAGCTGTTAACTTAGAATCCAGTTTAGCTTCATAGGATTTTTTTGAGAAACGTGTGTCACAGAAAAATTCCTACAGACTGTTCACAATAAATACGTTAAACAATCTGTGTCAAGTTTTACTTAGTCTAACTCTACATTATGGATTATTCGAATAGCGTTCTTGATCGACATTTATGAAGTAAAACGACGGCTATAAATAAACAGTAATCATGGAAAGTTTTATTTGCGATAGCTTTGTCAGGCAACAGCATTAGTTCGGAACTTCAAGGTTTTTATACGGAGTTACTGAAGGTTCAGTTAACTTGTGTTTTTAGCAAAAATCAATGAATACAAATAGATCGTGCGAAGTATTTCCTTGAATCAACGTTCGTTTCCTGCAATTTACGATATCGGAAGCTGTAATGTTGTTTAACGGTTTGTGGAAATTTATTCGTGTCTTAAAGAATATGTTCTAAAACTGGTGATGATACATAGTAATCAGGAGTATCAACTATGGTAAATAATTAGAAAGTTTTGTTGTCTGCCAGTTTTCTTCCTTCCTTTTCATAGTCGATCAAAAGTCACTATTTTTCAATAGTTTCCACAAATCACTTTAAAAATGCTTAAAAGAAACCCCGAATCCTTAACCCTCGGGCGATAATAGATGGCATCGTAACCCATAACTAGGAACGGGATAAAAAATAAGTTGAAGTCGTTCCACATCGCCCGCATCTGGTACTAATGTGTCCAACTTTTGATAAAGCCGTAGTGCCGAACAAATTGGGCGTTGAATCACTTTTTCATGTTCAACAGTTAAGTGATATTTTAAGGTCACGTTAGAAAGTTCGCTGTTTTGAAACGAGGTTTACTTGAAAAGGATATGGTTTAAAGGTTTCAGATGGGTTTGTTTGCAGTGTGCCTAAAAAATACCTATCTCATCACGAAAAAAAAACAGTGTTTAGGTTTCCATACCCATAGGGTAAAACGGCGCCTTATATCTAAGGTTCCGCTGTCTGATTGTTGTTATATGCTATGAAAATAAATAATAAAATCGAGGGCGTTGTCATTATAAGGTGACGAATTATAATTATGGGTGACCATTTATTCTTCAGCTTGTTTAATTCACGGCATAACTTCATGCTGCTTTCAAAAAATAGGGAAAAGTATGGCATCTGCCTTTCAGTACATTAGAATGCAATTAAATTGGCAGGCAATGACTCGCCGGCTTAAAGATCGCCCCCTATTGTACCACCACGATAGCATAGCAGGTGGGTGGGTAACATCAGAGAGAAAGACTAGAAAGCTGGTTTTTTTGATTATTTTTAAGGAACACTTAATATCGACTCGCATTTAACCATTCTTTAATAATAGTGCAGTCATTTGCAGTAAAATTAGGAGGCAAGACCAATTTATAGTTATGAGGCAGCAATTCGGTAGGGGCATTGTATTTTAAATAATACATATAATAAGGTTAATTCGCGACGCGGTACGTAATGAAAATTATCACGATTATGATTGCAGGCAGGAGTAGTAATTGGCCTGCCTTTGTTATTATATAATCAAAGACGATTGGTCGGAACCTTTAGTTATAAATTATTCAGTGAAGCCGTGATAGCTTAGTAGTAAGACCATAGGACTGCCAAAAGTCAAGGGTCACGAGTTCGACCCCACGGCGCGCACCGACTTTTTGGATTTTGTGTGCGGTTCAGAAGGTCGTGTCGAATTGCAGTCCCATCGGGCTATGACAGTAAAGGAAAGGAGAGTGCACCTGTTTATGCGCACACGCCTGTGTACTATAATATGTCTTGCGTAGCTAGCTGGTGGCACAAAGCGATAATATGGCGCACATTGGGAGAGGCCTATGTCCAGCAGTGGATTGCAGTAGGTTTATTGATTGTTGCGATAGTATCCTTGAATGACTAAGCTTGTGAAAGTTAGTAATAACAGGTGACTCTATTACTAAAAGGCATATTTAAAGTCTTTCATAAAGATGATGTTTTATTGATAAAACGATAATACTGTATTAAGGTAATGCTCATAATGACGCACATATTTACTGATACTTTTACTTAACCACTTAAGGTTTAAGTGTTTTCCTTATAACTTTCCTTGTATACAGTACCTAACAATGGAAAATGAAATATTCATTTTTATAAAAAAAAATACTTATAGTTAAGTACATTTTGTAGTATATGTAAATTGTTTACACATAGTATTGTGTAAACGATTTGTAAAATCGATTTAAAACTACTAAACGACTGTCACGTTGACATGACATATCATAATAATATGGTTAATTTACAATAACCATAGCATGACTACTTTTAAATACAAATCATTGTGACATCACAGCATTTTAGGTAAAAAATGTCGCTATTTGTCTTATAAATTGACATTAAATTATCATACAAATTACGTATTCAAATTGTTAGCCTAAATATAATGACTGGAAAAAACACAAAAAAAACAAGTAATTTAATTGGATAAATTATTAAGCAGGTTTTTTCAAGTAAAACTATTAGCAATACTCACACAAAATACCTCGATTAATGAGATGAATCATTGCACTAGAAACATTCTCTAAGCACCTGTCAATCTATTAATCCTTATCTATCTCTATCATTCATCATTTTCCTCGTAAGGTAAACCTCACGAACACGAAATCTCAAAAACGAACTCTACAACCTTGTAATAAGAACTGAAGTCGCGCAAAAGTTTCACATCCGATATGAGGTCGCCTATATCTTACTCACTTTTATCTCGAGTGTGTAAAATCGATATAATATATATAACATGTATTTTTTTCTCTATTCTAACAGTCAACTGTGAAAAATAACTGAAAATGTCTCTTAAAATCAATATTTTTTTAATCTGTGTGTTGTGCGTGGCATTGTACAGTGCCACGGATCTGAACTTCGGCACTATTGGTGGCCAGTTGGTATACCAGGAACAAGTGAAACTCGGCAGCTTACCGTTTACTGTGAGGGTGAAGAATGTGTTCTACAGCTCCAATAACACTAAAGTTATAAAGGTAAGTTCTTTGTAAGCCACTGACATCAATAGTCACCGGTTCAGTTACAGATAACAACAAACAATGATCACCACGTTTGCTGACTTGTTTGCATTTCAAATTCCATTTCACTTCTATGTGTTGTCCGGAATTAAATACTATAGTCAGTAAATTGTGGAATACTTGTAAAAAAACACCAGTGTCTAGTTATTTGTAGAGCGATTTTCTAGCACCTTTTGTGGGTCGTCATTCAAAAAGACATGCTGCGCCGACTTCAAATAATAATAATTGGGATAAGGGCAGGGGAATGATGATGATGATGACGTTCGAAAACATAGTAACCAAGCTGTTTTTTTTTTGTTTCCAGGGTATATCAGCCGTGGATCTTGGTAACACTAAGGCCAAAGTGAAGATCACAGCGGGCGGCGTCAACTTCACATTTGTGAACGTGTTGCTCAACAGCGAACGAGGAGAGGCCCTGAACTATTTAGTCCAGATCTATGCTTAATTATATTCTTCGTCTTTTTATACTCGAAAGCGTCCTTTTATAATTATAAAGTCTTTTGTAAACAATGCCTTCATGCTGCTATAAATATATGAAATTTAAGCAAAACTAATACGAATTTTCTACTTATTCGAATAAATTTCCCGCATCCGCACACGTTCCAGTAAGTAGTACGAAAACGTTATTTTTACCATTAAATATTGATGCATTTTTATTTTTTTTTATTGCTAAAATGACGTCATATGACAGGATAGAAATCACAATACACCGCGTACAGTGACAAATAACATGGTGACCACAAGTACCAGAACCTACCAAAGCCAAAACTATTATTTTTACAACTATTTATCTACTGTGCATCTAACAATTTTATCTAGATACTTAAAACTAGACTTGAGATCTCTAAAGCGCAAGGTTATCATCTCTTGACGATAACACATTCCATTGCTCAATCATATCAAAATGATAGCGCAATAAAACGCGAGATAAATATTTAGTTTTATTTTAAGTTATAACTTAAAATCATGCAATAGCTATTATATAAAAGATTATTTCTTTCTAAGGTTTCATCTTCAATCTTTAACTGTACTCATTCTACGTTGCCCAAGAGAATTAACGAGGTTATCTTTCCAGGTCGCTATGTCAGTAGACTATATCTACATGTTCCTTATCTGTGTATAAGGACGAGTATGTTTTAAATAAATTTATATTTCTTGTTTTCAATTTAAACATATAAGTAATTAGTTAGATCCATACCTTAAACAAACTCATATTTTCGGCACTGACGATATTAGTACACATTGGTCGCCCTTTCGGAAATCACGTTTTTTATAATCTTATTCTTACAATTAATAAAAGGAGAGTAAGAAATTTGACCGAAAAAATTGTACCTAAACATTATATTGATAGTAATATTAAATATAATTCACAGAAAAAATACCTCTGAGCAGACCGCAGTAATTGCACCTCATATATTTTCTATTGCCTCCCATGCATAGTTTTTATCCCACGCCCGAGTTATCCCCGCGCCATCGCGCTCTCCGATCAATAACGCAGCTATTTCCAGATAAAACGTTATTAATGAGTTTGCTGATTAAAATTCCAATAAATAACAATATGGCGGTGTTTAATGAGTGCGTGTAAAGTATGCAAATGCTAGGTATATGAGACTACGCTCACATATTGGTCAGGGGGCATCGATGCGTGTGCAGCCCGGGAGCTGACAGCTTTAATGAATTTATTTAAAATTCAAATTAAATTGACTTTTGGAAACGTTTAACTTTTAATGAAAGTTTATAAGTAGACTCTTCAAAAAACAGCAATTTATTTATTTTGGTCGAGGCATCTATGGATATGAGGTTTCTAAAGGTAAAGCTTTTTTGAGATACATACCATAAAAGGATTAAAAATAATTAAACAGTATGTAAGTAGGCATATAATTAAGTACCTTCGTACTATGTTTACAATATTTTTTTTACATAAATCCATTTTAGTCATATTTACATGTCATAGATTATTCTAGCACTCGATCACGAATCGGTATCAATCGTATTATTAGTGAACACTCATCTCCATATACTACGCCTGTACACCTACGTCTAGAGTATAGACACACACCTGTGATATAAATAAAATCACAAAATCAGTGTCCGCAGCATTCCAGCTCCCGGCCTGCCATGTTTACTCTGGCCCCGTTGAATATGCAGTGCACTGGGCGTGCCCTAAACTCTTGTAAGCCTTTGTTTGGGCCCGATATTGGATCCCGACGTTTATCGGCCACTTTGATACACTCCCTAAAATATTCATGTTGTTTATTCGCGAGCCCGTGCGTTCGTTACTATACAGTCATGAGTTGTTGCTGTCTTTGGGAGAGGCTGTAATTACCTGTTTAGAGGTAAATGAGACATTATCATCTACTCGGGCCTGCCAGCGACCTACAAGCAACAGTTCTACTTAAAGAACCCATATTATGCGGTGTCTATGAAGAACAGAAAAAAATGGTAAGGTATTTAATGGTAAGTGGTTGCATTTAGGTAACTATGAAATCTGAGGAACTATTTTATGTTATCTAGAGTGAAAAGGCATTTCAGAACACATCACTACTAACTAACCTTAGTGTCGTCTTAGCAAACTTTCTTTCATTACTAAGTTAAAAAACTTTCACTAACATATCAATATCCCTTAAATGAAATAAATACTTCTTCCCAAAATGAAGACTAAGGGTACTGACGCAAACAAATTGAGGTTGTTGTCGGATGCGGCGACATTACAGCGCAATCAAACGCTCGTTAACACGCCAAGTAATTACTGCACTGGACCTAACTGCTGACTAATATTCCAGCAGTTTAGCGACACTGCCAGGTGGAATACCGACGTCTGTGGATATATAAACATATATTATGTTTAATTAAATACATAAAGGGCTTGATATAGAAGCCTTTCCTATTTCATGAGGAGCCCGGTGAATTGTTTCGTGGCTGTCAGCAGTTATATCGCATTTTGAGACAAAGTTTGGATTCAGTCTCAATCTCAATCATAGTCAAGTTTGGTAAAAGCACAATGAAGAAAAAACCAGATTGAACTTCACTGTACAATTAGTTTAGTAAGTATGCCTATACCGTATTTCGGTTACAAAGTTTAAATTGGTTTTAAAGACAGAACTACATCGACTTCAACCGAAACACATTTGAAATAATACCAAAACAATTGAAAACACATTTCATATACAAGCCATTCCTGTGCATATCCCTTTAAGATCAAGTCATAATGATAAACACATAAACAAACGTACTGTAATAGGCAGGCGGGTGGCGGCGGCGGTATAGTTGTTGTCCCAGTAAAACTTAGCAACCACTTTAGAACTTAGGGCCCGCAGACCGACACTCTGACGTCACGCTCTATGTGGCTTTGAATAACTGATGTTGCTCCCAAACTTTGTGCTACACATATATTTTTAATTAATGCTCCTATTTTTAATCGTTTTTGTTTTGGCATTTGTTTTTGTCTCAAGGTTGAAATTAGGACGAAACGATTAAACTGTAAGAACACGAGAGCTGAATGAAGAACTGTTTGTATGCCATAATTTCTACTAAGAAATGATGGCAGACAAACATACCCTCTTTCCAAGTAAAGTTTAAGAGCTTTCATCTTACCGGACTTCTAGTTACTCGTAATATAAACCATTTTACTGAGTAATATATTATCACATTATTTGATAATAAAACTTGATATTATTCTTATTTTGCCATAATAATATTTTCATTCTTTGAGACATATTTGAAACTTTAGGGGTATAATTTTAAGCATGTGATTTTACAAAATTCGTGACAGAAAAGTATAGAAGTGTGATTACAAAGCTATACGTACATACTAACTACAGTATACTACGTGCAATGTGCAGCCGGCGTATCTAGGCGACGCGTGACCAGCGACGGACTGCGCGCAGGGTACCAATGAGACCAATATCCCCAATGAAAAACGTGGACAGAGATATATTCTTAAGTTATTGGAACAAACAATTTTTATATTATTTATTTTGCAATGATCCAGTCTGATATAAATGGAGTGTAGCTGGTACGTTGTACTGAAAGAAGACAATTTTTTTTTTCACAAATTAGAGAGGAACTAAATTAACTATTATCTACTACTTAATTAATAACTCAATAAGCTTAAAATGACAGAACTTCTTGTCTTGTGTACTATAAAATCAATTTAAGGCTTAACCGCATTACACCGATATCGACATAGCTGCTGCTTTAATTATTAGATGATTAGTAGTAGTCGTGTATGAATTTTATTAAATATGTAGTTTTTCCACATTTCAGTTAGAAATCAGGCGTAAAAATAGCATTTTCCAACGCTACAATGACTAAAAAACTCTTTCCAAGGAAAAGAAACAGACTTTACTACATATAAGCAAGCGCACGAAGTAAACCTCACACGTTACATAATCAAACCGACTTCTTAATTCCGCGCTATGAGACGGGAAGCGCGCGGTCTTCGGCGCACCGGTCACGTCTCGTTTTTACAACCGACTCAGCTGCTCGGGCGGCCAATTGGAAAAAAAAAACACGCCATTTAATATTTCATTCGAGCCCGAACCATTTCATGAGGGAATCAATATATTTTAAATTCTAATTCGGTTCAATACTCAAAGAGTCTTTTACAGCGGCAATCGATTCTGGTGAATATAAAGTGGCCTGGTTACCGCTGGGCCCGCGGTGATTTTGTTGTAGAATTTTAATGTTTCATTGTATTTAGAATATTTGATGTATCTTGTTTTGCTAGCGGTATTATTTGGAGCAAATATTTTGCTTTTTGAAGGACAAATATATTTTATTATTTAGGGCGTTCTGAATATTTCTTGGCATTGTTACATAATACTAACTAGATATGTAGATTACGTATCCTTATTGAACCAAAATGAGATTAAACATAAGTGCCTATATGATAATAACCAGTTCGGTTTACCTGCTCGACGAATATTATTGGTAATTCAAACTAGCTTTCCTGAAAAGAGCCAGTATTATATAGCACGGGGAAACAACTTTGTACTTGTCAAATGTTGTGAAAATAATTAATTGATATTACTTGCTGATTAAAAGTATCAATTTCCCATTGAATAGCACCAATTTAATTACAGCGTTATACGCCTTCAATCTATAATTATTATAATGTTACAATAACAATAATAAATACATTGTATCGATAGTGATAACAATTGGACAAATAGATATATATTATTGGGAATAACGGTAATCGCCCGGGGACATTTTGTTCATATATTCACATGAGCTAACTGGATATAACTGGATTTCCAGTAATGAGGATTGTGGGCACGCACATTAGCGCCATTCGACTGTAATTATAATCTATGTTTTGTTAAGCTGCTTAATTATATTTGTGGAAGCTTCTTATGTGACTATGACGTAGCTTATTGCTATGTGGAACTGCTAAATCTATAGCTGACCCATACTCTTGGGGTTCTACGTGGGATAGATCATCACTTAATTAAGGGTGTGGTGTTGGAGGTGTGTATTAATCGGCAGCTATGAGCCGTGTCAGTTGTAGTCCTATGATTAGTTATTATAAAAGATAATTTTATGAATATAATATCCACAGCTGTTTGTTTAAAGATTATTTTTGCAAAAAAGGTCTAATAATTTACGTTTCGTGTTTTTGAATATCAAACTGATTTAAAGATTTTTTTTCAAACTACATTATTTCTATCATCTATCAAGATTTAAGATTATCGAGCCCTATACGAGAATAAATGGACCTTTTTTGAATGCGTTCATAGCTAAGTTTACGATAGCCTGAGTCGATGGCTTCAATGATAAGACAAAGGTCTATCTACTAAATATACACAATTTTATCAACCAAATCTGTCTTGTAAGCCACAAGAAATTGCCTTATGAAATGGAAACCTTTTGAAAGCAAAAAATATTAAAAGCTCTCTAAATAAAAAATGATTTACAAAACATTTTCACCTTTGATAGCAGGAAAAATACTTAGAAATGTAATAAATACATTATATTTACGATGTTAATCTTTGTTTATTTAAATTCTCTCTTCTTAAGGCATTTGCATGAATAATTAAGGTTTATGAAATTGAGAGATATTTTGAGAGAATACGGGTATTTGACTCCTTGGTTTACAAATATCTAACTTCGACAAAAAAGAGATATAACTTAAAATCATAAAGGTGATGGAAGTAAATAATTTTTCTGTACAGGATCGTAACATGAGAAAACATATTGTGTTTAATATTTTAGATGTTAAGGTAATATAAATAACACATGGGATATCATTATCTAAACATACGTTTTTCGGCTCAATATACCAAATTCTTTGACAACATTTTTTTATGTTCACTTCTTTTACAAACAAAAATCATTCAAGAATAGAAATGGGTCTTTTTCTCCTACAAAATTCCGTCACAAATGAAATATGAAGGTTATAAATGTTATAATCGACGGTACAATCAACAGCGCGGTGAAACAACTCGCCGCCAATTCGCCGACATCGCTCACTTTATTCCATTCGAGTCTAGCTCGTCACTTTTATTCCGCACTTTGGCTTCCACCTCAATTCAGCCACTCTCGTCTTTCCCTGCATCTGAATTTACTGAATTATTACCACAGTCTAAATTCAATTCTAAGCCAACAAGCACAAAGCTCAAATTACAACGTCGCAAATTCTATCTGCAATGTTTTTACTTTTCATTGCGACGGAATATGATGCAGAAATGTAAGATGTAAGGACAATTGAGTGTGGAGGGGCGTAGGGAGGGGAGCGAGTGTGTAGTGCGTCTTTTTGTCTCAACCGTGAAATATTTTTTTTAAATGGCGCTCTCTGTGACGTCTCGGAGGTTACAGATATTTTCTTGTGAGCTGCAATTCTACGTAATTTCTGTTGCCTCGCGGCGAGTACTCTGCGATATGAGAATATTGTGGGATAATGAAGCGTTAAATAAAAGTCGATGCAGCCATTTTACTTAGGATGTAGGATAAGAGCTCGTGTATGTTTTTTCTGAACAGATAGTATTTCCACTGTGTTTAGTAATTGTAAAATATTTTTTTTAAGAAACATTAAAAAGAATATATTATGGTGCATAATAAAAGTCGACGTTTTAGAAGTGGACATAGAAACAATATATGACTTTTAAATACAAATTGCAATACTTTACGATAAAGATTATTCATTGGAATACACCATTACTACGTCATTTCAACTTTAATTAAAATTATTTACTTCCTTGCCAAACCAAGAAACGTAACTTCCGTCAATCAGTCGCACCAATAAGTAAACAAACAGAAGAAATAACAGTCAATCCAGCACACCCTCGCTCCGCGCCTATCCGAAGCTTATTTCATATTTCCTGACAAGACAATGGAAAATTTGACACCTGAATCTGAAACAATGTTTCGACGGCACACTCAGGCCTCGAGGGATTTCAATATCGCTTTTCAGTAACAGCCGGGAGGGAGTCTTCCGATATGAAACCTCCTTGCAGGGCTTCTAATGTTTACTTGTACGTAATTATTGCGAACCGGTTTCATGGGAGATTTTTGATAGCATTCTTTGTTATTTCAGCCTCGTAGAAAAAATAGCTTGAGTAATGAAAAGTACAAAGGTAGTACACATTTTCACATTCTGGTACAAATTTAATTTTCATAAAAATACTCACTGACCAACTTTTTAAAATTGTATAGAACCTGAATTCAAAATACAACAAACTATATTGCAACCAGCACGACCAATGCTCTTCTTTTTCCTTATAATTATGTAAAGAGTCGATTGCCCAGCTGTAAAAGTCATAGACTGGTATTATAAGAGCCCAGAGTCAAGACCAAGAGGTAGTCTACAACTTCAGTACATAACTTTATGTTAAGTCATGTCAACATATCGTGGTGTCCGGGGATTACTTGTGTACTTGGGGCGAGGGCGCCGTAAACAAGGATTGCTCATCAAAACTTTATTTATTGTCCCTCTATTATTATTGGTTATGACTTCAGATTATCTTATTCCTTTAACTATACCCTTGTTGTTGATATGCTGAGCGTGGATCTCAAAATGGTTTATATTTAGCAATTATTGAATAGAATTAATTATTAATTTGTATTGCATATTTAATAACTTAGTTCCATTGTTGTAATAGTTAATATTACTAAAGACGATTGATATATCAAACTTCTTACGAGCAAGTCAAATAAAAATTTAAAAATAATGATTTGCGAATTAAATCTTGCTACCTTAATAAACTTTACATGATACAGTTTCAAATCCATTATGAAATGTCTGTCTTCCACGAAATGTTTACCGTTTCAAGTGAAGATAAACTCAAGTAGCTGTCTGCGAGTCAGTTCAAACGCGGCCCTTCAGTGTGCGCCGCACGCATCCGACGTAATGTCTCAAAGGTAATATTTAAACTGCACCAGACTGCTCTTCTACTTTAAATTCTTCTCAAATCTTATATCCACAATGATTATGTAGGTACGTTGCTAGGTCTGTGATATTACATCTCAGTTTTTTTGCTTACGTGACAGTTTATTTATACTGTTCAAATGAGAAAATGTATCTAGTTGGAACCTGGACAGTATGATCAATAACTTTGGTTTCGAATGATACTTCTGTGTTTTTAAATAGTAGGCTATTCAGTATCTGGAACATAGAGACAACCGCAGCCTTGTTGGTATTGCGGTATCTGACGTGCGAGTGGATTAGCAAATGTGGCTGCTGACTGTATACAGTTCACACACCCAAGTGTCGAGTTCAATTACAGAAACGGTACTGCAGTAGTTTGTTAGAAATAAAAAGGTCACGAAACTACAAATGGATTCGGAGATTTTATTTTATTTGTTAACGGAAATGATGTATTTCGTGACGTCGACAACAATGCAGGTTAATCTCCACTCAGTTCGACGGCATCACGTCCGACAAGTGCTTTAGAATCCTCTTTGTTACCGACCACAATATACAAGCTCAAAGAAATTGTGTAAAAGTATTTCCTTTGCAGCCGGCCGCGTCTGAGCGCTCACGTGAAATTGTAAAATATTGCAAAACGCTATACCCGATGGTGGATTATTGCGGTAACGAGAAATTTCCAACTGACATCGTCGGCGGATGCACGTACACCGATCTCGATGCACTTAGTACTGGGAACTTTCCCCCCGGTATTACAAGATCTTTTTATAGAACCAACTTCCAAGCGGAAAGGAATTTTACTGCCGACCAATAAAGTCGATAATTGAATCGGAGAGTTTGATCTTACTGTTTAAGTGAGCATTAAGGAAAAGGATGTAAGATTTGGTTCGACGATAAAACGGTTTGGACTTTATGATATTGAGTATAAATTTGATTTTAAATTAAATGTACGAGAGTTTATGTTTCCAAAGGATCAGGAAGAAATGATAGCATTTGTAGACTAAACTGTGGGATGGCAGGCAAGACTGAATGCGATGTAAGTGAAGGAATTCTTTTTATTTTTCAATTAAGTCTAATGAAATCTACGGGAACGGTAGGTCGGTATAGCGGATGTTACAGCTCGATAGTTTGATTTAATAACTTTCCAATTCCCAGCATCCTTATAGAAGTTTTTGTCTAAAGTATTTTTAATTATACTTTATAATAGATGATTTGCTCTGAGCTCTTTGTTGTTCTATGCGCGCCTGATGCTATTTTCGTAGCATATAATTTATAAAAGATTTGTGAATCCAGCAATTAACTTTTTCATAGAAACAAGTTCGTGTTCTCAATTTGGATTTAATTTATTTTAATAGGTCTGAATATCATATACTTGTCTAAACAATTTATTTGTATGTTTATAAAGCTATCAATTTTATACATCTGCAGCAATTTTAACAATATTATTCCACTAACTTGGAGGCCGGTAAAATCATTTCGCAACATTACTTAAGTTAAAAAATTCCCTATTATCTAAAATCTATAAGAAATCTGTCTAATATTAGATTCGAAAAAAACAGAACACATCCACGGACCGCAACATATCCAAACGATTTCATATGAAAGATTACATAATATTCATTACTTGAACACAAGGAAATAACGTCAGTGAAATTGAAAGCAATACGTTACAAAGTTTTTAGAGTGCAGAGCGGCGGGTGATTTGTCGCGGCAAATGGCCGAGACGAGATTAACTGCTGGCGCCCGCCGATAGATGGCGGTGTCCACTGCCCGCTCTGCTAAGACGCCGCGCCGCACATTTGATGAATGCAATCCTCGTATTAAGTCTTATTAGCAAAGTGATTTATGATGTGAGTTTGTGTTATGTTTTAATGATTGGACGTTGCAGTTAAACAAGTTTGTCTCCTTCAACATATGGTTTTGGATGTTAAAACCTAACGAATGGATTTTATTTCAAAATAGTTGTCAAAACCGATGTTGGTTCTTATATGCCTATCACTGTACTTAGATATATCGTAAAATACTAAATTGATCATAAAGATATTTAGGGTGTTTTAATATTAATCGCCAATAACTTCTGTTGACTACAAAACACTAATTACCATATTTGCTAATCAACAATTTGTTTAACACATACAAAATACGCCGTATTCCAGGAACCTGGTATAATCATCGTATTATTTACATTTCCTCCAGTATTTTTGCTTCATCTGACCCAAGGCTATGTAGATTAACTTCCCACTTCCGAAACGTTGGTGAGGTAATCGAGGAAATGCGAACCGCTAAACTATCTTAAAGTTAAGTTCATAAATCAATCGTCTGTTTCCTAAAACTCGTTTAAAGTTGCTCTAAACCTAGCATTTCCTTAAACCGTCGCAAAATAATTACGTTCACAGATTATTGAGATAAAAGGCGTGAACTTGCCACAGATGGTTTTTATTAGCACTTCATTCGAAGAAACGAATAAATTGTTATGATTTGTAAACATGTATGGTCTTCGACGAGTAGAAACGACCGTTTACCGATGAGTCATTAATTTAAGTAAAAAAATCTACTTTAAAGTTAGTAGTATAGTAAACATGTTTATTTGAAATTTGTAAAAACAATTACAGCAATATTATAGAGGCTATTTTATTTTATTTATTTATGGTATTCTAAGATGTTTTTATTTTAAAGGTGCCTGAAAAAAATCTTATAACTTTTCACTCATTGTCTCAGATCGAATAATTGCTATGAAAAAAAAACCATTGCGGTTTTCAACTATCTAAAACCTACAAAATAAATTTAACGTTAACGATATCAATAATTTTTCGTTACAAATCGGCTTATAAGCGCCGTTATGTTTTTGAATATGCATAAAATTGCAATATTCAGTATCCATTACTGCAAATTCGTAACAGCCACTCTCTATAAATCTTGCTAAGCGCGCAACGAACGATATCGTGGCAAGTGAGACGATTAATTTGCAATTCGAAAGAGTCGAAGGATTTTTGTCCGCTGGGAGATGCTTTAGTTACTTAATTACATACAACTGTGGAACTAGTTTAAGTGCATTTGGAAGTGAGAATTATAATGGTTGTTTAAATTTCGTAAATTATGATACGTAGATCGATATAACATAATTAAAAAACTCAATGCTTTATACAAGACTCCTTTTGATATTGGACCTTAACACTCCAGAGCTTTTAGCAACACCCATTATCCATACATCAACGTTATGCACGAAATAGCTTGTAGGCCGTAGCACTGTAGCCGTAGCAAGTACGTAGCAATCAAAATTCTGTTCGTAGCGGGGCGATTTCGCATCGTTCAGTGGGCCCTCGTGGACGCAACCAAAATTAATTATTACCGTACACTGTAGGGGCATTTTTGAATTGCCGTTATTACTTCAAAAATTCTCTTATGTCACTTACGTGTGTTTCATAACTTTATTACTCAAATTAGACTAAGTTAGTCTAGTTAAATATTTACAATAATAGTACCAACCTGTAAAAGACCCATAGTTATGCAAGGACACCATATAAAAACAAAAAATCTGTAAAAAAACTTACATAGGGACTATAAATTTTAAGATAACAATATGTACAACAATATTTTGAATCAAACACGTTCACCTTTATATAGGTTTATATCAACTTCTAAACAGATTTTTCCCACATATTCACATTGACATGGCATCGCTCAACGTTTATCTGGTAGTCATAATGACTATTAACTATCCACTCGTTCAGTCTTTTCACGAACAAAAATATTATTACAAAATTAATTAACAATTCATCAAACCGTAATTGTAACTTGCCACTGATATTAATTTCCAATATAATTTTACCTAACCCTCATTACGGCAAAAATAAACAGAGTTAAGCGAACGGTTATTCGCATAAATTCTAATAAAACGCTTAATAATGTATGGAATTTGTGAGGTCGGGCATGCAATTACGACGTATAATTGGGTCAACTCCTGGCAGTAGCCCCTGGCTAATAGCTTAGCCTAAATCAATTGAACACAGCTGATAATTGTGACGGAGTCAGTCTTAATGGAATCTTTGCTAACTCGATTCTTTAATTTGCATAACGTTAAGTGTAAGACCGGATTAATCTGATGCTGGAGAGCGGTGGGCGCTCTCTTCGCCTTGTTTATCTTAGAGGGACTTGGAGTATTCAATTTTCGTCTGCTGTACTATTGTTGAGTTCAGTACTTGGATTGTAGTTTTATAAAGTTTTCTATTAATAAATAATATGCAATTTATAGAAAGTTACTCGATGACGTTTAATTGTATACCTGTAATTGGAAAATATACTTTCATTTTTTTTTGTATGATATAAATATTCTACATCTCTTAATAACCATGCAAAAGTAATTTTTCTAAGATAAGTATTACAATCGACACAAATTAAAACTGTCGTCACCCACGCACACATATAAAAACCAAATTAAAACTTCTCGAACTCCCAGCGAGATAAGGCAGAACAAGCAACCGATCTCATTCTTGACTTAAGCACAAAAACCATCTAATTTTCTCGTGGCCGTAAACCCATAAATTCACAATGGAGCCGAGCGATAGAAGAAACTGTAACGCGTTAACGTTCCGACAACAAAGAGGCATTCAAAACGATCTCCATCTTAGTTAAGAGGCCGACACTCGAAACGCGTTCGTCAATGCACACTCGAGTTATTGCTTTCGAAACGAGCGCTTCCCTTAACCCTCACAACTGAACAACCATCCAATAACGACTATAAATCTATAAAACTTCCATTCCACAGACATTGCTGGTCAAGTTTACACTGACCGTTTTTTCGTGTGCGGGGCGAGCAATGGATAGCGTGTTATTCGAGAGGGTCGTGTTAAATGAAGCATACCGATCCAGCGTTGGTGGGGATCGTGAGAGGTGCACGGTGTAAGTGCAGGGATGCATTATGCAGTTGGCGAGTCGATGGAATTACTGCAGCCGGGGCATTGCGAGCATCATCGTAAACTTAGTTCAGTTTCACTTATGTTTAGAGATGGTTTAACCGACTGTTAGCAACTTTGACAGCGGGTTTAATTCGTATTGTACAGTCGGGCGTTAGTTGTACTGATTGTGGTGCCTAAATGCGGATGCTTGAGTTTGTGTTCCGTATATAGGGTTTGAATAAATCGAACCACGGTTAAGGTTTTGGATTATTGCTTGTGCATTTTTTTTAAATGTACTTATAACAAATTCAAAAAGAAAATTGTAGCCGCATATTTCACAGCACAAAATATTTCTGAGGAAATTCTGTATTTTATTTTATCCACCTGAAAAATTGACTGCAAACCTTGTTCATGTTTAAACAAATACTTTGTTGCTTTGTCTGCATTACAAAATAAACGTAGTTTTATATGCTCGAGTTGAAATAATACACAAAGTCTTATTCAATATTGATAGCCATAACTTCTCAAACGGCGTCTACGGGCTATGCGAGAAAATGAACAGCTGATATTTATTTTACTTTCAAGCACAATGTTCAATATGCAAATTTGTTTACGTTCTGTGTTCAAAGAATATTCTAGGACATTCCGTAGTGTTGCTAGTTTGAGGTAGTGAAAAATGAGGAATAATATACTCGTACATGTTCCGCTTCGAAACAAAGCAACTGGTGATCATTCTTGTTTTGAAAATTGTAGTTGATTTTGTGAATGGAAATTCAATTGTGGTCTTTTAATCATTCATTCCAGCATAGTTCAACGGGGTTGACAAATAAGGTAATATACTTATAATAAAATAACCATTTGATATTGCAATATGTTAAACATTGGTATGACGAGATCAATATTATTTTGCCTTAAAAATGACTGTACCAAGTTCAGTTATAGCCAATTCATTAACGTCCCACCTTAATAAATAGAGAGACAAATTGCTCACGTCATTTTCCATACCTAAATTATGCAGTAACACCCCATATTACCCACATAATTTCAAAATCACCTCCAGATCAAATCACCGTAATTGAACCCTCTTTGCATCAAACTGTTAACTCATTAACGTCTTGATAACCGTCTCGCTTTCATCACCATGTTTCAAGCTCATTAAGCATTAAATTTAAACGCTGCATATCTACGGCATACATCACGTGTTTCGCTTGATGCGTTGCACCAATACTGTTCACTCGTTTGCGATAAACGCTGCGGTGGTAACGATTTGGATGCTATTCATTGCCGGTTTTTCGGGGCATTTTTTTGTAAGATATTTTGTAGTTAAGGAAATTTAATAATCTTGACTGTATGAACGATATTTTTAATTAAAAGATGTAGTTATTAGAATTAACAGAGGTCTACAATATTTTTTTTAATGAATTATGCATAAAAAACCTAAATATGTTTTTCCAATATCTATAACACCGCAGGGAAACTTCTTCTCCTCTCCTGCCAAGTCTCGCTGGTTAAATATAAGTATTAATTATAATAATAATAGTTCGCTTAAGTATTCAACCTTTTTAAGAAGTTTACATTTCCATTTAAAACCAGCAATGTACTCCAAATTCCAACAAACTGCTTATACTCGTCGACATCTCTTAGTACGAGCATCAGGTAATGCCAGTGATTCATAGCGCGGTGGACGGCGCTCTCTACTCATCAATATCGGAAAACGGCGGCGTTTGATACCGACGATCGTTATTACACGATGTGCTGTGTTGTAGGCCGGTGAGGACACAGATTACAGCGATTTTACTAATCCTCTTAAATTTGCGGCGGATTAAGAATATGTAGGTAGTTTGTAGGAGAAAGAAGTACATGTTAAACATTGATCGGAAAAGTTTGTTAGTTACTCACTAACAGTGCTCATAAAGAGGAAAATAAAGCATTATCCCTTAAAAAAAAATAAGATGGTAAATAATTACAATTTATAAAAAGAAATTGAAAGTATCGTAACCCCCAAATCACAATAGGTAAAGTGATTATTATTCCGTCAATCATTCTTTTCATAACTGTCCAAAATAGGTTTCCCATTTACAAGTATAAGATCCCATGCTCCTCAAACTATCTATAGTCCAGTCATTTGGTACAAAATAAGGGGGTTACCTGGAAAGTTTTCCGGGAGTTTTCAAAATTGGGTATTTTATAGATTGGGATATGCTCTTTTCGAATTTTAACTTTGCCACCTCGTACGACCGCCGCTCGCGCCGCCATTTTGAAAAAATGGCGCCCAAAAACGGTTTTTTGGGAATATCTCCTTTCTGAGGCATTTTACGAAAAAAATGTTTTCTACAAAATTAAACTAGAAAAAATTTCCTACACTTTATGTCTTACTCACTTTTTCATAAAATCAATAGTTTTGGATGTACGAGCACCGTAAAGTATTACTTATTCATCTGCACCACCACGTGTTTTTTGTATATTTTTCTAAAATGTTTCATTACTGCCGCCGGTTTTCAAGTGAATTGTCACAAATAAAACAATTTTCCGTATAAGAAGCTATAGATCTAAGAACATAATCAACACTGTACGTCAATAAACGTACATTGATGATTCAGTCTAAACTAAATATTTCTCTTAATATAGCTTCTACCAACAAATTTTTCGTTGAAGTGTCGTTCATAGTCGAGAGAAAGGGCCTGATTCAAAAGTGACATATTACCCTGACACCTACTTCTTAAAAACCGGCGGCAGTAATAGAACAGTTAAGAAAAATATACGAAACACTCGTAGTGGTGCAAATGAACAATACTTTGCGGCGCTCGTACGTCCAAAACTATTGATTTTATGAAAAAGTGAATAAGACATAAAGTGTAGGAAATTTTTTCTAGTTTAATTTTGTAGAAAACATTTTTTTCGTAAAATGCGTCGGAAAGGAGATATTCCCAAAAAACCGTTTTTGGGCGCCATTTTTTCAAAATGGCGGCGCGAGCGGCGGTGGTACGAGGTGGCAAAGTTAAAATTCGAAAAGAGCATATCGAAATCTATAAAATACCCAATTTTCAAAACTCCCGGAAAACTTTCCAGGTAAAACTACCAAATGACTGGACTACTATAACTCCAGGGATTACATCCATACAGGGCTAACATACTGTCCCCGAAGCAAGTATAACTCGTATCGAGAACACCACTTAAAGTCGCACGACATCGAACCAATTAGTCTTCAAAGCGAAGGATTATGGGCGCAATAGTTCGGTTTGTGACACCTCTCCTTTAGCGTCCGACGCTGGATATTTACGTAGGTATGTTAACGTTCGAGTGATAGTCTACAGAGGAGCACTATTTGCGATGGCTGGTATCGTCGGCTTTTGATGCGAGACCGTTACAAACCTATATGTTCTATGTTTTGCTCGTGCTGTTGTGTGCACATGGATTCGGACATCTTTTGAATTTCCCACTTTGTGTATTCACTTTTTTACAGTCTGAAACGGTGAATCGATATTATGAATTTGGGCACTTTTTGTAGCTGTTTGGCTACTCTTAATTTTTCTGAAAAATGTCTCTAAATTTGAGGTGCTTACCTACATAATTGAATATTTGTTTAGTGCTTGGTAAATAAACATGTTGGCTTATTCTGTTCTAGTAACCCTAATGTCACACCTGCATTAATTGCAACAACAATTTTATTTCCAAGATTCAGGTAAATACATTTAGCCACCAAAACTGACATCAATAGGTACAGATAATTCATCTAATAGGAAGGTAATATGTGTGCGCTAGTGCGCATGCGTCGTGCAGTTAACCTGCTCTTGTTTGGGCACCCTATGACCTGCCCTGTTGGCTCATTGTTGCCCCTACTAATATGTTTGCCGACCGAATATATTGCCTTATGAACTGGAGCGCTTTACGGATCTAGGTAAGGTAGAATTAAGAATTCTGATGCAGTATGTGGGAGACTGTTAATTATAAAAAAAATATGAGATAAGGTTATAAAGAGTGTGACAAACTACAATGAAAATTTAAATGCATACTGCAAAGGCCGGTTCGTAGAGACCTAGCACAACGAACAGTGGAACGGAATATTTTACATTTTTAAACATATCACATAAAGAGAAACTCTTCACCTATCAAAAAACATCACAAATCAGTCCATGAACCAGGTGTGTTTAACAACATACACAAGTAAATAGTGTAGCAAGACAAGTTCAATATTAATCAAGTCGTCTCAATCATACTAAGTGATTTACTATCTAAAATCGTTAGATTAATCTCGCGCGAACTAATCCAGTCGCTTAATTACGCCCTCAGAAAATGCAGAGCAAATCTAGTTTAGATGTTCCACTTCAATTAGTTATAACTGAATGTGAAATCGGGTAAGAATATTGTGAAAATCATTTGATTTTGATGATTAGATTTGTGTTAAATAAACTGTCTGGTTGAGGATTTGTTTTTTTCATTTTCTTTGAGTATAGAAAGTGAAACTAGGTTATTTAATAAAACTTATTAAATATCGTTTTTTAATGTTAATCTTATCTAAGAAAAGGCCTTAACTTTGGCACCAAGATTTCCTAAAAAAGATAAATAATAAAAACAGGCTTGCGTATCTAATAGAATATCAGGTCTGTGAACGTATCAATCAAGTATTAGAGTACGATAGAAGCAGTAAATACATAATTATTATAGTTTTCAAATATCGGGATATCAAATACAACACGGGAAGTTGAAATAGAACCGCTATTAATACGATACCTGAATACTGATGTTGTATGATTTCCTACGAGTAATTATTATGTACAGATAATAAACATTAACGCTAATAACGCTACTAGTGATCGAGTGAAATGAGGTACACGTGCATGATGCGGTTTAAACATAGTAAAGGTTAGGCGATACCTTGGTGATGGGTCCACGAGTGGACGGTGAATTGGTCGTTTGTGAAGTAGCCAGCTACAACTGCCGTAAATAGGTATAAGTAGAGTAAACAACACGATAATTAAACATAAATATGAAAATCATTCTGCCGATCATCGCTCGAGATTTTGTCGTAATTTAATAAAAATGGTTCAGTAAATATTTGAAGCTTGCATATTTGTATACACAGTCAGTACGCACAGTTTTATACAGTGTATATTTGCACATTTAAAATGTCCGACAACAGCCATCGTCCAACCCAGTTCGACGAAAAATAAATCAATGTAAAAAAATCAAAAGCTACCCTAACTTTGACAGGACATTTTTTCATAAAAAAAATCGCAAATATTCGCTCACGGAACCAGTGTGCGTAGTTTAGAGCCATCGGCGTTCCGCCAGCGAACAACAAAAACGTTTCTAAAACACAATGGGGTTGTTGTTGCCGCCGATTGCCAATATTATTGAATTTTAGTGGGGAATTGAATTCGCGCTCCGCTCAGCGGTGCACTCACCCGCTACGTTTTGTTCGGCTTATGTAAAGACACTTGTGTGGACGACTGTAAAGGCAATTTGCAACATGTGTGAACAAGCTCCTTTACAATTTAAGTTTGATATACTGTAAACTGCTGTCTTTGTTCTTACAACATCTTTCACCTGATACTTTGTTTGTGGATGACGTTTATTGGCCAGTTTAGTATACAGGTGTATAAATAGAATTAGCCAATTTCTAAGCAAAAACGGTTAATTTTTTAAACGTTAACTATGCCAGTGCCGCATAATAAGAGACGTTTATGTAACTTTCAACATTGTTCAAGCTATACTATACTATAAAAATAAAAACTTTTTGATATCGTCTGCAACTGAACATATTAACAAATCCCCCAATTTAAAAAAGAGCAGCAAACAGTTATTCGGGATTTAGTAAAACTTTTCAGTAGACAATAAATTCAAATCTGCATTTTTTATCCCATTCCTAGTTCCATTTGGAATGTAAAGATCATGTCAGCTGTTGTTCTTCCAGCGTATAACCAGGGCAGCGGAGTGCACGCCGCGAGTGCGCGTGACAACAATGTGTGCTCGCTGCGAAAAACCTGCTAGCCACAACGTGATACTGTTAAGTATGGCCTTATTTACTGGGACTAATGTGACTGTAAAAAGTAGAGTTCTGCAGAAATTAGACCTTGTATAATGGTTTGCTTAAAAGGTTCAGAGCTAACTCCATAAATGATATAACAGATTAATTTGTGAAGTTCTCAATCTTTCAGATGTTTTTTTCTTACTTTTCTATATATGACAAGCCTCTACCACTTTTTTCTTGCTACTTTCTACTTATTTATTTATTTATTAAAGGCAGACCAACAGCTTCTGTGTACATCGTTACATATTAAATAGCGGCAAAGCATCGGACTTACACAGTCGCCAATAACAGGTCGACCAACATTCAATTATAATTTCGACACGTTACTACAAAGAATCAAATTAAGCTTAAAATATAAACAAAAAGTAAAAAAAATAATAATAATAATAAAGAAACATGACACAAAAAGAAAAAAAGAACAGAAAAATTACAATGTTTCGATAATTAACAAAAAATAATAAAAATCTGTTAAAGTTAGGTACAAATGAGTTAGTACAGTGGGTACGAATAAAATCTAAATAAAATTAATACAAACTTACAACTTCAAAAATTAATAAAATAATAAACATTAATCACTGCTATCAGAGAATGTTGACATAAACAATTCCAAGAATGTATAATACTATAAAATAATGGGAAATAATATTGTTTTGTATTATTAATACTGCGAGTTAATTCAGTTGCGTTCTTCGGTACTCTAGTATTTTGGCCTTAAAGACTTTCAAGGAATCATTGTGGATGTCGACTTCTGGTACAGACTTTACAAAAGAATTCATATCTCGACAGATTCTGTTAACTGGGGAGTTCACACCTATATTCGACTTACATGACGGAACGTGGAATATATTAGTTATAGGAAATCTGGGTATATTGAAAGGGACTTTGAGTGCAGTACGTTCAACTAGCTTGCTGCAGTCTAAACTATTGTTTACCAATTTGTGCAGAAATAAAAGTCCTTGCATTAGTCGACGATCGCGCAGAGAATTCATATTAAAACTACTTATGCGTTGCTCATACGGACACCTGGGAGAAATTATAGCGGAGGTGTATGCTAGATGCTTGGTGAAAGCCCTCTGAATGCTTTCGACTCTTTGCGAGTGTACTGCATAGTGCGGGCTCCACACCACGCTAGCAAATTCTAAATGACTGCGGACCAGAGCATTGTATAAAACTATTTTGGTTCTTACAAGCTTAAAACCTTTGGTGCTTCTTTTAATAAATCCAAGTAGCCGTGCTGACTTATTCACTATGCTATCGATGTGACTTCTAAAGTTAAGTTTATTGTCCATGATAATTCCAAGATCGCGGACCTCTTTCACAGACTCTATAGAAATTCCATTTATTTTATATGAGTCAGCCTTCGAATGTTTTTTTTCTGGAAAATCGTATGTGACTACATTTTTGAACATTCAGCTTCATAAGGTTCGAGTTGCACCATCGATCAATTCTATCTAAATCGTGCTGTATTAGTATGGCGTCTTCACCTGAACTGATGGTTCTGTAAATTTTTAAATCGTCGGCAAACATTAGATATTTACAGTGGTGGATTTCGTTTGCTATGTCGTTGATGAAGAGCGAGAAAAGAGTTGGAGCTAGATGGGAACCCTGAGGAACTCCTGACACAGCATAGTATGGATAAGATTCATAACCATTTACGACAAGAATCTGCGATCGACGAGAGAGATAAGATGAGAACCAGTTTAGCAATGTACCATGAATGCCATTATGTTCTAGCTTCGCTAGTAGTAGAGAATGGTCGACTTTGTCAAAAGCACTGCTGAAGTCCGTATAGATGGCGTCCACTTCGAACCTTTTGTCAAGAGCTAGAGTCACGTCAGATACGAACTCGACAAGATTTGTCTCAACACTGCGTCCGGTTTTGAATCCATGCTGGTTAGGGGATATAATTTTATTTATATGGCCAGTGATGACTGGACAGATAAGGGACTCAAATATTTTGGCGAAGCACGATAAGATTGAGATGGGGCGGTAGTTTTTAACGTTTGAGGGGTCACCTTTTTTAAAGATCGGAACGATTTTAGCACTCTTCCACAAATTAGGAAAAATCCCTTCCTCGAGAGATGAATTAAAAATGTACTGTAGTGGCAATGCGAGTACACGGCTGCAACGTTTTATGAATGAGGGGGGCAATAAATCTGGCCCTGGACCCTTCGAACCATCCAAGTGTTTGAGTTTATTCAGAATTTCCTCTTCCGTAAACTTAATAGATGTTATAATACTGTCAGTAGCCGAGGAACTACAAGGAGTATTAAGAGGTGCCGAGCTTTGACTAAAGACGGAAACAAATTGATCAGCGAATAAATTTGCAATATTAGTGCCACTGCTAGCCACCTGGTCATTCAGAAACATTTCGGCAGGTATGTTAGAATCTCCTCGACGTTTATCTTTTATAAACCGCCAGAATGCCTTAGGATTTTTCGGAATATCATTTTCAATTTTATATTTATAATTATTGTAGCAATTATCTATTAAAGTATGACAGCGAGTACGAAGCAGCTCAAAGGTAAGTCTGTCTCGGGGGTTTTTATGTTTGCGGTATTTTTGTCTATATTTCTCTTTTTCAGATATGGCCCTAATAAGAGAATCACTATACCAAGAAGGAAATTTAGATTTTCTACTAGAATATTTTGGTACAAACTTATCAATAGCGCATTGTAGCGTTCTGTAAAAAGATTCAACCTTTTCGTTAACGTCAACGCATTTATGGAATGTATCATGCCAGTTAATGTTGTTAAGATCATTTAGAATCCCGTCATAGTCAGTCTTGTAAAAGTTGTTACCAGAACGATTTTTTGATTTTAATCGGTTTATGTTTGAGAACGGCATTGTAATTAGTAAGTTTGGGTGATAGGAATCAAGTTTACTAAGCAGGTCATTGGGTTTACTAACATTTAAGTTTGATATGTTAGACAAAACTAAATCGAGAATTTTGCCGTCAGCGTTTAGAATATTATTACACTGTTGAAGGTCATTAACTGACAAGAAGTCTACTAGTGAGAAACCTAGTGAATTCTCATAATTTGATGGTGAGAGATATGTTTCATCGTCTTTCCGGTTCCAATCAATAAAGCTCAAGTTAAAGTCCCCAAGAATCACAACATCATCGACATAATTTAGTACATTGTTGACATTATTTAAAAAGTATTGTAGAGAGTCAAGTTTAATTGGTTTTACTTACACCCATAACACAAAAACAATACTACCATATTAAGAGCAAAAATAAGTTAACAGCGCTCTTTTTTTCAATAGCTTCAAAGATAAAACAAAACTTACTAACTTGTGTACTATTAGATTACGCCCTAAAACCAGTTTGATTTTTACATCTTTAATCGGGACAGTTGCGGTTTTGAAAATTCGCGTCGTAGGTATATTACGTCGCTCCCAAAACCGCAAAAGTCCTTTAAGAGTTCATATTACGGGCGCAGGGCAAAACTAATACACATCGTTATCCATCGGCCAGTTTAGCCTGAGGATAAACGTGTTTTATTCTATTTACAAAGGGCACGCCGGCTTCTTACCATGGATTATGTAAATAACGTTGTATAGTTTTGCATATCTCTGTCTTCGCTTCGCTGGTCAGTGGTCAGGTTATTTTCTGCATTTTTAGTTAAAATGTCGACTATTTTGTGTCGAGTTAGCTTCTGGTCGTTCCTTTTGTGTTTCAAGTGAATCTGGTTTTGAAAACTGGAAATAATGCTTCGAATTTGGATTATATTTTAGGTGTAATTTTTAACTACACGTAACAAGTCAGTGTTCAACACAGAAAAAGTAACAAAAATTACTGAAAGGTAATATTCAAATACTTCACTATCGTTTTAGATTAGACATTGATTAGATACGTAATATATTGTCCTTAAATATACATTAAAGTATCTCTTAAATCTAAAAATATATATTGTAAAATCTGTATTCAAAAGGAACTATGAAAACTCGAAGCAAAGTCATTGTTCGAGAGTTGTAAGTATATAAGTGTGTGATCTCAGGGCGATCGGTATCGCGGCACCTTCGAGACACGTCCCCAACTTCCCCGGACTGTGTAAACTATGGCACTTGATCCCGGCTGCACTGTCTACGGTGCGCGGAGTACGGAGCGAGGAGTGCGGAGTACAGGGCAGAGACAAAGGACTGCCGATAGCTTCTTGTTTGATGTTGTTACAACTTTTTGCACAAAATGTATCGGGTTTAAAAGTTGTACTTGATTTTGCGAAAGTGGAAAAAGGATTGCTCATAATTTTTCTTTTCTTCCCACTTCTGCTATTTAATGTCAGGTTTTACAGCCTGCTGTCAAACCTTAAACTTCAATAAAGGAAATTAAATAATAGAGTTGATTTACAATTAATATGAAGGAGAAATTTGCGTTTAAAATGTAATGTACAAAATAGATAGCACATCAATCGAGCTTCAGTATTGTATAATTTATAAGGACATGATGTTAAGTATAAATAACACCGCAGCATACTGAACGCGCTACAAATGCGGTTCAATATACATGGCGACACGTTAATAACAACGCCGCATGCACGAAAATTGGCATCTTTATAATCTCAGTTACGCCATATTAATAACAGTAAGTTATACCGTTACCGGGATCCCGCGATCCCGCGGTCCCCCGGGACTGCATTGTTCTCGTCACCGGGATATTGTGTGCAAGCCGGGAACGCGTGCATTATAACAATATTTACTGCCGCTAACGCTGTTAGATAATCAGCTTTACGTTTCAATTGTGTTAGGGAAGTCATTTTGATGTTTTATTACTCCAGCTTCAGATTATAATTATTATGCGAAAATGTAGTTTATAGTTTAGAACTGTGATTTAAATTGTGGATTTTCAGCTAGCTTGTTTATTTCTGTGAGCGTTTTGAAACAAAAGCGAACGTTATTTTCAGTGCTGTCAAAATTTATGGTCGGTCATATTAATTACTTCAGTTACATTTTTGGTTTTTACTACGATTATCATAGCTACCTATTATGAATATCGTGTAATACTTAATTTGTGAGAATTATTTTCAAGAACCATTGTTTATTATACCAATGCCTCTGCAATATTGCAGACCTCTCACTTATATCGAAATAAGTTGGAAGTGATTTAAATGTGCAATTTTACCTTCAAAACCCTTTAAAACCAAACGAAAGCCACAGTGTTCGTATAATTTAGACTCGTCACTAAAAACATGAGCCGTCGACACATATGAAACCAGTGACCGACATTTCAAAACTAATTGTAGCCCGCAAACGTTGAATCAAACAAATTTTAAACCATCCACAGTGACTTTTAATCAAAACCAACTGTTTGAAACTGGAATCAACTGGCCGAAACTAGTTCCGAATAATATTTATCCACTATCAGCGAAACAAAAGTGAGCTAAGCAAGAAGTTCGCAATCCAGCCGAGGCGGGGACGAACGCAAACAGAATTACACTTTATATCACTTAAAATAAAGCTGAAAATTTACTGTGTTCTTTTGTTTTTTGTTTCGTACCAACATATGAATCGTAGAGTTAATAAGCTTCAAGAGAATTGTAGTCTTGTTCCTTTGTGAGAAGAGTGTAATTTGCTTGTTTGTTATTTAAAATAGGATGAATTTAAGGAATTCGTAGCGTCACCGTCGGAAGGGTCGAGTTCACTCATCACAAGTTTCAACTGTTTTTTGTCTTGGAAATATAATTTATGTTAGTTTCAGGTTATTTAGAATTAATCTGCGGAACTGGAGGGAACTTTATGTATTTATGTTATCAGATTACTGTAAGATTGTTTTACCTAATGTTGATGTAGAATATTGTCAGCACTTGGCTTAAGTATCTTGTGGAAAGAGTAACATTAGTAATTGTTACTTTTTTTTTGAAAATCACATCTGATATAAAATATTATCTTTTCTAAATAGATAGCATTTGATTGGAGCTATTTAGAAGAAGCCCACAGCATCTCTTGACGGCGGCAGTGACAAGGGTAGAATAGCAGCTATTTACCAAATTATGAGGTAAAAGACGAGTTAAATCTATTGACACATCTTAAAGTATTTTTTTTATTTAAGCCATTTTCTATTTCCTTGTGGGCAATATTTCCCGTTTATTCAAAGAAAAGTGCAGACTAACCCATACTTCGTAACCCTTACATCCGCTTATCATTAAGTTCAAGCCTCTTTACAACTATCACCTTTCAGCATTACGATTCTTAAGAAAATCTTTCACCTTTAGATATTCAGAGTTTGAATGCCTTTCATAGAGTATTGAATAGCAGTATTGATGTGAGGGGACCTTTGGCCGCGTTATCTTAACGCGACGTACTAACGACGTGTCTTGGACCATACACATATTTACAGTCATTAGCTTCTCATAGCTACTAATACAAAATAGGTTTGTCCGGGTTGGTGAATGATACATAAAATAATTACTCCTAGTATAAAATTTCCGTCATTTAGAATAACTAAAAAGAGGTCAAACAAAAGCACCGCTTGCCGTTTCGTCTATCGTTTACCGTTTTCAAAGTTCTCTTGATTGTGGAGAAAAAACGGCATCAGAAACTTCACGGCAACACTCTATCTATTTTTTCTACTATTCAATATTTTTGAGAAATTCGATGGCCTGTGATAGCTAAATTACTTTATTGTAATAAAGTATTAATTATTATTTTAAGGTGATTTAATATTAGGTTGTTTAGAAAAAATGTCAAAGGTAACATAATTAATCAGACCAGATCTAAAAATACTTACTCTAACTTGTAATGATATCCTAATAATGTCGTTGGGCCGGGCTCACACGTGTAAGCTTTGTGCTTGGCTACATAAAAATAATGATTAAGATTGTTATGTCTTCCAAAAACAGGGAACTATATAACTACAGTTTTCGTGAAAATATAAAAAAAGTACTGTTTAAGCTTTATCGCTAAAAAATATCGAATAAATTTCAGCTCTAGATTATTCAACAATTAAGTCCTTCCAATAAAATGTAAAGTCCAGACTTAATCCAGGTCCAGAAAGGCATAAACCGAGCACACCGTTTCAAGTTCTATTGAGACAACAACTCAGAAGAAACATTGTAAAAGTGTAAAAGTTGGGCCAACAGGCAAACTTCCCGCTATCCAGTACTATAACAGCTGAGACAATAAGCCTTGAAATCTAAAACACTGCCCTCTAAAATTTTAGCTCCGTATTGATCTAAGAGTGATCCTATGAAACGGAGCGAACGATGAGGATTCTATAATTATTTTCAGTTTGTTTTAGAGTTCGATTGAAGAACTACCACACCGCGCCGTTTATATGAAGTAGTAAGTATAGCCGTTGCTGTTAAGTATAATTATGTATTCATCTTATAAATACTCAGGTAGTTCAATTTATCTGCAAAAAAATCTTTACTGTATTAACCATCGTCATACTGGTAGATCCGCAATCAGAAAAAAATAAAAACAGTACAAAATTTTTCTGGTTTTTTCTATACATGACCGGTAATTCTTTTAGAATAAAATAACGTTACGGTATTCACAGCGATCACAATATGTACTTTCTGGTACTGGCAACAAAATTAAATCGTTTTATACCACTATGGATGCAGCCTACACTCACAGTTTATTAAAAAACAATTCTTACAATAGTAATGTTTCTACTACCCAAATTTACTCCCAAAGAGCATTACATTAAAAGATCTAGTTCACATAACGAACACTAAGTTAGATTATTTCCTTTTAGTCGGCGTTCGTTGCTAATAGTGTCAAACTCGTGTTCAGACAAGTGAGTGCGAGTCGAGTCGCGATCGGAAAACTTGACAAATTCACCCTCGAATCGCGACTTAATGGTTACACGAAATGTTACCATTCGTACTCGAATTCAACTGATTTTACTCACTTTAGTAATGTTTGAGTGAAATAATTTTTCAATAGATTCATGTGAATTTTCATAGATTTTATTTTTGTAGTGTTGATTTTTTTATTTTTTCTAAATAAAATATTGTTTTGAAAAATGGAGAGATAAAATATCGATTCAAAGTACTGGAATTTTACGACACAAATGATGTTGACAATGATGACATGTTCTTACATGTAAAATTATTATTATGAATCTGTTACTATAGTAATTAGAATAGCATATATTATGCTATAACAATTAAAATGAAAAGTATATTAATGAAGCCGAGCAAAGTCACAGTGTAAGCTAGTGTCAGAAAATATCGTCTTACATTAATATGAACACCAATATGGGGAGGTTATCAGTGGTGACCTTTAAGATCATTGAATAAGCGCCTGTATAAGCTCTCGCTTACACTAATGCCATGACGTCACTTATGTTAAAAAAGAAATATCTTTGCTAATAATAACACCGACTAAAAAATTTCAACTTTTATTTTATTGTTTTGTCAAATCGATGTCTGACAATTTATAGAGCATTGTGGTGTCATAAACGGTAGACCAGCAATAAACTATTGATTCAACACTGACCCACCGATGCAACCCAAATAGCAATTAATTTGTGGTTACAAGCAGTTAGCCTGGCACATCAGAAGTATCAATTAAATTACTGGCCGAGTAAATTGGACTTTTCACGTGAATTAATACTTTCTATAGTATATAATAATAAAATAATCGTATTATTTTCCACACCTATATACAGAAGCAGATAATATAGTATTGTCTTACCAAAATCGTATTGCACCTAAATTCAGTCGCTACGACACTTAGGATATTGCTACGATGCGTAGAATTTGGCTACGCCGTAGCGATAGTTGGATAGTGTTGTGTTTGCTAAAGCCACTACAATTATGTAGTTAATCATGTATTTACAGTTTTTTTTTAGAAGAAAGTGCTTTTTCATAGTGGCCAAATAATTCAATGAACTTATCGATGTAATTAAAATACTTGTAAATATGAATGATCTTATTATCTGCATGCAGCTTATTCCATAAATATAAACAATCATTAATCTCCAATATTATTGCAATTAACATAACCATCATCAAACATTCGCTGTAAATCGTTCCAAATCCGGTATTCAAACGTTTCAATCTATCCACTTAAAATAAATACAAATCTATGATTATACAAAATTCACTCAAATATCAATGCATTTGAATTTCAATAGCCTTTAATAAATGGACAGGAACCGAACTTGAACGCTTGACGTATCGGACGCGGTAATTTTAGTCGGTACATTAATATAGAATCAATCTAATTTGTCAATGAAAGTCAGTAGCAGAGGCGGATTACGAGACGGTGGGCGGTAAAATGGCGCTGCGATAAACTCGTAAATTTTTATTCAGTTTTATTGTGCTGAGTATTTATTATTCTCACGGAAATAGATTTTATTCATTTTTATTTTAACAGAGGCATTGGAATTTTATAGACTTAAATTGTTTGATTAAGCAGTTTGAAACCAATATGAAAAAGCAAACTGAAGAAGAGAAGAGCATTTTTAAATGTTTTGTCATAATAAGATCATAAAACAATGTTTTCGTTAAGCACTGTTCTTACTTCGAAGATAATGGTGAAACTATAACGTTTTTCATATACTTTTGACAATCCCTCCAATTTCTGTAACTGTTCACCTAACTCACCAACTAGTGCGGTCCCATCGATCACGAATAGCCATACTAACAACGAACAGGCCTCCGGGGTACATTTTAGCGGCGCGGCGTCTAAATCAGAAGCAATTAACGTCAAATCGGTAATATCGCTCGATACAGACTCTACTCACAGATTTATTCATCTCGTGGGCACTCACAATACCTTGATTTGATTTACACATCAATCGTCTTGCCCACTGGGTTATTTACTAGTTTTTCATAGTTCCGATGTATTGGTTTTGTGAATTATTTATGTAATTGATTGGAAGAGTGACGGGGATATCGTGTTGGCCTCAAATTTGGAGCTCCTTATCTTGTTTGTCGAAGGTAGAAGATTTGAATTAAAATTGAGGTTAATAAAGAGTGAAGTTTGACCGGTTTTGGAGTCAGTGAAAATAATATTGTGGTAATAATATACCTACTTATATATATGTGCGTTTGCTTTCACGTAACTATTACTACAGATATCACCGCGGTAAATTATTAAAAGTTTAAACAAAATTTCATAGTCATTGGTTTTATTTTTGCTTAAATACTTAATAATTTTATGATTATTTTTGCTTCCACTTTACGTATACTATGCCCAATAAATTACTATCTTACACGATTCGCATAAAATCACTAAACGCTATATAATATAAAAGGATTAAAACCATTTCTTTTATCCGTCATTGTTGTGCGAATAAGTAACACGACACAGTGTTAATGAAGCTCGCGTAAAGCTCAGTTTTACTGACCTGCAGACAACAGTTACCTATCTCCAGTTACCCATGTTAATGAACTAAGACTTGTTATGCAAAGAGTTTGTAAACTACACTCTTAGATAAAATCTCTTCTCCGCTCAGTCAGCTACAGAACTTGATGAACTATTTTGTGAAGTTATTTTTTGTAATAAAGTGGAAATATAGAGTAAGAAGTTGATGTTTCTAAAACAATATGAAGACATTTTCAGTTTTGTTGAATTCAGTGGTATAAAAAGATTTTCAGATAAAAAAAACTTTATGTTTTTTTTGTTGTCTTCTATTTTATAGTCATGTATATTCACAGCAGTTCATTGTTGGGCACAGTGTCATGGCTCTTATGTTGCTATTGTTTTATTATATAAGATTTTTTTATTACAGGTGAGTTAAGTTAGTCATTGGGTAGTTAATTTCGCGTCTACCTGTCTGTTCCTATGCATGCATATATCTTTAAAATTACGCAATGGATTTTGATGTGTTTTGTATCTACATAGAATGTACAGGGAATTACATATTGGTATTGCAACTATGCAAGGCTGGAGCGAGTCACCAGTAAAATAATAATAAAAAACTGAAGTATTCCTAACTTAATTTGTTCCCCTCTCTACTATCCGCGGAAATAATCCTACAATCAACACCTGAAGCCCACGCAAACAGAATCAAAGGTCAGCTCTATTAAAATGAACAAGTAAAGCAGAGTAATTTAAAATTTAGATTACATTAAACTAAACTACTTGTAATTACAATTGGGAAAGCAGCTGAGATTGAGTAGTTTCACGTTAACTAAGACTTGTAATAAACTATTTCTAGGAATATTTCCTCGAGCTCTTTGGGTTATGGTTGCTCTTTGTTCTCGCGTTCCAACTTATTAACCTTAACACTACATTATTTATAAGGGCTTTAACGTAGTTTTTTTCTAGAGATTATAATAATTTATGATATTTGATTAAAATTATTTATATTTATGCTGTGTAGGTTTTTGAATGGGTTCTTAGTAAATCGTGTATCGAATTAAAGTGGGTTGTTTTTAAAAGTGAGAAATACCTTCTAATCTTTTTCCAACGACATTGAATTATCGCGGTAAGCTTCAATTTTTGTATTTTGGGATCTAAACTTCCTTGCTCCATAATTGGTCCAGAAATTTCACTGTGAAATGAAACAGATCGACAAGGGTAAGTATTGTGGATTAACCTAGATCCCGTATATAAATAACCTACATTGTCCACTTCATCAATATATTTATGTTATCCCATACGTTATGACATACATTCAAACTCCCACGGCTGAGCTGTGGGCGGAGTATATATAATTCAAAAACAAAAGCTATTTTCGGATTTTGTCTGGAAAACTGATATCATTCAAAATACTGAATAGGAACATTAGAAAAATGAAGTCGACAGTATTTTTATTTTATCGCCGGCAAACACAACACTTTGTTCATGTCAAAGTTATGGAATGGTGGGAGAAATGACTTTGGCATTTGACAGTTGAAAATCCTAAAACAAAGGGTTATCGTCATGAGCACATCAGCCTCAAATAAACTAAGCCTCTGAGCTCAATCTTTAGTTCTTCTGGTCACGGACAGTTAACCTACGGGGGAATCAAAAATAAAAAATGGAAAGGCAACTCGAACTGTAAAAAAATATGAAGGGTTTCTAATACCAAAATTTTTAACATACGCATTCCTTTACTTTGTTAGTTAATTCGTCTTAAAGAAACATAAGCTATGTGCAACAGGTATTTTTGTCCGAGCGCCGTTACTCAAACTAGAAAACATTTTCCGAGAAAATTGCCCACTTCCATTTTTACCCTACTAATATTGTTTCCTTATTCAAATTCAGTGAGAATATGATAAGCCGTTTCAAATACGAACCAAGAACTTAATTACCCCATTCGTAATGAAAGCAATAACAACAGCCTAATGTTAAATAATTAAGTGCTCAATTATAATAATTAATTGCTCGACAGCTAACTACTAATAAGTTGTTCGGAGCCAGCGGCGGTAACGCGGGTGTAACAGCGCTGACACAGGTAACTCGGCATTACAACTCGAGCCACGTAACCCAGCTTAATGTGGCTCATCAGGCCTGCAGCATCACTGCAAGGGTTGAACGACCGCGCGCATGCGTACAGACTACCTTTTTCGGTCTAAATAGCCAACGGGCCGTCTTAGTGCGCGTTCTAACTGCGATCAAATTTCGATCTTACTATGTAACTGAGTGGATCGTTTTGGTGGTGCGTTCGCAGCGGGAGGAGGCAAGGCTCGCAGGCTCAGTGAGTCGCCGATCGTCGTCGGCAGCGCGCGCGCCCTCCCGTCGTCCGGATTTTTTCCGCCCGAGAAAAGTTTTTCAAGTGGCCGTCGGACGTTGAAAGTGTCGGCTCGAAGTATCCGCGGCAAACGTTTGATACAAGTGCATAAGGATTTGTGTGCTTTAGCTGTTTGTGGAGAGTATTTTGTGTTTTTGGGGATAATGGGAAGGTGAGTTTAAAATAAATACTCGCTGAATCGATAAAAATATTTAAATTTGCGGAGCATTTTACACTGCAAAATATATAGATCTTACAAAATAATTGGGTAAAGGTTAAACAATTTTAAGTTTTTATTTTAATGCCGAAAACAAAAAAAATACAATCTTAGTTTTAGTTTTTTTTTTCATTTATAATTTAGGCTTAGTAAAATGGGACAAATTAAAACAAGAAAACATTTTTATAACTTTTTTTTTAATTTATAGGATACAATTAAACCTTTTTCGAGTAGCTTTAATCCATCAGTAAATTTATAAAAACTTCACTTCAGTTCAAAGCTCAAAAAAAGCTGATCCCTTAAAATAAGCAGAGTAAGATAAAATTAGGAATATATTTTTTTAATAAACTATAGATTTTATCAAGGATGCGCTACTTATTTACTTGCTCATAAAAATAGTAGGCTTTCCAAATAAAAATGTAAAAATCATTTTAAAATAAATAGCATTTTTTTTTATTGGTATGGTATATATTTCACAGTATATACCCATAATTAATAAAAACGCCGATTTCAACCGATAAACATAAGAAATACCGAACCGCATTACCATCAAATTAATAATGTCAAAAACAAAATCAAAGATTCTTGTAGCCTCCATTTGTTTTTCACAGAATTCAGTCAAAATAACATCTTGAAAGAGGATTTCCTCGCAGATCTCAAGAAGCGAGGAACCGAACGGATTATCGTCAGCTAAGGAATTCGCCAATTTAATAATGAAAGTTCCATGTCAATTAGCTTACCGTTACTTGACGCGAGAGAACTTGGACTTGTAAGAATAGGGCGCTTCCGAAGCCCCTTCTTCACTTAATTTGTTTTTAAGATCTTCAATCTGAAGTTCAGATTGCGCAGTCTAAGTTTCTTAAACTCTTCCATCTTCCTTTTTCATAACGAGAGATTTCCAGCTTATAATAATAAAAAAGTAAAGTCATATGGGCTTGTATTGTACTCTTTCTAAAAGACAATGAAATATAGTTATAAGTTGTCGTGGAAACCCCGTATCGGAAGAAACTTCTGCCATTTTCAGTTTTCCAATTGGGAAAGTTATCGGTTATGGTTATACGGCTGTTACGGTTATAGAAAAAAAGGTGAAACAAAAGCGAGTGAGAAAATTGTGGCTCGGAAAACTATATCTCTAGATTACTTAGGAATATGCTAAAAGCTACTCAATGACTATTTGATACCGACTATGAAAGCTAATTCCAATGTTAGGTATTTTCATACTTTCTATAATAATTTTAAACACTTAAATAGAATAAAAGAAACACAAAGTTACTTATCCGTGGAGTCTGTTAAGAGTATTCAAAGAAAAAAATAGGTATGTTGAAGTTTTTGTAACTTGCAAAAAACCTGTATCCTTTAATGCTGAAGATTATGAAGAAAATTAATATTTCAATCATTCGAATATTTTTTTAAAGGTTTAAGTGAAGAGCATTTTCTACAAAGGATATCCAATACTTCACGTACACTTCCTACTTATCTTAGATGAACTAAGGACACCTTTCTTTTCTTCGGCCGTGCCTGGCAGGGTCCATTAATCGTTCCATATATAATTTATTAAAAACTTTGTCTAGGAGTGCAAATATAGCTTAACTACATTATGAGCAGCTGCAGTTTTTCTTTTTGCTACCTTACCTTTTCCCGGTATAAAGATACCTCACTAACAGAGAAAGGCTAGAACGTAAAACTGAAAAATACTTTTTCAGTCTTACCAAATTGAGTTAGATACCATATTTTAACAAGCAACTGCATATTTGACAAAAAGAAAATTATGTCAATTAATTTAATTACTCAAATTTATTTTATGTGGAATCGATTATGGAATTTTTTTGTAATAGTATAGTGTGGGATATAAGTAGGAATTAACACGTATTTTAATACTCCAGAGTTCAGAAAATTATTAAGCAGAAGGTAATATACAAACACATCGCAGTCGGATCCCTAGCATTATGCAAATCTTTGTTTTACGTAATCTCTTAAGAAGGGGATTTTTTAAATTTAAACCTCTGAAGGGGTAAAATGGTACAAAGTTTGCGTCGAGAAAAATGAGAAGATTGTCTTAATTACTTGAAGCATTACTGTTTACTTTACAAAATGTATTTACAGTCTCAAAATAAGGGTAACATAATTAAATTTATTACTTGGAAGTACTAAAATAAATTAAGTGATACTTTCTTTTGTTTTTTGCTTGTAGCTACAGTAACAGTCGGCCCGTTGGTGTTTAAATGTAACCTGGGAATTTCAACATCATACTTTACATGTATTACATGGCTCTTCTTTTGAAAGCCTTTTTGCAATCATTGTTGATATCGGCTATTAGCCTCACCAGATCAAGCCTCTTGTTTTAAATACCAACTAAAATTAGAACATATTTTAATTATAAAAGATTGTATCCAATAAAAACTAATAGAACAATCATTCAACAATCTATAACGTAACCAACGTATTTAATATTAGACTGTAAACAATCTATAAATGCAAAATGCCTTAAAATACCTACAATACGGTATTGAAATAGTGAAATAAGTGAGGGGGAGTCTTTGCTGACGTCACGCTCACCTGTCACGCGCACGCACAGACAATAGCCCGCAATATGAGAGCCCCACAACTTGTGAGCTACAGTTATTGGGGATAAAGGTTCGATTGAGATTGTAAAGCTAAAACCTTTAATATACGACGATGAAATAAATTATGTTTTTTATTTTTTTTAAGTCCGTTTTGCTCGCGTCCTACCAGTATAAGTCATAGCATAATGTTGTGTTGCCCTTTCTCAATTAAAAAACAACAGAAATAATTTGTATACCAAACTAATGCTTGCTAAGACCAGCGCGTTTTTCTAAATAAATAAGCACCTTGGGTTTTTGTTCTCGATGGAAAAAAGTGACAATAGAATCACTGTTATCTGTTATCGCCTGTATCCTAGATGGTTATTCTACCTAACCTTAAACTGGTAATTTCTCTATGCCTAAATCAAATAGCATTTATTAGTAGTGGAACAATTACTCACTTCTACTATTATTTATTTATCAAACCCGAAACACATGTCAAATAAAATTGTAAATCGAAAAAATAATTGAATTTAAAATGTTGTTCAGATAAAGTGCATGATAACGCGTAAAGTTTATGTTTCTGACACTTTCTGAATTGTAATCAATTTACTGGTTTTGCCTGTAGTGGAATTAAGCCTTCGACCGATGCCATTAACTATATCCATATTACCTACCTTTACATATAGTTTTCATAGGCAAGTCAAGTCAATACTATCCTTTTAAGTAATTAATATTTGCCAATATTTTCCGGACTTCCATAACCCATTTCACCGGGCAACAATGATTCCCGTAAGATTTCACCCGACTAATTAATACTTAGCAACAAGTAACATAAGCTTGATCTAAATAAAAGACCTGATAATCATTTTCTATAAATACTGAATATGTGTGGGAAGATCTCACATTTACACTCGGTAGAATGTTATAAACAAGTGTATTCTAGTCTTTCCACTAATTATCTTTAATAAGGATCCCAAAAAGAAACAAGAATCCTGTGTGCGAGTGCGAGTCTGACTCGCAATACTGTGGGTTCCTTACAAATATCCTAAAAAAAAAATAAGTATGTATACAATCAAAAAAAGATTTCTTTTTAATTTATGGTGACAATATAAATTAAAAAGAAAATATTGTTTTCGCAAATTTTAAGATTCTGCGTTTCCGTCATAAATTGGCTGATTTGGCATAACTATACAATGAGTATTCTTAAACATTAACAACAGCACGAGGCTATACAAGCGTGTAATTTTGAGATTTACAATTCTCTTGACAATAACCATTAACATCTCCGATATAACATCTCCACAGACATGCCTGCCTTGAAATCTGTCTTATACGATACGCACGATACACAGAGCTTCGGGCGATAATAATACCCCAAGTTATTGACCAAGATAAGGCTCTCCATAACTAAGTATCGCCACATAAATCACTCCACTTATCCTTCACGAACAAATGAATAATTATAATCTTAACAAAAAAACCTCCCCCTTTTCCTGTACCCGAGGGTTCATTTGCAAAATTAACTTAATTGTTATTAGATAAGGTTTAATTTTGCATGAGGGATTGAATGCGGTCTTCTATACATGTCAGATGCAGGCCCGGAACAAACAATAGCTATAGTATGAGCTCTTAGTTGTGCGTTGTATAATGCTAGGGGAGTTTGGTGTATTTGGATAATATTCATATTTAAAGAAAATTTATAAGTAGATTTACATAGCGCAATAACAGGTATACATAATACACATAATAATTAATGTATTTATTCTCTGCTCACAATAAGTGGTCTTAAAAATAGAGGAATATTTAAACAGTAAATAAATATAGTTAAGTTATCACCAAGTTAATTAAAAACAACAAAACATAATTAGTTACTTGATAGTATTCTTTCAAATAGAAAAGCATTCCTTTATCTGGTCAAAGCATAATAAAATACAACATTCCTTTAAAAAAGGATTTCACATTTATAAAAGGTAAATAAATCCAAAGCAAAAAAAAATACCTACATGACTCATAAACATAACTTAAGTATAAACAAAACCGTATTGAAGTTGGTCTTCTTCCGCGCCGACGCACACGAAAAAATCGTAACTCATATTACATACAAGCTTTAACATTTTAGCTTGTTAACAAGAGAATGCTACAAAATGCACACGTATTTATGTTGTGCACTTGTTAATGCTATGTGACTTTTTACTGCTCTCCGTATTTTTATACGGTTTATTTGTGTCTGCTTTAATAAAACATTATACGGATATTTCTCGGTGTTTAAGGAATGCTCTAGCTAGGTAATTAGAAGAATAATATTTGCCTTTTGAGTTTTTGTGTAAGTTTGTCTCTGTATTTATAAAGATTTAATTTAGTTTCTAATTTAGTTTTACTAGAAAAATGGAGAAAACTAGCTACACTCTACAATTCTGTTTAAAATGTCTCTTCTCTGCTCCACGCTTTTAGCATTCTTGTGCATTCTTTAAAAACACAACTAAAAGAATAGTCTTGAGAATAACGTTAAACCAAAAAAAAGTTCTGGTTTTTTTTATTTGTATTATTTATCTTGCAGATAACTTCATTATATCATACATTTGCATAAAGTAACTAGAAGTTAAAATAAAATCCAGCAGAAACAGTCTCATTCCTCACAATATCTTCAAAACCTCTTTAGTAACAGTTTAACATCCCATAATCACTTGAGATATAATTGTGGTTGAGCGCGGGACTAAAGGTTAGAGTTTCACGGTCCTAATGGGTGCCGTCCTGAGACCGGCGAAGGACCAATAGCATTGATTGCTGCAAGACGATAGGGAACGCTTCAAATGCATAATTGAAATGAAATTGGTAGAGGGAACTTCGGATTACTTTGCTACGGTTGTTTCTTATCGGTGTTATGAATGTTGAGAATGTTGATATAATACGTACCTATGTTTAAATAGTGTGGTTACAGATAAACCAATTTTACATACCTTTTCTTTGCTCAGAAACTTTCGCGACTTGTATACATTTAAGACAACAAACAGGTCTTATTCGTGACTTAATTCGATATTTCTTGAGTCCACTCGTGACCACGGTTGGTGCAACTCGGGAGAAAAGAAACATCGAATCACATCGCGAATGAGACCCGTTTGTTGTCTAAAATTATAATAAATAGTTATATAATTGCATTAATACTACCATTGTTATTTTTCAATGTGAATTATTATTATAAAGATAAAATACAAAAAACACTCTATAGTATTTTTATAAACATTCTTTAATGAAGTATTCATTCAAATCACAAGTCATCTAAATCATAAAAGTAGCTGATACAATATAGAGAAACGAAAACAAGTTACTAATTAGCGCTTCAATCCATCTATAGAGTTCCAAGTAATGGTAAATATAAACTAATTACCGTGTAAGAAAGCAAAGTTATAAACTCTTATAAGCACTCCACAATAACGCCGAAGAATAAAACATCAGAGTTCTGGGAACCTCTCAATGGCTATTGAGACTAGCAAATCATTTATTCAACATAAAATGTGTTTACTTAAAATTCTCGTTAATATCAAGTCAAACAAAATTAATTAAGTTTAAATCTAAAGTGCTGAGCGGTGGGTCAATATTTGAGGTCGCTTGGAGGATTCATACCAACAGCGTTCCGTGCAGCGTTGTATAATAAAATAGCCTCCACTTCCTCTTTGGGAAAACCCTTAACAGGTCTGAAAAGTCTAGAAATCTTATCATCATGAGCCTATTACAATTGGCAAACGTCTCAATTAGCGTTGAAATTGACGAGTTGCAGTTTCTAGTGTGACTTAACAGTTCGATTGGTTCGAGTGACCGCACCTCTTCGACAAAGTTGTGAGATGATGGCATCGAGAACTAGCCTAGTTACGTACAAAATATACCAATTCGAATTTCAATATAATTTATGGTGGTGTTAAAAAGTCTAACATTGTATGAGGCGGAAATAAAATACGGAGATGAGTAAATTTAAAACTAAATGTGAATAAAAAATACATCTATTCATAGGTTTTGACTTCCTGAGTTGAGCCAGTAGTCACACGTTGTTTGAACCCACTGATAAAAATCAGAAATAGGAAGGGTTATTTTTGTAAATTTGACCTTACCGAATACGAGACTTTATAAAGCACATTTTATTAAATATTGTTTTACAATTCTATTGATTGACACATGTAGTAAAAGCTTAATTAACCGAATAGTTTGCATGTGACAGTTGTATGTGTACAGTTGCTGATATTTTTTCAATAACTATGAAAGAATTTGTGAACAAATAGTTTTACTGACAAAATTCTATCAATATTGAGTTGACTAAAACATGTATGAAATTTTGGCTACAAATATTGAAGATATAATGAATGGCAGAATGTGCGATATTCTATTGAAGGTTAGCTAGTAAATTTAAGTATAAGTATCCTTAGAATATTGAGATACTAGCGACCCGCCCGAGCTTCGCACGGTTGAAATAATACATATGAAGCTTTCTTCTGAAACACTCTATCTACAAAAAAAACTGCATCAAAATTCATAGCATATTTTGAAAGATCTAAAGAGAAACATCCATAAACAGACCGACCTCGAATTAGTTTTATACTATGTAGTGATTGATTATTGAGAGTTAGATATTTATCGTGCATTCTCTGACTTAATTTTAATTCAAACCATGATATTGTTACAATAAATAAAATTCAATGTAATCTGATCGCACTCTTAAATCACTAATTTTAAATTAAATCTAACTGTACAAAATCTATTAATAACCAACCTGTAAATATCCCACAACTAGGCCAAAACCTCTCTTCTTCATCATATTTATTATAGACTTTAGTTGACAATCATTATTAGGTAGGATACGACGCAGCTAGAAAACCTGAAGTAAAAAAAGTAAAAATTACCCTCACGACACAAATAAATTCAACTCACTTGCAAAACTTACTTGAACGCTTTTAAAAATATAGGTTATTCATTTTCTCCACTATAAAATTCAACACTGTAAAAAGAAGTCGACATATAATTTGATCAACCGTAGCGTCTAATAAGAAAAGTTAATTAAAAATAGTCTTCTACGTGCTTCCGACGATTATGAACATTTCTATAAGAAACTGGAGCGAAATTAACGCTTTTATTTCAGCTTTACGAATCAAATCGGACAAATTTTAGGAATTTGGAAACTTTACTTGCGTGACAGACTATGACAGTGTCGGATTCAGTACTGTATTGACAACATGATTGTGGGTTTGTGTGTGTTTTATTTTGAACAAAACCATAGAGGTAGGCTGAGCATAGGCTAAACCTATCTCACCGTACTATATAAAATAGTATGTGTATTAATAACTGGTTTTACCGATTTTTTTGTCTGCGTATTTTTTAACAGATAATGGCAATGTCTAAGCACGGATTTTGATAGCTTCATCAGATCATTTCAGTTTTCCTCTAAAATCTCAAAGTTTTAAGCCATTCGCCCACGTATTAAGTTTCTCGAGATCCAGCTTAATATTAGTCAAAATGTCAAGGTTGTAATGTTAGATGTGTTTGGCGAGTAACATAAACGTTAATTGAAAACCTAGTGAATAATAAATACAAATGTAGAATATAACTCTTTGATTTTATGAAATTGCTGTATTATACGGTCTCTAACTAGTCAGTGTTAAAACAACGTATAATAAAATCCCACCCATCTCGCTTTTAAATATAAAACAAACAAGCATTTAAAAAGACAAAACCCGGTTTTCATAAAACAAAACAATGTCACACCCGCAAATTGAAAACTGCATCCAAATATTTAGGCAGCAATTACACTTAAAAACAAACGAACATAACAACGGAAAAAGTTGCCAAAAATTCATCGCGACTGCAGCAATAACGAAACACGAAGCCTTTTCAATAAAATAAAACTACCCGGTTTGTCGGAGGGTTGACCCGACATTTTCAATACAGGAGAGAGTCGCGCGGAGGGACCGGCCCTATTTGGGCACAAAGCGAGGGAATTTGCGAGACACGCTCACCCGGGACCCGGACCTAACACTTTACTTGGGACCGTGATTTTTCCACTGTTTAGATAAAAACAGTTGTTAGCTGAACGATTGTTTGCTACCTGTCTACTTCACGTACGATCTTTACGAACTTTTTTGCATGGTTTTTTTTATTTGAATTTATGAAGTAATTTTATTTATTTATAAACAACAAATTAATAAAATGACTACCAATTCAAAACAAAGCTTAAACTATATTTGATTTCAAGTAAATAGAGTAAAAGGAGTATATTTATTAGTAGCCCAGAGAAACAATATTATTTTTTGCAAACGTATTATATTCTACATGTTTTTCCAAGTAACTGTTCGGAAAATATCTTATGAAAAAATTAAAATAGTAATTCTAAGCAAAGCTTTGAAATATTGAACGAATCCCAGTTATTTCTTTTACTCTGTGAAACTTTCACCTGATAACCTATATAGAACCTTGTTTTTTTTTATAGAACTACATTTTAATTTAAGTCTTAGTAAGTAACATCCAACATTAAAAGATAAGTAATTTTACTGACGCTCAATATTTTTTAGCAAAAATACATTAATTTAAATAAATTACACAATGTGAATTTTGGATTTTCTAGAGATTTTGTTTTAGGTTCTTGTTTTACTTCAAACAAATTACGTTTAATGCAGTGAATTAAATTTGCTTTTTCTTCCACTTTACATACACTCATTATCAGTTATATATTTTGTTTTCTAAAGCATAAGACATTAAGCGATTCTCACATTCACGTATACATTTACTACTACTCGTCTATCTATACAATTCCAATCTTAACATGTAAATACGTCTTCAGAATAACTCAAATCACCCCTTTAATACAGATTCCTTCAGCAAAGATTCATATAATTACGCTGAACCGCTCTCATAAATTCCCAGATAAATTTCTATGAAGATATAGCAATATACGTCTACTTATTCACTTTCCAGTTTCCTTTCCTCAAAAGATATAAATACCACTTATCTTTATGCTCGGGCGAACAAAACTCGCAGCAATAACTCGGCTAAAAGCAACAGTTCCACTGAAATCTGTTGTGTAATATGTTCTCTTGTATTAAGACTTACTGCCGAATGGGCAACTGTTTTAACGATATGTATTCAAACTTATGTACTCGTAACTGGCACAATTAAAAACTCTTGGAATTGTTCGGAATTATGTTTCTTTGCCGAAGTAGCGTTATGTTTTAACACTTTTCTAGTCGTAAGTCAGCTAACAAAACCTGCGGGGTTACTTGTTTATTTTTATACTAAGTCGATTTTTATAGATTCGCGCACCTATTTGCACATAGTTGCTAAGGTAAGATTTAAGATACTGTCTCTTAAATACGCAATAAAATGTACTGCTTATATATTACATCAAATGATTTACCACTTAATTGTTCGTTTAAGTGAATTGTTGAACAAAAACACTCAAATTAGATACATGTTAAGTTCCAAATGTGTAACACGTTCTCGTTACCCTCACTTAAACATTCTACCAGTAATATGTTACACAGGATTAATTATAACTACTAGGGATTAATTAAACACATCCAAATATCAAGTATAAAGCATATATATCCCGGCTTTAACCCCAAACGTTAAGTATTCGAACAAAAGTCGCCGAACGTAACACTCAAGTGAGCTAACTAGAAAACTTTGACTCGTGTAATCCGCAGACCTGTATTGAAACATTAAAATTTTGAGCGCGGCAAACATTTCTCAGTTGCTTAATTAACCAACGAAATTAGTTATTGTTATGAAAAAGTAACAAAAGGGGAGAAACTTCGCAACTCGAGCCACTGGAGTGTGGAGCGGATTGGTGCGCGCCACGGCGCAGGATGTCGCGACTTTCACTTTTATTTTCTTCGTGCTTTTATATTAAAATGAATTATTACTTTAGTGTCGTTTTCAAACATTTTTGTCATGATAATGCAGATCGTAGAATATGTTAGTCCGGTGAAGTAGTCTCCGAACCTCCCTCGAGGCTCTCTGCGTCAGATCTGTACGAATGAAAAAGGTCGATGGAATTATTTGGCGATCCTAATGCCAGATCGAAACTGTTTTTTTTTTATCAAGATGGCAGACCACCCTAATTTTATACTACAGATTTGGTAAAGATATGTCAAACATTTTCATCTAGATAGATACTTATCTGTGAGTGATTTATTATTCATTTTAAAGAAAAAATCATCCTAAACTAATATAGAAACTTGCGTAGAACTGGCTGATAGAGAGGGCTAGGGTAATGTTATTTCACACCCACTCAGTATTTTAGTCCAATTAACATCCCACTCGTTTTAATAATTTTAAGCTCAACTTAAATTGTTATTACACTTCGCCATTCCAAGCGTAACTCGCAAAATGTTCAGCCATTTAAAAGCATACTAAAAAATGAATCTCATTTTGTGTTATCCTTTAGTTTAAGACAAGTAACTCTTTAACAACCACTCGCTAACTTAAAGTAATCCCACTAGCTCAACGCATCAAATATTAATCGCCTCCGAAAAATTATAACCGCTACACCTAATAACTTAGGCCGCCTTGTAAGGAAATTACACTGGAACCAAGAGAACTTCTTTTAATTTATTCTACTCAGACAATATCCGACTTTAATGCCGTTACATTAGGATAGAGAATGGCACAGCGAGGGCGACCCGGAGTTGATTCTGATTTATAACTGGTTCAACTATCTCAGTGTTTGTCTTTAGCCAATTTGAATAAAACACAGTGTTAGAGTTACGTGAGGTTTAAATATGATTGTATATTAATGAGATGAGGAATTCGGGATCATTAATGTATCTGAATAGATTAACAAATGAGTTATATTGAGTTTCGTGCCGGATTGCGGCGGGATTTCGGCTAATTTGGAGATTGCTGATGTTGTTATATGTGAGAGTTTTATTAGTACTCGCTGATTTGTTTGTTGGTAATAAATGTTCAAATAAATTAGCATGAAATGTGTATAGGATTGCGTGTACGTATTTTTAACGTTTATTCAATAAATTAAGGCAGTTATCATTCTTAAACATTATAACGGTTTACTCACGCGTATTTGTCGGGATAGCCCGACTAGTTTCGGACCCAACCGGAGTCCTTAATCAGTCGAACAGTTCGACTCGCGACCCTGCCGCCGCGTCAGCTCATGATTAAGGACTCCGGTTGGGTCCGAAACTAGTCGGGCTATCCCGATAAATACGCGTGAGTAAACCGTTATAACGTTTAAGTATGAATCATCCTCACGAAAGTTATCATTGTAGTAAAACATAAAAATCACATATATTTTTGCTTCTATAGATTTAACCCCAATTAAATGCTGAAGAAAAGTTTTTGATCTAGGTTTAACTCAGTTTTGAGGATGTTGTAGTCACTGTATATAACTTATATTTTAAAATACACACGTTTACATATTATTTTGTAAGTAACAATAAAAAACGTGTAAATATTTCCAAAATAGATCATACTGTATACAGTATTACCAGTGTCTGTACCATGAACACTAAAGCAATAATATCATCATCGTTTAAACGGGATGACGCATTACAATGCCTATAGCGGCTTCTCGCTTTCACAGCGGCAACAGCTTTTTAAGAGCTCATGGTAGGGGCACTGGCGTGGGCTTCATTTAATATTTGATCAGCCACTTCGTCAACGTCACTAGCACCGTGTTATGTAGAGCCTGGAGCCTAACGAATAATATAACTCAGTATTTCCTGCTAGCATATTAATAAAGGACCTTACAACAGATTTTGTATCCAAAAACTCAGAAAAAAAATCAAATATACGATAAGATTTTAGATGAAAAGTTAGTGTTTTGCTATTTGAGCTGCGACCGTTGCAGGAAAATAGCATTTTTTGGTAGTTAACCCAACATTAGTTAAATACCAAATTGTGTTGGCTTATATAAAAACGTACAAAAATAAAAGTTTTCCTTTATCAATAATATCCTCAAGCTTAAGACAGTACAATTTTTTAAATTGCCAGTGCTTGTTGATCTGTGTTTGCGCATTTGATAATCGAATTCTTTTACTTCAAGCTACATGGCTAGAAAGGCAAGCAAGCTGAAAAATAATAAATATTTTAACAATTTATTAATAATACATCCCATGAACTTGGAGAACTCCTTTCCTCTTTCTCCTCGCGTCGTATTCCTCATCGCCGAGGGTCGCGACGTCCCCGCGGACTCTGCTTCCCTCCGACGACGGTCCGCCATCTTGGCCTGTACTACCTCATGGGTAATTTACTTTTGTTGGAGTTTCTTCAAGTATAAATGATATTTAATCATGGAATAGTAGTGATAGTAAATTGGAAAGTAATTTTTTCGCTTTGTTATAGATTTTATTTGTCTTGATTTTTTTATGCAAGGCTTTGATAAAAACACGGCTAAAAAACTGTTTTATATCTGTAAGGTAGGTGTCGTATAAGCAATAGTGAAGTCTAGAAAGAACAGATATTTTGCTAATGCCACGATAAAAAGAAACCAAGAACTAGTACTTTCTATTTCAATAATTCAGTAGTTTAAACGTAGATCTCAACGGTTATTTAATTTCCTAGCATTCAATTTAAAACACTTCATATTCAGAAACTTTTTATTCACAAACCGCAGCAACAGTTTTCAATGAGTTGAAAAAGTCAAGTCAAAAATATACGAAATGAAAGCTAACAGCATTAGTACTACAAAAAGGATACGTGTTCATTTTTATTACGATATATTTTTTATTATTTTAATATTATTTAATATAAAACTACAATACTACTATCCTGCACAACGATCATTTAAATATTTACTTGAAAATACACTTATAAACCAAATACAAAGAATATGCTATTCTTGGCAAGTTTTAAAGAGATGAAACTATACGTCAAACGCTTCAGGGAATTATGAACTGAGACCGCCCCGAGCACGAACAATATCCAAAAAGTATTCGTGGCGTAAAGATTAACAACTATGACTTCATACTTTTCGATTACGTTCGTACTAGTGGTCCCGTTTATAAGGTAGAAAACTTAACCACAACACTAATCTTACAAAGTAAACACACAAAATTTAACGCAAACAAACATTAATACAATCGCCGTTTCAATTCACAACTCAACAACAACAAATTCGGAGGCAAGATACCTTAAAAAAGTTATATTAAACGCTGAACACAGGCCTGGGGTGGATGTAATCCAACCATTATTTCGCTTTTCGACAATTACGCGCGGCTGCAAATAAAGACGTTTGGAGGGCAATATTCGAGGAGGGTGCGAAAAAAATTATCATCACCTTATACAGGGATCCCACAGATGTGGACTTAGAAGGCAACGGGGCTATGTGAACGTTTTAGGTAGCATAAGGTGTTTTTATTTGAGGTCGCTCTGGAAATTATTATGAATTTCATCGTGTAAAATGCTTTCAGACAAAGAGACTACGGCAAATTGGGTAAGAGTATCTGTATAACCCATTTTACGAACTACGAAGTAAGAGCACGTAATTCTTTCCCACCTGTAATAGAAAACGGACACTCCTCCGCTCTCAACGATCAATCACAACCAGGTGTTTATAACGAGAATACTTGTGCACTGAATCTTGTGTCTTTGCGCCTCTCAGCGAACTCAGGCGTCCCTGTGTTACTCAAATAAAAAAGTAAGTTGAGAGTAATTTTTTTCTACAAGCTTTACACATAGCGGCAATAAAAACGCTCCACGGAGCTCGTGCCCGCCTATATTTCATTTTACTCCTCCGCTGGGTGTCTCCCCTATTTCGGGGGTGGCTGTGGGTACTGCCTGTGACACTGGGAATGAAACTTTAAATGCTGCTCGGAAATAATGTGGATTACGTGCGCCGGTACGTCCCATGTTTTTTGTTCAGCCAAAAGTTTTATTAAAATATGTATCAGTCACACTGTCTCTGCTTGAAAGAATAATACGGACTTAATGTAATTGTTTCGAGGCGAAATGAATACATTAAAAGTTTTAACTCTTTTAAAATGTTTTGCAGACTTGCAAACTATACTCTGACAATTTGTTTCAAACCTCGTACTTGCAACTACATTGATATTTTAAGGTAGGCAGTAACAAAGAATTTTAAGTGTTATGTGAAACAAAACTACATTAATTATACAGGGAAACTTAAACGGTTCCATCCAACATCTTTTGCTCATACATTGCACGCTTGCACTTTTAGATTAACGGTCGATATTAGAAAATGAACAAAATTCGGATTAACATAGTCCAATTAAACAAAATAAAATCGATGTATTGCTTTTTGAAGAAAAAGCTGCTAAAGGGTTCAAAAATCTCATAAGCCTAGAGTATGATCATGTATAACTTTGGTATTTGCACTACAATATTTATTTGCCCTTAAATTGCACTTACAAAAATTGGATACCCAATTCTTCGAAACCCTACGTGAAAAGGAATATTACTAAAATAGCTGTACGTTTGGTGAACCTCCCACACTTAACGTTTTATTCAACATATACCGATATAGCGCAAAACCAACACTGTATCTGTTTGGCTTTAAGAAACATTTCTGCAGAATCGCGTTCTAGTTGAAGATCATTTTAGATAAAGTGCAGAACAAAAGAACTGTGTTGTGCACTTATAGATACAATGCACGTTGAAGTATAGCCGCTTCAAGACTCCGCTCTGGCCCCGAGGCATTTGCACTCAGAGAATAATAATCAAGTTTGACCAGAAATTCAATTTAAAAAGGTAAACATTTCAATACCCTTCATTTTTATTTCCCTTCAATCGTGACATCGTTCATAATAAAACTCTCAAACTCATTTGCGGGCCTCTTAATACCGTTACATAAGACGGTGGGAAAATGTTGATAGTCACGCTCCTTATTACCGGGCGAAAGGTTTAACATTTTCAATTTAATCGCATTATACTATAACCCTCGGAAGTATTGGTATCCTGACGCAAAAAATGATCGGCGCATCGAAGATTTCCCGATGTAGGATTTTTCAATAGATACCCATAAAAGAATTTGTGATGATGAAAAATGATCGCCTAATGTGGTCGGGGTCACATTTAATTAAATCCTTATCTTTGCATTATTTCTGTTTGTGTAAATAAAAGTTACGTTAAATATTAATTAGAGTGTTAAAAAAACCCAATTTTCTAAAACTTACCTTAAGGCATGTATTTGACTAGGTTATCGGCTTTTTTATTCGACGTTCTCAAATTTAGTCACTAGAAAGAATAAGGGTATTTCGTCTACCCAGCTCCGTTCACAAACATCCTGTCCGCTGCCGCTTTAGTAACACCGATGCAAATTTCCTCTGCTTTTATCATTTTGAGCACATCCGTATTGCAAACTCGTTTGAATGGAACATTTTCCTGATCTGCTTTTGTATGGAAGTTCTAAAAATAACTTCATAAACCAATCACGGTGCAGGTGATACTAAAACTTCAGATGGTATTTTTTTTTCTCGAAACGATATATTACCAAGATTTCTATAAGAACTTACAGAGACGATACTTTTTGCCCCCGGTTTAGCCTTCGCGATTATCTTCAAAAGTAGCTTAAAACCTTTCTTGGGTCCTAAACTTACCTACATTTTACCAAGTTTTATTGAAATATATGTCTAATACTTTTACCTTGAAAGCCTAACTGACAGACTAACTTTGAGATGTTTAATGTTAGGATGAATGTAAGAAAAGTTTTTAACACTTGTTTTTAATTCAATTTACTTGTATTTGTTTTATTTTAATACAATCTAATGCTCTTAAAAGAAAAAAATCAAAAATAAATGTCTACATGTTTTAAGTTTTAAAATAGCAATTCCTAGTTTTCTCAAGACTGCCGTATCACTGTAAGTAAAGTTTACGATTAGCAGAAGTTAGAAGTAACAGCAAGTAAGCAGGCAAGGTAAACTGAGGAAAGTTTTAAGCTAATAAACCTAGGAGCAACTATCTAAATCCCATTTCGGGGCACGCCAAGGTTCACACGTAAGGCCGAAGATTAATCGCGGCTTGAGGGCGCTCCAGTTAAACCGACTATCACCTTCACACACTCAGCTGCTGAGGAATTTTACAATAATATGTGGAGAAGCGCTAAAGAGAGAACTTTAGAAGAAGGAGGTCTTAGTACCACAGTTCTTTTATTTTCTAAAAAAATGAAAGTATTAATGCCGATGTCGGTGAGATTTGTGTAGTTTTGTATGATTGCTTGAATTTGTTTTAAACAAAACGTGTTATTAAGCGGGGTGTAAAATTCGTGTGACAAAAAAAAAAACATTTTTTCTTATAGAAATATTAATTTTCATTAAAAAATATATTTGACTAAAACAAATAAAAACTACATTTTTAATATTTAAGTCATTTAAATAGTCTGTCAGTCTTCTGTTGACATTATTAGGAAAATCTTTATAGATTTTTAGATACTAATCAATAAAGATAAAGATAAAGATAATTTTATTTGTTAAACATGAGTGTACATACATACATGTGCATGCAAGGTGTTCAATAATAATAAAAAAAAACTGTCATGTTTAGCCATTACAGCATACAAATATTTAAAATAAGAAACATCATAAAAACTTATAACTCAGAAATAAAAATAACACAAATAGTTTCAAACTCTATACAAAAAGAAAAATTAACAAACTCTATTTATATTTCTAAAATTAAATCTTAATTCTATTTTTACATTTTTAAACAACCAACATAAAACAAAAAAAAATATAAATAAAAAATAAAAAAAACAAGTTAAAACAACAATGTAAGTATTATGTAGATTTATGGACATATACAATATTATCATTCAAGTTTAATTATAGTAGTGGCTGTTAATAGAGAGTAATTAAAGGCATTAATAATTACATTATAGAAAAATTAATAGAGCAGTAAATCAGCTATCAATTTTATTTTGCAGAAACTCTTCAATATTATAATAAGCCTTATCTGCTAAGAATTTGCTTAGTTGCCTCTTAAATTTTTCATTTGTTTGTTCTTTCCAGAGTTTAGGAATGTTGTTGTATATTTTTAGGGCCATGCAAAAAATACTGTTACGCATTAAACTAGTTTTTGATGGGTGAATGCATAGTTTACTGTTGTCACGTCTATTACGAACTATTACATCTGACATTCGTGCAAATAAATTAGGGTTTGTTTTTACAAATAGAGCGGCTTCTAAAATGTACAGAGAAGGGAGAGTTAAAATTTTAAATTTTTTAAAATACGGCTTGCAACTATCGGTTATTTTCAGTTTAAACATAGTCCTTAAACATCGTTTTTGGGCTTTAAATACGAGTTCTTTATTGGTAGAGTTGCCCCAGAAGATAACACCGTATCTAAGGTTTGAAGACACTAAACCATGGTATGCTGTGAGAAGGGCATCCATACCAACTACCGGAACTAACTTGTGTATTGCATATGTCGACATACTGATTTTTTTTGTTAAAATCTCTGTGTGCGTTTTCCAATTTAGTTTTTTGTCTATTACTATGCCCAGAAATTTTGCATTGTCAGCTTCATTGATCACTTTGTTTTTATAGTGTGTATTTAGGTTTGCCATTGTGGAACCTCTTTGCGTGAAGTGCATTATATTAGTTTTATCAAGGTTGATTTTTAAATTGTTGTTTTCTAACCATTGAATTATTGATGTTAGTGAATTATTTATATCAGAGTTATACAAATCTTTGTTTATACAAGGTGTCGTAATAGTACTATCGTCTGCAAATAGTGTCATATATTGGTGAGTGGTTTTGGGTAGGTCATTGATGTATATAATGAACAACAGGGGACCCAAGACACTACCCTGAGGGACACCGTATTTGACGACACGCACCGATGATTTGTATTTTTCTTCGTGTTTTGTGTTTGTGTTTATTGTAGTTATTTCTGTGTATTGTTTTCTATCATTAATATATGAACCTATTAGACTTAAAACATTCCCTCGTATACCATAGGCTTCTAGTTTCTCCATTAAGATGTCATGACGGACATAGTCAAATGCCTGCGTCATGTCACAGAATATTGTACTAACAGGAGTGTTTTTATCGACATTTGTAATTACTTTGTACATGAAACTGTAAACAGCCATATTTATAGTTTTATTGTTACGAAATCCCTTTTGTTCGTCGCAAAGTATATTGTTTTTTTCAAAGTAAGTGTACAATTGTTTATAAATGTGTTTTTCAAATATTTTAGAGAATATACTTAGAAGCGAGATTGGTCGGTAGTATTGCATTAACTCTCTGTTCTCTTTTTTAAATAGTGGCTTTACTATTGATATCTTCAGTTTTTCGGGGAAAATACCTGTGTCGATACAGAGATTGATAATGTGACTTAGATGTGTACTTATTTCTACAGCAACCGATTTGATGACTTTCGTCGTTATGCCATCAAAACCTACACTAGTTGTGTTTTTTAATGAATTTATTATTTTGAATATTTCTATTGGGAGACATGGGGCTAAGAAAAATGAATTTAATCTATGTTCTATTAGTGACGTAGTTTTTTTACCAGAATTTGTAATTGGGATAACTTTGTCAACAAAGTATGCATTAAAAGCATTTGCAATATCCATAGGATTCGTAATTATTCTATTCTCCGTTTTAATTTTTTTGATGATGTGTTTAGGGGTATTAAATTTTGAATTGTTAATTATTTTCCATGTTGTTTTAGGTTTACTAGTTGATGTGTTTATGGAGTAATTATTTTGTGCTCTCTGTGTTAGTTTTATGATATTCTTTAATCGTTTGGAATAATTAGTAAATATTGCTTTATTACTTTGATTTGGTTTATGTCTATATTGCCATAATAATTGTCGCTTTTTCTTGCTACACACTTTAATACCACGAGATATCCATTTAGGTTTTTTAATAATATTAATGACTACAGTTTTTTCTGGAAAACATAACTTGTAGTATAGAGTGAAAATGTCTAAAAATGTGTTATATGCTACATTGGGGTCGGTGGTTTCATATATAGTGGAAAACGATAGACTGTTCATATAGGTTTTGAATTTCATTATGTTTTCATTACAATAGTCTCTTTTAGTTACACGCCAATATTTGTTATTATGAATTGTCTGCACCGGAAATTTTATGAGTTGGGCTGTATGGTCAGATAATCCTAATTCCCTAACTTGTATATGGCATTTGTTATTAAAATTGTGTGCAATATTATCAATGCATGTTTGGCTTTTTAATCGAGTAGGCTGATTTACTGCTAATTTCAGATTATAATTTAAAAATAAACATTCAAAATCAATAGATTGTTTGTTACGCTTTAGTATATCTACATTAAAGTCGCCCATTATTATAATATTTCTATATTGATTTTTACTAAGTGTTTGTAACAATGTTTGTATTTTCTCCACACAGAATTCAAAATTACTAGGTTTAGGTACTCTATAGATACATGCGAAAACAATTTTATATTGCGTAAGTTCGATTGCACAGCATTCAAATACACCAGGCACCGATATTTTTGTTATTTGTTTTATTTCGGTAAACTGATGACCATTTTTAACGAGTATGCATGCTCCTCCTCTTTTGCTTCCATTTCTGGTGAAACAAGCTGCTAGTTGGTAATTTGGAATGGTTAAGTAAGATTCATAGCCTGTCATTATAAAATGTTCGGTGATGCAGATGATGTCAACGTTAATATTTTCTTCCATTAGCTCATCAATACATACTGAAATCGCATCTGATTTATTCAGCAATCCTGCAATATTTTGGTGCAGCGCATAAAGATAATTATTATTCACGAAAAAAATCACATTCTCCGGCGGTCCCATTAACATTAGTAATGTTTTCAGTTTTGCAACTCTCTTTGTATTCTATTAAATAAGATATGTCTTGAAATATCGTTCTTAATCCCGTATTATTAATTACTCCAGAAATTTTGTAGAACATGCTATAGTCACACTTTAGATTTAGGTTCGAGTCTAAAAAGTGTGCATGTTTATAATTTGATAGCTCATAGCCCAGTAAGTTATTGAATGTTTCAACTCTATAGTTATATAAGTTAGAATAATATCCAAATTTATAAGTAGGGCTACAAAAAATTATATTTGTGTGCTCAGTTTTTTCCAATATGTTTCTTATGTGTATAATAATGTTAGAGTAATTATTAGTTACTTCGAAGTCTTCCTCACCGATCATAATTATACAGAAGTCATTCTTGCTGAGGCTGGATACCTGGGTTTCAATATTATCTACTAAGTGTCTCGTGTTTGCATTGGGTTTTATAAAGTGACATATTTCGTATTTTTCATGTAAAAAGTTTTGTGCAATTGATAGTACGGAGTTTCTTTTGTTCGTACTCAATATACATATTTTATTTTTTACAATGTTTTTAATTCGCAATGGTTTCTTTTGTTTTTGTAAAGGAGGATAGGCATTTTGGTATTTTTGTGTGTCTTGGTTGATTTTTGGCTTGCTTTGGTGCTTTTTTTCAGTGTTGTCCCCTCCTGGTAGGTTTTGCATATCAGTTTGTGTTTGTTTTGATTTGTTCGTATTTTTCTTTTTTATCGGTGTTTTATGCTTTATTGGGCTACTATGTATTTTTTTTAATAGATCATTTTTTCTCATTAGTTCTGTATTGGCTTCGTTAAGTTTATTATTTGCTAGAGTTAATATTTCTATCTCCGCATGAGCACTGTTCAGCTGAGATTCAAGCTCCAATATCCTCGTTGAAATGAAACATACAATATCTCTAGACTTTTTCTATTTGTGTATTCTCATTAAATAGTAACGCCAATTGTCTTTGATAATAAATGTCAAATTAATAATAAAAAGTAATCCATATACAAATAAAATAAGGTTTCTTCTCTTTTATGCACTTCACAACTACCTAATTTAAATGACTCTCGTAAATGTTTTAACCCAAAAGACAATTATTAATTAAAACCTTGAACTTAACGTGGCCTTTCAACATTTGTCAGCACAACAAGTAAAAAACGAACGAAACGTAATAATACATTTAAAACTTCTCCAACAGAGAATAGTGAAGAAAAGCACTTAAAACATATTTAACCTAGTTCCATCATCCAACTAAAGTTACCAAAATAGCTAAATCACAAAATACAGTAACAACAGGGACGCTTTGGTTCCAGGCTTTTAGCCAGTGAATTTCTACTTTGTCCCCAGTAATAGCGTTGTAGTTGCGCCAACAATTTATTAAACCCATGTTAGATTGCTTGCTCCGGCTTTAAAGAATCGTTATCCAACAAATTGTTAAACTATGAATTGTATTTGGGAATTTCTGGATTACTATGTTTAGCATGTGTTGTTTTTAGTTTATGGATATTTATGATTATAATAAAGTTTGTATTAGAAAAAATGATTATTTCTTCCGTGTATGAGGCTGTCATGGAACTTTTTTTGTGATCATACGTGTTCCTGTTTCATTGTTTTTATGATAACTAAATTTCAAGAACTATTGGAACCTTAATGAGAATTAACAACGGATGCTATTATCTAAGTCAATACCGATGTATATATTATTATCTGATAAGATTTATTAAAACAAAAATATCCTTATCTACGGCAAGATGAAAATTTTAACGGTAAGAATACATTGCCAAAAATTACAATATAAAGATATCAAAGGATGACATTATAAAAACAAATTAAGCGTATGTTCGAACGTTATTACAAGGTAATGATAGCTCGAGCCTCGGCAGTACAAGATAAACAGGGCTTCCCCAAACAAAACGTACCGCCGAGTGGGTTTTTAGCAAAATGAACGACGAAACTCGGGCTAGGGACTGGTCGCTGCCCTACGGCGCAACTTAGGGTTACCGCGAATTCAATAACGTTATTACATTTATTAGGTTGCTTATCAAAGGTCAAATTCAAAGTTTATTACAGTTTTCCTAGTATTTCTTAATAATAAGAAAATTACTTTGAATACCTACAGCTTAGGTATTGTTGTAGTTATATTGTTATACCTTACCCTTTTGCCTAACATCCTAAACTCATTACGGAATTCAGAACAAAATTATCCCTATGTTCCTGTAAATGAACGACTATTTTCTATTTCGTGAAACTTGTAAGGGCGCCGATGGCTATCGTGTTATTTGGTAATGGTATCAGATGGGTATGGGGTATTATTTAAATATTAGTTGGCTCGCTATTATTACACATGGTGAAATTCTCGTTAAAAGTTCTCACATAATGTACATGTATTTATTTTGATAAGCGCTGTGAACAACAGTATTTTGTCAGCTTTCATTCGTTTGATAACATTAAACCTAAACTAAGCAATGACAGTCATAAATTTAGTTGAATTAGTCAAATATACTAAAATATTATCACACAGAATACGCATGAAGAGTTGGCAAAATTATTTTGACCTCATTATTTCCGTTCTCTAACGACTTCTCCAATACAATTATAACATGTAACATTTGTATTTAGATTGTTTTGCACGCCAGGAATACGTATTTACATATTTTTAGAATTCATTTTAATACAGGTAATTCAATATTTTATGACTTCAGGCTTTCTCGTGAGTAATGAGTAGGTACAGAATCAGAGTTTATGTTAGTAAATAAAATCATGTAAGAAATTCTTAAAACCTTAACCTGCTTATAGTACTAATAAAAAACGAAATAAAAGTGTCAAGTGTCAGCCCTGCATAAAGTTGGGAGCGACAGCGTCGTAAAGATGAATCACAACCAGACGATGTCCGCCCGCAGCGGTTTGCGACGACCCTACAATCGATCGCGTTTCAATTCACAATTCTATTACAAAAGCGCCACCGATTGATTTCCAACGAACAAAACAAGTATTGGATACGAAAATTTGCGATAATATTGACGGGCAAAACATTTTTATCGGTGATAATGGTACGGTAGTGGGATATTTATACAGGGTATTAGCCGATCAGGGGCGGCATTAACCGCTGTTATTTTTTCATTATACGGGCCTTTGGGGGCTTTTTATCAGTAATATTTGGTTGTAATGGAGCAATGATGATGTCCGTCAGTAAGCGACGAGGATTCCGCAATAAATAACGGGAAAGTAATGATGTATTGTTGGCGTCTCGCCGGTTTATACAACTTTTGGGAGCCGACCAAATTTTGTACGACTTTATTTAGATGTTACTTCGAGTAAAGTTTAGCTTTTATTTGAAACTTAAATACGCCGTAGTAGGAATTGTTTGGTAGACATAATATTTATGTTGATATTATTATATCCGTGTGACGTGATTTTAATTTAGACAATAGCTACTTAAATTGAATGTAATTCACTCTCTTATTTATTACCGGTACAGTTAGAAACAGGTCATCCAAGCTATAATAAATAGCAGTGGTTTATTGGATATGCTCAAATTGTACTAATTGAAAACTTAATAACTTAATCAAATACTTCATTTGACTTAACAATAATATTTATCCCAAAACTAAAAAAATATCAATAAAGCAAATAATATGTTCCGTGCAAATGAAATCGGTTCATAATCGTTATGAAAATGTCGATTGCATAATAAAGAGTTTTCCCCAAACAATAAAAACCAATTGCTAATACTTACACTGATTTAATGACAAGTAAATGCCCTTAACAATGATGATGACAATCCCGTATCAAACAAAGATTATTCGCATAATACTCAGAGAACAAAGAAGCTCTCTTATAGAATTAAAATCAAAATGTTAAAGGTTTAAAAAATGTAACGTGGCAACGGAATGGCGGAGCGACAGTAGAATTTTTAGTCAATTTCTCGTTTGACACAATTGAATTTGATCGCGGGATAAATCAAGTTTCTGGGCACGAGCGCCACTGACTTCCGTCGGAGCCGTCGGCTGTGGTCGAAGCAATGACAGTCTATAATGAAGCCTAGATCTGCGAACAAGAAGGACTATTCCTATATTTGGTTAGCTGCAGGTATTGTAAAGCTTTGTTCGCGTATTCTGCCTATTTTTGGACGAATGAGTTTGCTGCGGTTTTAAGTGAGCGGCGAGTAAGTGTAGGTAAGGACTTTTGTAAAAAAAGTTTTTGTGTCCTATAATTGAAATTTCAGTTTATCTCGATTTTATGTTTCTGAATTATTTTAATTAATCAAACTAGGCGGCTAATAAATCTAGACTGCAAAAAGAATTAGATATCAATTTCTTTGAAACCCTTATCTGCAAAAAGAAAGTGACCAGTAAGATTAAACATTTCACTCTAGCATAAAATTTCATCAATTGGAGAGTTGATTCAGTTTTCTGATAGAGTCGCTCATCTTTCTTAACTTAAGTCGTTCTGAGAACCTTTGTCTCGGGCGCTGAGTCGCGACCTCAGATGACTCGTTTGAGGCTACTTAACGAGTCGCCTGCTCAATTCTAACTTCATTTGTGCCCTAATGCAAATCGACCGGCGGCTTAACAGAATATTTTGTCGTTCCACTGTCTTTTGTTTTCTTTGTTTATATTTTGCAAATGTATATCAAGTTGTATTCGAATGACGGATTGGATGAAATGGGAATATGATGGTTCGGGGTCATGATTGATTTGTACATTTTTTTGTTGAAAATCGAAAATTTTAAGAAATGTCGACAAGATACTCTTGTATTATGCTTTTATTTTTTAACGAATGTATTTTATTTAAAGCAGGGCTGCGGATTACATTTTTTGTATAGTCAGGTTTCAGTTCCTTAAGCTTCACAAAAATATTTCATGTTCACACTCGGCACTAAAAGACCTTGAAAATAGACACATCAGCGATACTCAGACCTCTTAAAAGTCTACGAGTATAAACACTATCGCAGCGGTTTTAAATACTGATGAACCAGCCGCTATTCCTCAACCATATCGATTAAGCTAACTCGGCTGACAGATTTAGATCCAAATGTCGGCTTAGCTTGCCACTGTTATAGAACTAAACAATCACGATCGTATTCCCAGAAGAGGCAGACAAAGGTGAACTGTGTACATGTAGAGCTATTGAATAACGTTCAATACAAGCTAGAGCCATTTATCACACACAATTCCACATCTAGTATAAATTAATCATTCGTTGTGACTAAAGTACTTTCGGGTAATCAAAACTTTGTCAAGTGTTGAAGATAAGAAAAAAAAATGTATATTAAATAGATGTTTTTTGTTTCTCTATCCATCAATTAACGGTAAGGCCAAGGAAATATTGTGATAAAGCCTTCGTAATGTCTGTAATACCCATTTTTTTCTGCTAAAGTATTGTTTGAGTAACATTAAATGTGCTAATTAAGCTTCTTTTTTATTTAACAAAACGCTGCCTAATGTCGAAATTAGTATTCAAATGAAACAGGTAACAAAACTTTGTAACAAAATATTATCCTTATTGCTTACAGCCTCCTTGACAGTTTGAGGTCATTACTCTAGTCTTGAATATCAGGCAGCCGTAATACTCGATTCATATATAACCTATAATCTGAGGATTACCCTGGCTTAGCACACTAAACCAAATAACACCAGAAACCCCGAAATACGATAATGATTCCGAATCGTTATCATTTTATTGAAAATTTATTCACAATACGTGATAAACATTAAACACAGTGGGCATGTGATTAATTACTGGGCAGCCCCCACTCGTTTATCAATTTGTATCAGTATTGACAATACAAAACTTATTGGTTGTAATGATAACAGCGTTTTGTTAAACGCTGGGGAATAGGCTGGCAATATTAATGTTATTAAGGATCTGTAGATGCATGATGGTGACTTTTGGTATTAAGAATCTAAATTTTGTTGCAAGTTTTGCGAGGTTGATTTAAAAAAAAAACAAAATTTCCAGCGGTTTTGTACAGATACGTTACAGAACTTTTGTTAGGAAAGTCAGTATAAATAATAACTTTTTTCAAAATATTTCTTTCAGCCTTGAAGAGTTCAGGTGTACCACTGCACTCACGTTTCATTAATCGGAGTACAAACAACAAAAACCCTGCCATTTATCGGGTACAATTTCTAACCAAAACCAAAATACGAGCGAAAATAACAATTTTCGAACACAAGGACCCGGAGCTATTTTCAGAGTGTTCACATTTTCCCCCACCATAGCATTGTTTCAAGAATTTCCAAAATATTTTCTACTGGCTCTGTATGCCGGCTCCGTATTGTACCCCATCGTCCCGCGGGTATCGTAAGGGGGTGCAAACGGATTACATCTAGGGGACGGTCGTATTTGCCTAGTATCCGACTAGGGTGAATATAATATTACGCGGAAAACTACACTTATATTTATATGTAGCTATAATTTTGTCGGCATAAATGTCAAATTTGTATTATTAAACGACATTCTGGTTTTCAAATATTTTATTTAACTGATATCCATATCCTTATACCCCATTTTTGTACCCACGTTTCCTTGTACCCCAAAATAAAGTTTAGTATTGAGTGTGTTATCTGGACTATCGAGTAAAATGACAAATCTTTTGGCAGATCATGTCTATCGATATCGCAACCATAAAATAGCTGGCAGACCTGGTAAATTACAATGTTGTTTCTATGCACAAGTTTCTATAGACTGTTACCGTTTTCGGGGAAACGTAGGATTAGATATATCCATGTCACTGACAGACAGAAATTCTCGTAACGGCTTTATAGGAATAATGCAGTCTTGGTGAAAAAAACAATTTGGGAAGAAAACCAAAATTTGTGGACTTTGGACATTCAGCTCTCTGCTAAAAGCAACAGAAGAAACTTTTTTAAAGTTCTAACACTTGAATCTTCTTTTAGTACTGTGTGTACGTTTCACAGTCTAAAACATAATTTTCTTTGCAGATGGTGACGCAAACCTGCGAGCGTGGGAAAGGCACGTGAGGTTGTATAGTTGCGCGATGCGAACGTGACGCACCATGACCCGCCGCGGACCCTGGAGGAGCTTCGCCATCAGCGTCATACAGATCATCACCATTATATGCCAAGGTAAGCACTATACTACCGAGCCTTCCACCCTCATTTTGAAATAGTTTTAATTAGATAGGAACAATCTTTGTTAAAAATCATTTGCATCTATTCTGGGCCTGTAGACAAGTTACTTTTTTCTGAGTGGTGACGCTGACAAATCACTCAACTGGATTATAAAGTCAAAATCAAATCACTTGTCAAAAAGGAATTTCATTTTTTTTTTTTCGTTTTATACACCAATACGTTGTAACATTGTCTAGGCACAGATAGATAAGGGGTCGAATAGATACCATATTCGAGAGATGAATGAACGAGGCAAGATCAAAAATAAGAATCCGATTTGGGATGTTTATTTCCTAACATCAGCGCCTACTTAAACTGAAAAACAATTTTGAATTAATTTAAAAGGCTTTTTGTCTCCGGAATTACCTGAACCAGAGATGCTTAGCGTGGGTGTCAATTTTTCAATTTAAGACACGTCAGGTTAAGAAAAAAAATTGAAAATGTTATCCTAAGTATATGTTATTTTAGAAAACAACATTAGCATCATTACATTGAATGAAACAAAGCCGCATTGGGTTTTGATGCGATTTTTAATGGGTAAAATGTGTTAAGAAGTAGATTTTACTACTTAGTATCAAATTAATGCGGACACCAAGTGGAATAAAACGAATTAAAAACTGCTTTTACCTCACAAATTCGTATTTAAGCCGTACTTGGAGTATTTGTAGTTTTTATATTATATTTACCTATCGGTATTTCAATATTTATTTTATTTTTATTATTATTGACTATTTATTTAGGGAAGGAAGATTTTATTTTCTGGAACGCTCCGTTTCTTGCAGAATTCGGTTCAGTGGCTTTAAGTCGTAAAATGATGATTTCAAATAAAAATAAAATTGCTTTTAGAGAAAACACAATTACGTTCATTTCACCGCGTGAATGTAAAGGTTGACTTATTTTTCTATTCTCTTAGTTCAGACTGTTGGTGAAGATTTCTCTGTTTTTCTATTTCCGTTATAATTTCATCTTTCATCAATAATCTCAAAGAGAAATAATTACCTAACCAACATTCTAAAAACCCGAAGGCACACAAGCAAATTCCATACATAAACCTTAACACATTTAAATGTGATGAGAATCAGGAACGCGGACGTTAACAGGCCACCTAACTAAGTTTTCCGAAATTACACGCGAACTTTTCGAATAAAACGCGACACAAAGGGAGTGAGCCCTTAATGAAGACAATATTTTGAGGGACTCTCAACTCGAGTAATTAAATCTCGCGGCTCATATCTCCGAGGAGTATAACTAGGGGTATAGACAGAGTAATTGGTTATTAAATTAGTCGTGGTGTCGATCAATTTGTGTTTCCACGTAATTTTAGTTTGGGTCTGGATGTGAGAGACGTGAATATAAAATGATGTTAATCAACGAGATGGTTGCGCTAGCTCAAATTATGAGTATGTAAATGGGTAAAAAAGATTGAAGTATCATAAAAGCAAATTACTCGAATACAATAAGATGAACAAAACGTTTCAAACGGAACTGGATTTCTTAAAACAAAATCAAATCTCCGTACAAGAAAAAATGATGAAATTCTTCCAAATATCATAAATGAAATAAAGCAAAGTATCACTGACATGATCGTATAAAACCCAAACACCGTTAAACAGGAGTGAGTAGACAACATCATTTGCAATAAGATATAAAGCGGGAAACTCGAAAAGGCATCCGCGGAACATGTTTATCCAACGCGTCAGGCGTACATTCAATTTAGCGATGTAAATTTATAAATGCCAAGACACGCAGATGTTGGTCTCGTTGGTAAACAAGTTGAAAAATGTCACACTCAAGAAACAATATTACTTTTCTTTCAAACGAAAAATATAAAATTTATTGCCATTTCGAATTGTAAATTGTTCTAAGTGAAAGCTATCATGGAGGGCAGCGGTGAAGTTGAAAAAGATACAGTTTATGTTATTTGAAAATTATTGTTTTATATCAATTACGATAGCAGAGGAAAAGTACCCTGTTTCATTTATACAATCATTAGACTTGTTTTATTTTAATTTAAGCACTTACTTGTGCACTTATTTCTCTATCACTCCAAGGTGAACTGTGTAAATCAAATTTGTTCTCAATGTCTTTGTAAATTCTTTATGTGTACAATATAACATTTTAACCTGTATAACATTTTAAGTGAAGTTAAAAAAAATACGAGAAAATAACTCAAGTAAATAGGTATTCTAAAAACATGTAAATATTCAAGAGCTTTGAGCGTTGATAAGACAGCCGGCAAAGAAACAAAGAAATACTCTTAGTAGTCAAATGGTACGTAATGTGTATGTGTGTGTGTGTGTGTGTGTGTGTGTGTGTCTGTGTGTTGAACAGAATTAAAGTTAATCAACGAACGGTGCTCGGAGAAAGCAAAACGGTGTTTTATTTGGTTTACGGATAATAAAGTTATAAACCTGTCACATGAACCGTGCTCTATGAGGACTTCAAAGTGTTATTAAATATTTAGTGACTTAAACGTATCACAAGTCAAATTTTAATGTTTTATGGAATTAGGAAGGGTTCTTATTACTTTGTGAATTGTAATGTATTCTTATGACGGTTTTAATAATTTTATGATTAACTGAAAATTTGCTAAGAAGATTCGTAAAAATGTATTATTGTAGTTGTAGCAAATGAATACTGTAGTTACAAAAGGCAAAAAAAACTTGGAATTTAGAATGAGATTGTCAGAGGTATACAGTTGCGCGCCCACGTTTTGTCAAACCGACATAAGACTTATATACTTTATCACAAAGAGATTTCTATCAAAAGAATCATAAAGATCAATGAGGCAGTCTGTCTCAGCTCTCAAAAGCTTCAAAATAGGTAGATATCGTTGAAGAGTAAAACATTTTCATCTTCCTGCTATTAATACGTAAATAAGAACAGTCCCAATTCTAAGAAAGTAATCATTCCATCGAAAACCGAAATAATCTAACGGCTGATGTACAAAAATGTTCTATTGATGAAACAAACCGTTGTTTGCTTCAAGAAAATATGCGTACATTTGAGAGCTGTACATTTTTCCCTCGAATGATATAAACAGCAGAGTTTGTAACGTACTTTTAATTACCATACTCGGCGAAGTCTGAGTCATTAGGCTGTGTGTACAACGGCGCGGTGATTCCCAGTTATGAATCTTAAACAAACTCGCCTGTTTTTGCTTTCTGTTTAACATGACGCGAACTCGTTTTCCTTTCTGTATTTTATCTTGCGGATAATGAAGGTGTGGAAGTTAATGTAAATTGTCGGAAAGTAAACATTAGCGCAGTTTATAAGGGTCGTTCAGGTATTCACTGATGTAATAAAGTCAACTTTAATCCTTATCGAACAGGCAGTTATCCCGTATTATCCTTATAAACGTCGGACAAGATCCCATTGGAGCCTTTCATGCATGCTTAATATTTTAATCGAAGGAAAACGATCGGCTTTCGTTATTTTATTTTCATTGACTGTAATATGCTTCCTTTAAGTTGATTCGAAGATTTTTCACACATAAATTTTTATACTTACTGAATATGTATTTTAAATAAAACGATAAAAGGATGAAACTAGTTATATTGTGTGACAGTTCAATATTTAGCGAATTGTGCGGTGCGTAACCTCAAAGAACTATAAATAGTAGACAAAAATGACGAAACCAAAAATATCCATTGTTTATTAAATCTGGTTCTCATAGGTGTGAAAGAAAGATTATTTTATCTACTCACAAATTCTTGTTTATTTGGAATACTGCTCTAAATATTCAAATTATTGTTATTCACATACTGTTTTGCACACAAGCAATTTTCTTAGTGTCGATATTTTTATTTACTATTTTATTTCACAATAGTATTAATGAGTAGGAAAAATACTGTATTACTTATTTGATAACTGATATTCCAATTTCAAAATATTTTTATGATTATCATAACATTATATCTCTTTCGCAAAACACGACAACATAAACCACATCATAGCTAAAGGTTCTAATGCAATGCTGTTAAAGGCTAAATACATTTAACTTTAAGTAAAGGCTTTAATAATCCTATTTATGAATTGATCTCCTTTAGTGTGCTCTCAGCCGAAGCCCGTACCCCTTGCAGGCTCCTCGCTATCACCGCCTGATCCAAACTGGGGGAATCCACCAAAGTTGCGTAATAAACAATATTTTGCTTGTCATAACGAGCCGACAGCGCCTCCTAACTTTGCGGTTGATTAAAAATATCAATCTAAGCGCTTTTACATTCTACTCCACTCAAATTTGCCTTTATTTATCAGAGTTGTGCCTTTTATTTCGAGTTCTTTCGATGTTATTTTTGTAAAACCGTTGTGATTCGTTATTGATACAATTTTACAACACTTTCTAGATATTGTAATGTTTTAGGAGTAAAAATAACTTAAACTTGATCAGTGAACTATCATGGCACTAAAAAAAATCATATTTAACTTTTTTGTTCTAAGAAATTATTTTAAAAGCTTTGAAAACACTACGTTATCGTAGCGGTTCGAATTTCTCAGAAGTAAGGGTTATTATTTCAGAAACATAACTTATACCTAAGTTCTAAAAATACAATGGAATTGAGAAGCTTTCCTTTTTACTGAGCATCACGTTATACTATTCCTTTTTGTATTTGTATGACTAATATTTCCATTTACTAAATCAACCCACAGAGAATTAAGAATTCACAAGTGTAAGCGATAATATGAACCATCTCATATTGTAAAGTCGCTAGACTTACCTACTACTTAAAACTCGTTACCAAGCGTAAATTAGGCAGAAGCTCTTAGAGTTATTTTCCTAACGATGTCAGTGTCAGGTGTTCCCAAAATGCCGTTCTGTATGTTACTACATTTGACTTTGTCCTGTTTATCTGTAGCTGTGATCTGAACCTGTTATAGCCTAGTGGTAAGACCGTAGGACTGTTAAGTCAAAGGTCTCGAGTTCGATCCCCACGGCGCACACCGACTTTTCGAATGTTGTGTGCGGTTAAAAAATATATTACAGCTTCTGTGTTTCGGAAGGCACGTAAGAATGTAGGTCCTGCGCCTGATCTCTCTCCAGTCGTATCGGATTGCCGTCCCATTATGCTATGAGGGTAAAGGAACAGAGAGTGCAGCTGTATTTGCGCTCATGATTGTGCACTATAATATGTCCCACGTAGCTGGCTGGTGTCACAGTAACACTAGCCGCCGTGGCCGAAATCGGTCAGGAGAGACATTATTTATCTGTAAAAAGCATAACACAGTTCTTTGTTTTCAGTTCTGACGGAGGAGCCTCGCTTCGCGGAGCCTATCCCCAACGTGACGGTGGCGCTCGGCAGGGATGCCAGCCTGCCTTGCGTCGTCGAACACCTCGGGACTTATAAGGTAAGGAAGCATAATTCATTACTAGTTGACTCGGCAGACTTCGTACTGCCCCAATCGGTACAAAAAAGACCAAAATTTTTGTATCTAAGGAAAAAAAAGATTTCAATTATTCGATTTTTTCTCACCTTTTAAACCTTCCCTAGGCCTCCACGAACAATTCAAGACCAAGATGAGATAGATCCGTTCAGCCGTTCTCGAGTTTTAGCGAGACTAACAAACAGCAATTGATTTTTATATATAAGATAACCCATACTCTATATTTTGTACTTTGGCTCGTCTGAAAATCCATCAAGCTGCAAAAATAACTTGCAAAATGAAGAATTATAGACCTGATAAGTACCTATTGCGAATGTGGTACTCGCATTCAAACTATGGATATTTTTGGTGTGCCTTAATAAAGCTTCTATGTGCACATTGTTCGATGTAATGTATGTCAATGATGATATCAACTCGAAAAAAGGATAAGAAAACGTAAGAAGTTCTTAAAGTGGTCTTTCTCCTTTCTTTCTCCGGCGGTAGTCAATTAAGTACCAAAATCAACGCTTATCAGATACTTGAGTAGCCTCTTTTGCAAATAACTTAATACTAACTTCACCATAACCAACGTAACTCGATCATCAAGTAACTGAAAGTATTGTAAATCTTAATCACCGCTCGAGTACAGATCCGTCGGCATTCAGCCTTGAAGTAAATGAAATATAATGTAATTATCTCGTCCCGGACCAACCCTGGCCTATGTTGTACGCACACCAGCCATTATTGAGCTAATTTACTAATTCACTAAATTAATACCGTTAAGTTTTATGCTCTTAATAGTTATGGCTGATCGAAGTTCATTGGTATTTTGAAGATGAGTATAATGGGGATTTGTTTCTTTTTGTTTTATCAAAATTCTTCAACAAAAAAAATAATATTGTGCAATTAGAATTTAAAAACGTTAAATTGAATAGAAAAAATGCATTAAGAAATAAAGTTTTAAGGTCTGTTTTTGTTAGCAACTGCTGGAAATATTTTATTAGCAGAATAAAATGTTCCGTGTTTTTCTCTGTATTCAAATTATTTTTTAAGCATTTGTAAATAAATAAATCTTTACTATCAGGTATTTCTTGCATTTTAAATTATGTGAGACTATTTTTTGTATCATCGCGCGTACTTGACAGTTTGTCATCACATATTAAACACATAAATCTTTTAGCACAAAAACTCTTATAACTTGCAAGTAAGATTTATTTTCGTCTTCAAACTAATATTTGTCATTCATAAAAACAATGCCTTTAGGTAGAGTGCAGAGGACAAAAGCCGTAATTTTTTTATATCTCTTAAGATGAATTCTGATAATTTTATTTTATCCTTCCACCTAGGTCTGGTACTCAGGTCTGAAAAAATAAATTTAAAAAGTAACTTGAGACAAGCCTTGAGCTGGAAGGGCCTACCTGAATTGTTCAAGTATAATCCAAGATAGTCAATTACGGTACCGTTTACCTCAAGCACAACAAGCTCTCGTCAAAAATCAAGAGTTCTACAGAATAATTTAATTAAGTAAGAATATCTGTACGTCCCCTCACAATGTTTTCCTCATTTCGCCGAGCCATGGAGCATTAATCATCGTAATTAATCGTATAATTTACCGTCTTTACACATTTTATTAAACAGATAGGTCTAGAGTTGCCGACGCTCCCCTTCCCAGGGCCCTGTCTCCTCTACTAATAATTATGCTATAATAAATATCGCTGAACGAATTAATGCAGTAATTTCAGCCTGTATTTCAGTCGGGCCACGGTTATTCATTAAGTTTTACGTCATAGTCGGTACAAAGGTAGCGTACTACGTAGATACAATAGAGTTAGGCTTGTTGCACGTAGTTCAAGATAGAAAAAAACACTATTTGAAACTAGAACACCGTTTTTATAGCTTTTCTTTTATATATTGTGCTTATTTGAAGCAGAAAATTTCATTTTAAGCCCATACTTCTTCTTCAGAATTGCAAGAGCCTCGCTTTTTTCGTTCCTTATTTTCTTCTGTTTTGAGTTAATTGAGGAAAATAAAATATATGACAGTCCATTCCACACTCAGCAATAAAAGAGACGCTATAAAAACCAGCCAAATCACCTACTCATGCAAATCGTTTGTAAATTATACTATTAGACTAGCACTCAGAACTCCATTGCCTACATTGTTTTAAAATCATATTCAAAAATTTTAGAATCATAAAGCGGTTTGCAGCGCGCCTAACGCCAACATTTGCCTCGAACCAATTAACTTATTCATGAATGGCTTGGATGAGCGCGGCGCAACATTTAGATATAATGTACGTTCCGAGCGTTTCACTAATTATCGCGCGAGCACGACACTGCTCAGTGCTCGCTGCTCACCTCCGCTTTAGAGGTCACAGGTATTAGGTAGCTATGACACATGGATCCGGTATTCTAATATTAGTAGTAATGTAGCGTTCCAAGTAAATATCACAATTTCAGGCTACGGTTTTTATGTCCAAATAAAGAGTTTTCTCGTCTTTATAGTGAGTATAATTGTCAACAGTAAATACCCAACATTAGTTAAAATCGTTTGTGTAAATAAACATTTACTAGGTATTTTGGAATAACATTTTTTTCCTGTTTACTTGCTGTTTACGCCTCACTAAATACATCATTCCTTTCATAACATCTCCTCACGTTGATTGGTTACTGATTAATCAACACATGAACAGAGCCCGTTTATTACATCACTATATCAATTTAATTTTCCATGTTCTGCTCTCATTAAGTACATTGTCTTGTTCGCCACAATGGATGTGCAAGTTAACTGCGTCGCCGACAGTTATGTGTTGGGAGTACCTGCAAATATATGTCGCAGGATATAGCCAGGTCAATGTGCGCGCTCGAACGTGCCTTGTTGAACATATTGTGCGTAATTGTACTGTCGTTTTACGAGTATTTTAATTATTTATGTTATTTTGAATGTGGCAGAATAGAAGAAACAATTCAAAGGGATTTCATGAAATCTATTGCTTAGTATTTATTTACTTACACGGTTCCTCAATATTTGATATTCAAGTTATTTTTTTTCTCATATTAAACATGCCAAGCTAAGCCAAATATGCTAGAATGCCTTTCTTTCAACTTAAGTAAGACAAACGGAGAAAAATAATAAAAAATATTCATATTACCCATAACATCCCTGCTTAGAAACACTTTTGTTTACAAATAGAAATAATTCAGCGATGTCCAAACTGCCCAAGGGAGAAAATATCCTTGTGTAAATTTAGACAGACCACACGGCAAGTTCAGATATTGAGCAAAACTAAACAATGGCGTCGGATTATTTCTGTCAACCCCGCTCACCAAAACTTGTCAGAGCAACACGACTCAACCGGACGACTTGTAAGTCACTGGGCGCCGCATACTTACTGTGTGACACTGGAAGCCGAGACTAGAAACATCATGTTTTTTTAAATAGGACTTTTTGTCAATAGCCTGCAAGGTACAGACAAGCTTTTCAGTTTTGAATAGATCTCTTTGTAGATTAAGCGGCAGAAATGCTATATATTCAGTCGTATTTGATAGTCCAGTTAATTGTCCGTCAAAAAAATATAATTGTTTATGGTGTACAAATAGACCTGTAAACTGAAATCCGCAAAATAATAGTATCTAAACTTTTCCCCAAAATGTACAATCTCTCTTAAAACACTAAGTTAACACTTAGTTCTGTCCTTCAGCCAATCATTCCGCAGTGTCATATTTCCCGGCGTAATTAAGCGGGGAGCTCCCCCTGCAGCGAACAATTAACTTATTCATGAATGTGCTTCAGTCCTAATTATTTATTTTATTTTACGATCCCTATTATCCTGTAACACCCGCCTCGTAAATACTTGAGCGGTGGAGGGTAATTTTGAATTTTGAAGTAATTTTAAGGCGCTGGTGAAGCTTTATTTCAAATATTACTTGAAGATTTGTTGGTATCGTAAGATGTTATTTTGATGTATGTCAGTAATGTTTATGTCTCGTTACTTACCAGTTTATTCGTTTAATTTTCAGACAACAGTTTAGAGAGGATTTATAAGGAAATTGCTTTTTAGTGAGCAGTAACGTTCTGACTTGATTTTGGATGAATAATTCGAACCCCCAACATGAAATCAACGTTAATGAAGCTGTTCCAAAAAGCTGTAAATTCAAAAAGGAAAAGTGAAATCATTTAGATAATTCGATAGAAATAAGGTTTAATTGGATAATAGTTGGATGGGTATCCGGGATACGGTCGATTACATAGCAAACATCAATTTTGTTAATTCGCGGACACCGGCGGCGTGTTTATAAAACGTTGGTGTGCTAACAATGAATACATTTCAATTAGCGGGTAATGTGCCACGATTATTGGTTTTCGTATCATGTCCGTATTACGCATAATCGTAGGAATGACGCGACGAATTTTTTGATGGAAAGCTGGTTCCTTCAATTTACGACGAAGATTTTAGCTTTAATGCTGATCATGCATCATTTTAGATTACATATTAGTTTCAAAATTAACCAGATTTTTGACAAAAGTCACTCAAAACCATACTCTTTAACAATAATTTTGAACTAAATATCAATCATTTTGCACATAAAATAAACGCAACAGAATACAGAATTCAAATTCGGAAACCACAAAATTGAAACATTATAACGTACGTGATATTTAAAACCAAATAGGCTTTTAAAATAATATTAAATCGGAATCCTACAAAAGGTATCGTTGGAAAACGATTTAATAGGAGGGAAATAAAAATAGCAGTATGAGCATAGGGCCAAGGGACCCTAATCAAATATACCTTAGGCGGCGGTCCGGGCCAGTATATAACCGGCGAGATTATGTAGGGACCTTAAGTGATATTTGGAAATACTTTTATTCTTCTGTTCTTTTGCACCTGTGACCGATTACGTATTGGGTATTCGAATCCTTACTAAATGTATTACTTTTTTTTGCTGTAGTCAACAATTTTATAGCTTCAAACAGGTCCTAGTAGTTGCCTATAAAACTAATATAAAAATGAAAATTATGATTTTTGATAAAAAGAACTGCAGAATGATGACGGGGTTAAGATAGTGGATCCACCGCAACTTTTATCCGTACTACTGATTCCAAACAGTTCTTGCCAGAAACGGGTTAGAAGGAAGAGCTTTATCAAAGAATATCACGAAAACGGCTCATAATATAAATAATATTAACTACATTACCTAAATTTTTATAAAAAGAAAATACCTACACCTGAACTTCAAAACACAACCTCATTTCATGAAGCGTCTGAGAAGCGTCAAATAATCTTAAGACTAACTTCAGCTAATCCCCACACGGATGGCACGAGGACGACGGTGGCGGCTCTAAAGATAACACAACACAAACACGGCGAGCGAGCAAATACTTGGAGAGCAAACATGTTCCGCTCGATCGTCTGGACTGCACCTAATAAATGAGTTTACTGAGAGTAACATGAGACTTTTCTGTTGCTTGCTAGAAAAAATCCAATTTAATTAAAAGATTTCCTCACAAGTGGAAAATCGTCAAACGCGATCACACATAATCATTTAATTCTGTATAATTATGTACTTCTTTTTATTGGAATGTTTACGGACTTAGGCAATCCATAATTAAATTAAGGAATGTAAAAATGAATCAATGTGTCTCAAAATTAAACTTCTAAATTAGCGCAGGTAAAAACGAGAGACCATACCCATTAGACGTCTATTTATAAAAGGCGATCCACGATAAATTCACACCGGATACAAAACTTTACTACTGTCAACAAACAAAACAAAACTAATATTTCAAAAGTCAATAGTTTGGAATCCCGAATTCAAAACATCGGAGCGTCGCCGTGGTCGGGCTCAAACGGGCCAAAGTAACGTTGGATGAAGGCACGCTTCAAATTGCCGTTAAGTATGTGGTGGGGATATAAAAAGGGGGCAAAGAGGCTTAAAGGGCTTTGCGGGGCTCGCAAGTGCCAAGTTTTCACGGAGTTATGCCCTTACAGCTTGTTTGTTCACGTGCCATTTCCTATGTGATTAAGTGGTGGATTTTGTGTGGTAAAGTTTGAAAAATGTTATGATTGTTGAAGTACAAAATATTATATTTGAAAATTTTGTATGTGTATTTTGTTCCATTTATTATCTTATAAGTATTTTCTTTTCCACGTAGATTTAAAAGCCGAAAAGTTACGAGTTATTTGTGGAATTGCATGAAAGCAAATTTATTTTACATTAAAATGTGCGCTTCTTTAACATATAAAGCAGGAATCCAGCGAGTCAATTTGCGAAGAAACTCATTAAAATGTCTGTCAACACTTTATCTGCAAAGGAAAATTACCCGACAATTTCAATATTTTGCATGCAACACGCAAAAGCTGAGCGTAATGCAATTACACTGCTACACGCCCACATTGACAATGTACGCGCGCTGGAAGATCCCGAACAACTGCACCCCACGTTAGGCGCTGATATTAAGAACTTAGTCTACCGTATTAAATATCATTTTGTATTATTCGATATTATTTTTTTACTTTGCTGAAAGTTTATGTCTGTTGATATCAATGTATTGCACACGATAGCCTACTGTTTTAATGATATTAAAATTTTACCAATTTCATTAAATAAATGTTTCAAAATATTACTCAATATCCGAAAACAAAATATATTTACTCCATACTCACATTTACATAAAAAGTAAGGAAAGTAACAAGTTATGCAAATAACCAAACTTTTACATGTTCCTTTCAAGTACAAGTTGTATCTTACAATCAACGCCCTCCAACTTCGGCGAACTTTGAACTACCCTACAAAATTCACAAGAACATTGTTACTGATATTCAATAGACTATAACTCATCTTGTTGAAAGCTAATAGAGTGAAGGTGAGTAGAAACTCGCAGCCGGTGCCACTTTATTAATACCCGGAACTGTGCCAGATAAATTATGACGTCACTTAATCACAATTCCGCCATTGCTCTTAATAGCAGCAGAGGTCGAAAAGCATTGATTTATAATAACGACTAATTCGACCGAGAATTATCTAACTGTGGCGCTTTGTGATCCAAATTTTGCTGCTAAGTTACTCAATGGAGTCTTGAGCGGGTTCATTTCATATTTGATGCGATGACTAGAACTTGAATTATTTGGCTTGTTAATTTATGTTTATATTAATCTCAATAAGACTTTTTTGCGTTTTAATTACGAATCATAGACACCAGATAACTAGGAAATAAAATAATCTCCTGGAACCCTCAAGGTTCCAAACAACTTGTTGTGGAAGCTTTGGACTGATCATAGCTTTATATTTTCATAAGACACATGACTAAGGCTGCATTATTTTCCAGTTTCCAGATGGAGAAACATCTGCATAAATAATGTGTCACTTTTCTTTGTCTACTGGAGAATAAACAATAAACATTTTTGTACTTCCTAAAATGTTACGCGCACTTTGGGAGTCATCAAACTTCAGGAAATGTATGACTTCTATTCTAAGAAAGCGAAATTTCAAAGGCAACCTTATAGTAGCATTAGTCCTCTGTAAACAAAATCAACAACAAAAGGATAGAAATCTCCGATCTTATTACACATATATAATTCAGTATCGTATTGCACCACCGCTTCTTGCAATCGTCGCCTCACAAACGTTCCCGGTCCGATAATTAAGATAAATAAGTAAGCAACGGAACTAAAATTCCGATTGTATCGCGAGTCAGAGGGTATCTGAGTCAGGTCTCGTAAAATATGCACTGTATCGAGTGTTCCGCAGTGCGGCAGCGCGGCCGTCTGCGGCGACTCTCGAATTTAACGGCAGACTCCGTCAGAGTAAACAACGATGCGTGGTTAAGCCAGTTTCGCAGTTTGTCGTTTGGTTTTAGGATTGTTGGTGGTCTTATCTGTTTGTCTATCTCGCCTGTGCTTACCGACTATAGAATTATAGAAACAGATTTCCAGCTTAGGAGTTCGGATTTAGGCGGACGGCTTTTATTCCACGGTTTTGTATTGTTTGGGTATTTGCTATTTGTATTAGACAATGTATGTCTTTGATGTTAGTTTAAACCATTTCAGCATTATGTTTCGGCCTGTATAATAACATTTAAGTAGCTATCTCAGCCGCGGACGTGCTTGTTTAGTAAAGTTGTAAATAAAATATAAGTGCTAATTAGGGACTTCGAAAAACTAATTTCTTTTACTGACAAGAATTTAAATAGACTCGGTGTAATGAGTTTATTTTAGCGCTCAGTATAATATAATTATCAAAGTCACTGTGTACAAAACCTAGAGAAACTCCAATATTTTATTATTTAACGAAATAAAGAAAAACACATTGTAGTTATAAAAGTATTTTTTTCTCCTTATACAAAACACACATTATAAAATATATACTCGAGAAACCCACTTGATCACATGTTAAGAGCCCTGAGATGCGCGGGGGGTGGGGTGCGTGCGGGAGGGGTGGAGGAGGAGGGGGGACAGTTATTCGCACAACTATTAGAACAACATTATACCCGTTCAAACTCCGAGTCAATTGTTGTAACTGATGGACTAATTACTCTTTTGTTACCAAAGTTTCTTGGGCAAGAATAGAAAGCTATTCGAAGTAATATTGTCAGCTTTGAAATTTAATGATGGTATGACTGTTTTAGTTGCATTATAGTTTGTTTTTGTATCGGTTAGTACAATATCTATTTTTGTTTTTAGTAACTCTGTTTATTTCAATTCCACTAATTTTAATAAGGTTTGAATAGCAGGTAGTGTACTACTATAATGGGTAATTTACTGTTTTTAGCCAAAGCTATTCATGGTTTTTAACGATATTAGCGAATTTAATGTAGGAGAGAATGGACGAGAAGAAAGCATGTGTAGTGGTAAGCTCAAATAAGTAAAACACGATGGTCCATTATGTGACATTAAAATTAACCAGCTTGTTAATAGCCCCTGCGCAGAGTAAGTGCTTGTACACGTTGCAACGCGCGGGCGCGGGCGCGTGCGCGGGCGCGGGAGACGTGGCGGGCTCGTGTTCATATTAAACGCCAGGCGTTCGCGCGATCGTAACGTATTTCAGAGGTTGTAAACATGTACGATCTTTTATTTTTAACCGAAAATTCATACCTAAAGTGGGAGATGCTAAAAATTAGAATTGGTGTGCACGAAATTAATAAAGAAAGAGAACGGTATGGTGAATTTCATACTTTATATGGTATTTTGAGGGAACATCCTTCAAGATTTCTCTTCTGTACTGAATGATATGATAAAAACGCGCTATCGCATCTAGCGACAAATTCAAACTGGTTGAACTGACCTGACGTCGCGAGTGAAACGCGCGCGCCGCCGCTAGTTCGACGTGAACACACACACAGGTCTCAAGCGTTTGAAATTGTCGCGAGCTCGCCGCGCGCGCCAGTCGCTAGTTAGCCCGCTAGTTGGACCGCACGTGCGTTTTGAACGTGAACACTCGGAAGCACCTCATATGTTTGATATTTCGTGACATCGCCCGCCACCGCGCCCGCGAGTCAACGTGTACAAGCACTATAAGCCTCTTCTTACATAGAGTCGGACATATCCGCATCGTTACAGAATTACAAATGTACGCCAGCAATATTTTAGAGTTAACAGTTCCTAGGTAGTCCGTCAGTCACATCACGTATGGCTATAAACTGGTGGGTTTCAAAACTCTAATAAAACACAAGTACATCCTTGCCATTTGTCTACAAGCTCTATCTTTTATATACTCTACAAATTACGAAGGAAATTAAGTACGTAGATACGCTGCGGAAGTAAAAAAGTAGTTTGTACTCGTATCCTCGTGTAATACTTGTTTCGATTTAAAGTTTATAAAGCACACGCAGAGGTGGTGTTAACTACTCTGTTAACTTATTTAGTTTGTGCACGAAAGTTTTATACATCAAATTCTTTGATTATAGTTGTGTAATATTATGAACAGCTTATTTCTTCTTTGAATGTAGAAATAATTTCCTTTTTTTATTTTAGGTAATCTTTGTTTTTCATACATTACTGCCTTATATACTCGTAGAGCTTAGTGCATATTCACGCATGGTTGGGCGCTATAATGTTCCGTTAGGGGCGTCTTGCGTTACCTATGAAAACTTGAAATTCTTTAAATATTATCGAGTACTTTCATTTAAACTTAAAGTTCAAACTTGCAAAACTTAATGCAGTTGACAGTAGAACAATCCATAACAGGAAATAACATAATTCAATGGCAACAATAGCATTAAGTAAAACCACTAAGCAAGATAGCAATCGGTCACACAAGCCAATAGATAATAGAGCGGGCGGTGTGTGTTTAAATTCAATTTCCGATCCAGTTAGATGTGAATTTATACTACAGTTCAATCCATTCCCCACCAATAACCTGACTTCGTAGCGGCATAAATTTCACGTGGATATAGTAAAAGCAGCCGCAATAAACTTTCTATTTTAGTTTTATTGCTTCTACCTGGGAGGGAATTTGTAAAACAACTCGCTTTTGCTCGATATATCACCTGTATCGACGTCTAAATGATAACCCGCGGTGGATGAACTCTGATCGGTTTATGTTTAGTATTTAATACTTAGGCAAATGATGTTTGGCTGATTTTGTAATTAACTCTGTAATTAAAATATAATATATTATAGTGTTTGTGATAAACCTCATAAGCCTATATAAAGAAATGATATTTCATTCCTATATCAAATGTAAGAATATATTCTTTAAAGAAAAAAAACCTGTGAAATATAATCCAAATATAATAAATGATTCACTATTTAACTAGTATCTAACTAGATTCTAAATGTATTCCTAAATTATCATTAACAATACCAAATTAACTATAACATAGAAATTAATTTTCAGTCTAACAGTGTTGTCAGTTGTTCTAACAGTCGCAATAGAAACTCATTTGTCAGTCACCGGTAATTGACGTGGCAAAGGGTTAAATATAACGGCACAAAGGATGATGGGCAATAATGTGCGGGACCTGGTACTTGCTCCAATCAAAATGAATGATTGAATGTCATTAAAATTTATTTAAGTGATAAATTTATTTATTTTAATTTTTTGACTTTTAGGTAACATAATGATTTTAATATACCGTTTCCAAGTATGAAATCATGTGTTTTGATAATATACTAGGTACTAAAATGAATACAGGAACAAAAAGAAAAAAAAATGTTCTGATACAAAAACTTTGAAAGCTTCCTGTGGTTTTCAGACGAGGATTTGGGTCAAGACGCCAAAGTTATAAAAAAAATATCCAGTTTTGAAGTACGCATTCTCCATTAAATAAGCAAGAACATTGGTACTTACTAGCACTAAAAACCTTAGGCGTCAAGGTTCAGAACCATTACTTGATAGGGTTAATAGCTAATTTCCGCATTTTTAGAAAAGTAGTATGCAATAAGAAAGATACGAAATCGAACCTGAAAAAAGTTACACCATAGTTGTAGAATGTAAATGGATAAGCTTACGGTGGATGGTGTACCTATTTGAAGTGTTAAGAAATACTTGCTTTATGCCGAAATCACAAAATTTTTCATAGTTGTCTTTTAAACTGTCAACTTACTCCATTCGAACATGCACGTGTTTAAAGTTTCTAATACCGTCCTTTTTCCAGGTGGCATGGATCCACATCGACCGGCAGATGATCCTAACGATCCACCGGCACGTGATCACGCGGCTGGCGCGGTTCAGCGTGCAGCACGACAACGCCATGACGTGGCTGCTGCACGTGAGCCAAGTCCAGCAGGAGGACCGCGGGTATTACATGTGCCAGGTCAACACCAACCCCATGATCAGCCAAGTCGGGTATCTGCAGGTTGTTGGTGAGTATTCAAATTTGGAAATAAATTGTGATCTTCTGTTGTGAAGGCCTTGTCGTGGTAGCCTTGTGGTTCTATGTGTGGATTTGTATGCACGAGGTGCAAGGTCGATTCCCAGCGCAGGCAAGTACCAATGTGACTTTTTCAAAGTTATATGTACTTTCTTAATCATTCTAAGACACTACTGACAAACGGTGAAGGAAAACATCGTGAGGAAACCTGGATTCCAATATTGGAATCTGAAATTTCCAATCCGCAGTGAGCTAGCGTGGTGATCAATGCTCAAACCTTCCCTATATGGGAAGAGGCCTGTGCCCAGCAGTGGGACGTATATAGGCTGGTTTATTATATTGTGATCTTCTTGATGATTTGCCTATAAGTCAGCAGTCCACTAATTATAGGCCACACATCATAAAACACGGTCAGCGTTTTTTTTCTATTTCTTCCGATCATATACACCGTGTAACATAATTAACGCACATCCTGAAACTACTTTGTTCAGAATCGATAACAGAATCCATTTCATTAATAAAAATAAATATTTTTTTTTACCAAAAAAATATTTAGAAATAATTAAATTGTAGACACTATTTTCATAAAGCACTCGAAGTAAACGAAAATGAGCCTTAAGTCGATGCAATAAGGCTATAAGGCTTATAGGCTATAAGTAACGTATTGAGCAATAGGGCGCCCACGCGTTTTGCCAATTATTTGTACAAATTATTCTGACAATATGTAATAAAAACAAATATCTACGAAAATTATAAAAATGTTTCAATACATTAATTGAGGATAAAAAAGGATATTCTTTTTGGGGTGTCTGTGGATGTGCGTTATTTCCGTTACACGTTGTATGTATCATACCAAATCCATTTGTATATTGTTATTGCGTCACGTCGTTGTGAATGAGCTTAATGTTTTGGCAAGAAATTGCTTAAGGAGTTCTTTATTTTACTTCTATATCTTATTATTTCTAACTAAACTCAATCCCTATCAAAAAGTCGTATCGTAGACAACACTATCCATTGTAAAAAGGTAGGCGTTTCATCATATTACCGTTTCTATTTTAAGAATGTTGCAGGTAAAGTATTCACATAACGCCACATCTCTTTATCTTAAAAAGTGTTTTCTATTCTGCCTACGTAGTTCCACAGGAGTTCGGACAGGCCATCAATAAGCCGGCACCTATGGGACTGTTAGACGATAAACTATTCGACGATGTACTCGAAAGCGTGCGATTAAACGCGATGGATACCCCGACGTGGTTGTACTTTACGATGAATACTGATGCAGCTTTACGTACGCGTCTTGTTGGTTTGCGTCAGCTAGAAAATGTGTGGTATTCACTTTATAAAGTTTAAGTGAAGGAGAAAAAAAATAAGAGAAGTTAAAAATAAAGATCATTTGTTATGTATACGATGGAAAATGAAACCTCTATAGACGAACATAAACTAAGGTAGTTACCTGCGAAGGTACTTCACGAAAATTAATTTGAAAGAGCAAATTAATTTACCTTCTTTGCTGTTCGTTAAACTGATGTTTTCTGAATCCATTAGGTTCTAATTATACGTTCTTATTCACAACTGAAGGTATTCGGGAATATAATAAAAACTTATTAATCAAGAATGGGAAAATATCGACGGTGTTTACCGCTGATCCTGCTCAACGCTGAAACTTTTAATTACTTTCCTTTAGCATTTTGAAAAGGGTAATAGCTTCTTCTTTTGGTTCTTATCGCTTTGTGAAATAAACTCTTTGGCAAAATTTAATTGTTGTTTTATATCGACAATGTAAATTATTTAGCGAGTTTATAAGGATGATTACTTTGGATCATACTTCATTATTTGTTTTTAAGTTCGCAACAATTTTAAGATTGGTTTGACATCATAATTTGGTGCTCGTTATTGAACATTACTTGAATGTTTTGATATTATGTTTTTTTATTTATCGGACAGAGGCTAATGCGTTTTAGCATGTTGGTATATTCCTGGACTACAAACTGTCGCCTCACTAATCTAGTCTATCAATCACTTACCTGTTCTTGGCAGCATCGCTTGCACAGCTGCCATTGTTTACTTCCCAAAATATGCTAATAATAAGTCTATGCAATGTACAACCAAATTTGTTGTTATTAGCAAATAATTTTGCACACCGACCTGAAAATCAGCAAATATGGAACGTAGCCAAAGTCTCAGTTACAATTCAGTGGAGATAACATTCGTATCTGGTGCCCAGTGGAAATGTTAGATATATAAAATGGTGTAGGCGTGGTTCGGTCCCAAATCACCGATACGGGTAACACTTAGTCTTTTATACGGCCGTTTCCTACAAACTTTTAAGTGGAAATAAAGCGGTGGTTTTTTCTTGTGTTTGCATTTTAAACGCGGCACGTTGTTTTTATCTTGTTTTTATTGCTGCAGGGTGCGACTTGCGACCGCTTACGTGTTCTAAATCTACTTATTTTATCTTCTGCGAAAGGGTTTATTAATGGACTTGAAAATTTCCTTTTATATATCACTCAGGTTTTTAATGCCACCACAACTTCTAAGTTAAAAGTTACCTACTTTAAACGCTTAACAATTTATTAAACTCTATCAACGAACTGTTCTAACGTCTTCATTCTCTTGTAGTGCCGCCGAACATCTTGGATGAGGAGAGCACGCAGTCAGCGGTGGCGGTGCGGGAGAACCAGAACATCAGCCTGGTGTGCAAAGCGGACGGCTTCCCCGCGCCCAAGATCATGTGGCGGCGGGAGGACGGCCAGCCCATCTCCGTCGACAGGAGGAAGAAAGGTACCTACTGTTTGATTTTCAAAACTAAACTAAATTGAATTTACAATTAATATCTTAGCCTTACCTTGTAGAATGTTTAACATTTTATTAAGATTGTATTTATCTTTTTGAAGCTAGACGGAAGTTTCTAAAAAATGCGTGTGATTAAAATTATTTCAAATATCTCTATCACATTTGAGACAAGTTCTGGTTATAAATAAAATCATTTCCCAGTTATGTACCTAATACGTGAAACTTTCACATGAAAATAATAGGTTCCTGAATTCGTAACATTCCGATAAGTGTACCATGTTGTCTTTACTGTCTTGACACATGACCAGTTTTAAGAAATGCGGGAATTCATCGAATGCATAATATATCATTTCATAATAAACCAATTTTAAACTCGCAATAATTTATAGAAATGATCCAGTGTCATTTTAATTTAATTAATTGAATTCCTCTAACAAGCTGCATCAGAATACTAATAATGTGGAAGCATAACCTTTACTTATTGGAAAAATCAATGCGGATGAGGCAATTAATTAACTCTACTTGAAAAGTAAACAAGGAACTTCTACTGATATATAAAAAATAATAACAGTGATTAGTCAAAGGAATAGCGCAGAGAATCCCGGCAGCCAATATCAAAGGTATTTAGATTAAAGATTGCTATAAAACTAGCTTATCGGTTCGTTTCGTTTTTATTGGCTACATTTCTTTTCATTGTGCCGTCGCGTCGCCTCGTCTCAACTTCTATACTGTATTGCGCGCAATAAACGTGAAATAATACCTAGTTAGTTTTAATTTGTTAATAAAAAGAAACAGTCTGTTACGAACAATATGTTTCCTAACATTTTAGATATGCACGTGGCAATATGATGTCGCTTTGAATGAATGATGTTATTGTGCTCATATTTTGTTTTTTTTTCGTATTTATAATATAATTCTGATAATTTTCAATCATATATACCAGGAATTTCTCAAATATGCAATATAATGAATATCGATGTAAATTCAAATGTAATAGTGGAACCAATAGTTAATCGAACGATTGGTTTTCTGTAATTAAATAGTTTCATCAGTAACTATTAATAAGCATTTTTGAGTAAACTGGTTCAACATCGCTCATTACCTTCAGAAGAAATAACAAAATAAACTCAAGACCATTAACTTATATTAAGTTTCAGATTTTTTCGTTAATCATTTGTTATTTTTCCTATAATAGATTTAATTGTATTGTTGACTTCCTCAAGTTACAATGGACAGTGTTACCACGCAGGAGTGTACTCGTGCAGGATGCAATATATTTTAACAATCCGCAAAGCACAGCTGTTGCCGCTGCCAACAAATCTACAAGTACCTACCTACAGGGTCGCTACTCCCATGATACGCTCAATTACATTAATTTAAATTTGTAGTCTGTTAGATGTAAGCCATTTCAAAATGATAGTAACTAATTAATTATTGGAATATTAGGTAGATAACCAGTCAAATGGACTGTGGATGTCAGAAAGGCAATCATTTTTGGTCAATAGGTATGGTATTTAGCTACGCTTGGTGAAACGGTCGAAACTAACGAGAGATGAAATTGACAGTAAAGCTTTAGAATGATCTAGTAAGACAAAAATTTAACCATTTTTGTTAAGGACCTATGCACAAAGTCTAGCCACAGTATTTAACTGTTACACCAGGTTTTCAAATTTTCCCTTCTATTTTTATTTATGAAATTCAAAAAATCCAAGTTAAATAATAATACTTAAACAGGGCAGTAAGCAGCAGTCCAAAAAACCAGAGAATTTTGTCTCTGCAATAAGGAAAAAGACATAACGCTAATATTAACCCAACATTTGGCATTTTATCGGTACTCGTGCGATTCCCGCCCCTGTCCCATAAAATGTGTTTTATTTGCATTGCGTCCATAACGGCACTGAACAGACATGTAGCTAATACAATTGCAGTCGCTGCTGCTCCAGACCATTACCTAATAGAGGATAAAGTGGAGCTTTCGCGACGCTTGCTGTATTTTATTGCAATCCTAGGATTGCCATTTAATTTTGTATATTGATTGTAAACGGGTTAAGCGTTTGTACCATTTTACTATTGCTATCCTATATGTTACAGTAACTAGTCATTTTTACATTAGCGTATTTTAAAGTGTTTCATGCAAACAAAAATATATTTTTAGTTCACATTACCTAATTGTACATGCAATACATGGTACTTTGCTATTCTCCACCTAACTACTAACTTACCAGTATTATCTTGCATTTTGATATATTAATGTGTTCTTAAGACACTTTGTTATATAGCGATTTGGGGTCCATAACCTCTAGCATAAGTTTATCCTATACACCTACTTCATAAAGCTAAGCATAATGTAATCCGCAGAGTTCTTATAACCTGGCCACTTGGTAAAACGGACTCCCAATTACGCACACTCGACCCCACTTGTAATCATACGGCAGATATGATAACAAAACCACTTTGCGCCACCTTAATCCCGCATCCAATGTGGCTTCCTCTCCAGGCGGAGGATCAAGCCTCGTTTCAAGAAAAAACCCAGTTTAAAGATAATTATGGCGCCGTAGGTCGCCTGCCGGCAAATTAAACCAGTTGAGTGTACCCCCGGCGCGGGGACAAAGGCGGCCAAAAATTGAGTTTAATTTCAAGAGCGATTTCCTTGTACAGAGTAAAATTAACGTGTGGTGTCGAGTGGCACTTGTCGCTAATTGTGTGTGACCCTCTCCCCTGCTGTCAGTCCCACGTATGTTTGTCCCGGCGGATGTTTTAATTACGGCCGCCATCGAAAAACTCCCGTTTTCGATTCTATACGTGTTAATCTTTTGTTTGTATTAATACGGTCGCGGTGTACCCTTTTTACTTGCGGTGAATGGGAGGAGTCGAGTGCGGCCGCGCGGTGCTCTGATGAATAAAACTTGTTATGCCGAGTTTTTTACTGAAAACATTTAGATTTGACGCTGAAGAGAATCGTGGCCTCGGTTTGTTGCTGCTCTGTATACACGGCGCCTCAATAGTCTGGGAAGTAGAAAACAAATAACATTTTTAGTTGCAACATCGTTTTAAAATTCCAAAATGCATTGCAATTTAAGTAAATGTTCGTTCATTTTTCCAGCTAGATTGGAATATAAAAGTAAAAAGGCGCAACAGCTGTCATCTTCCCGGCGAGCTGTAATCGTCTCACTTAGTTATTGTAGCTGATTGTATAATGAAGCTCTGCTGCTCTCAAGCTCTATTTTAATTTTACAAAGCTGTGACACTGTTCTTTACTTATGCACTTAAGTTTATACTGGTTCTTGAGTGTGTTTGTCTACAATTTATTTTCGAAAGCATTACCGTTCTTCTTTAGGTTTATTTAAGAAGCACTAGAATTTTATACAACTCTCAGCAATGGCTTATAATCTAAAAGAAATTTTATAATCCCATGCAACTAGAATAAAATTTATGTACTAGATACCGCTCGAATAAGGATCTAGTTTACATTTTTTAACCAAAATCGCATATTTAAAATTTTCTTTCATACCTAAATATTTAGAGTACGAGCTACTGCACTAACTCACTATGCCTAACCCACAAATTCTACAGCTACATATTATACTAACAGCAGACTTAGATCAAATCGACCGCCAGCTGATTGTCTGTATAATAAACAATGTAAACAATAAAATAAACATTAAAAACAACTACACGGGTGCAGGGTGAAGCTCTAATTACTTAATGTATTCAAGTAGCGAGCGAAGAGCGTTCTCTCATTACATTCATTGCGCTGCGCGGTAGAAAACGTACCGTAATTGTAAATAGAGGCAAACTCATTTGGGCACTTGATGGTGGTTGCCGACCCAGCGGCTACGGGCGCGGAATTTTTAATTTTTATACCTCCCGCTGTATTGTTTGAAATGACCTCCGCGGTCGTAGTTTGCTGCTGAAATGTGGATGGCTGATGATGGTTGTCGTCTGTTTAATCTTAATATGATATCAACTCATAGTCAGTATTTATAAATAATACAAAATTTAATTACTTAGCATAATTATTACAACCTTTTAGATTAAAATAATAGAACGGATAGGTTAAAACTGTGATCTATAAGATGGTCACAAAGTTTCCTTAAAATCGCTAATCCTCTAATCTTGAGACACTCAAATCTTTAACATTTTTACCAGATTTTATTACTTCCAATACTTGAAACCAAGTACTTTTAAAAATGGACAATACTTCCTATACACAGTTCTTTGTCTTCTCTTGTTTTAGTGACTTATGCTAAAAATAGTGGTTTTGAAACGAAGATTTATGCTACATACAAAATAATGTGTTCTACGTATTTATATTCTTCAACACACTATGACTGCACATAAGAAATTTCATAAATGTCTATTAATCGCTACTTTCCACTTTAGACATAGAGGCAAGTTGTGGATGTAGTTATGTATTTAATCATCAGGGAGTAGTTCTGAACAGGGATGTTGGAAATGCAATTTCAGTTTTGGTTTCAGTTACCGTTACAGATCTGAAATAATTTCGGATTATACGTTTGTTTTGGATAGTATCAACAGGAATATTTTGTTTTCGATGAAGTATACGAACAAAAAAAAAACAAAAATGAGGTGTACTCTCGACTCTCTAGACAAAAAGGTTTCATAAAACGACCTAACCACAGATAAACTAAAAACAAAATGAGATTTTTTTTAAATCCTTCGACGGTGGTTATCGCTAACGGTTTTGTACAAAAAAAATTAATAAAATAATAACAATAATTATATCCTTAACCTCCACCCTATCCGAAATGATCAAAAACTTTTATATCGTTTCGGTTCCCGATGATTTCCTATTTCACATATCCGATAGCTTCGGTTACTAAGAGCTTCACAGCCGGCCTGTTTCTGACGTGTGTATATTGTTGCAGTGACGGTGTACGAGGGCGACACGCTGAGCCTGCAGCGCATCAGCCGCACGGAGATGGGCGCGTACCTCTGCATCGCCACCAACGCCGTGCCGCCCTCCGTCTCCAAGCGGATCATTGTTGATGTTGAGTGTAAGTACATTTTCTGATACATGTTATCTACTTTATTTATGTTAATTAGTTGATGCTCGCAAGGTTGTCCGTTTTGGTGCGTATTTATATTCATCAGGATATTCATCAGACTTTATGTCTATAGGTAAAATAATTGTGTCAGTTTGCTTAGCAGCACTGTTCTAGATTGGGTCAAAAAAAATAAAATTAGCAGTGTTTGTCACCCGGAATAGGATGCTTCGATAGCAAAATAAAAACAATCCTTATAGTTGATATTAGTGGTAAAGCAAGTGTAAAAGTATAAGTATTCAAACATCGTTACCTTAAAAAACTAGTTTTAAAATATTATAAACGGTTCCGGCACTATATTACTAAACATTTTCAATTAAAATGAGAGCTTTCAATGGACAGAACTGTCGTTGATTGTCCGGCAGAAGATATTGCTCACTCTGATTCAATCCGAGCAATTGCGTGTAAAATCACCCGGGATCTCGGTAATCCCCGATTGTCTCACGTACGTTCACGACTGTCGTATTACAAGCTTACAGTTTCTGGCTCGTTTTCTATTATAGAGTAAGCGAAATTTCAAGCGGTGACAATGTGGAGTAAATTGGTGCTGGCTGCAGTAATTTATTAAATTTAACAAATGTAATATGAACTGTACTTTCGGATGGCTGTGCTTTTTGAAGTGTTCTTATTGTATTACCACGTTGTTGTCATTTTAGTGCTCAATACATGGTGGAAAAAACTGAATCGTTTTAAGTTACATCTAAAATAAATTTTCTTAAACGCCTTCGAACGAAAAGTAATCCTATATTTTAACATGGATTAATGTATCTTATTGAAATAGTTCGTAACGTTACGAATACGTTAGCTAGAATCGCTTATACTTGTTATTTAGTGTCTTGCTCAATCCTAAATATCATCAACCAATTAAATAAAACGATGATACACTCTTTTTTATTAGCACATTCAGTACCGAAAAAATACATTCGAAAAACAAAACTTTAGAACATCAGAAAATCGGGACATTATAATTGTGTGTTTACAAGGGATCCTCGCAGCTTAATACGCAATTGGCTCACGTACACTCGCTATTGGCGCATTACAAGCTTACTGTATTGTTATGTCATTATTGATTTTGACTCAGGCCGGCCAACTAGGCCCAGATGGGCTTCAATCGTGAAAATGACATAATTTGAATTGCTCTCATTGAAAAGAGCAAATTTTACAGATAATTTAAGAGAAAAGTATTCTTATACGTTCTCCATTATAACACATGTAATTTGAAACGGAATTGTAGTCTTGACAATTTTTGACAAGTTATACTTCCTGGTGTCGTTAATTAAAAAAAAAACCAGCAATTCAGTCCCCATTTGCCGATACCTCATAAAGAGTAATTTCTAAGCAACTAAACCGCTATACTTTAAAACACTCTCTAGTATATACTCGTGCAACGTAACGTCTTAGAATATTCATTTCCATCAGTCTGCATAAACATAAATTTCTCGGCTCCACTCTGCGGGCTAGGTATAGGCTGCGGCGATATCACCGCCTCGTACTGTGCCTAGTACTGGGCCGCTCTTTGTTGCTGTACTTAGACAAAGCTACATAACTTATACTCTAACATTAAAATGGTATTTTTATGGCAAGGATCCAAATAAATGTGTTTCCATGCCCATGAATATAACCTATTGCATCCAGACATCAATCTGTATAGTAAGTACCTACGTATTTATAAAATATGTATTTTAATGAGAAGCAAAAAATCGGAGCTCGTGCTAATACGGCCCACAGCAATAAGAGGAAAATGTAGGCCTCGTTCAAACAATTTAAATGCAAATTGAGTCTATTATTTGGGCTTAAAAAATATATTTGCATGTTGGTGTCGCTTACCTGAATCGTTAATTATTTTGCTTCAAATCAAACGCGTGTGGAAATAAGACGTGATAATACTGTAATACTAGTGGCAAAGTTGATACTGTGTTCTTAATGACTCAATTAACTTGAATACTGTAGGATTGAGTCATATAGTACCACGCTAGTGTATAATGTGAGAGTGAAATGAAATAACAAATCAATTTGTCCATAGCTGGTTGCAGGGCTATCTCAATAAACATTTACAATTGGTCTATTAAATCTATAATAATATATGTATTTCTTTATCTCTTGAAACCTAGGTACTTATTACTCAACCACGTTATTACTGAAAACAATAGATACTATGTCAATCTTCTTCGTTTACTTTACTAGTACAGCAAAGTATGATATGTTACAAAAGTGTGTGAAAATTTTAAACATTATGTTTGACTGTACCTACACACGAAAATATTCTGATAAAACTCAGTATACCTACAATTGTACCTGTAAACAGAATACTAGAACACAATTCTCTCGTGTAGGCAAGGAAATAATGCATAAGCACCTGAGGAGTTTACACTGCAAGGCCTTCCAGACGACAGGATAAGAATACGTGGCGAGCACCTCCTGAGCATAAAGGTGACCTATTTCCACGGCTGTGTGACGAGCTGTGCCTGTGTCTTGACTATTGTACGAGGTGTGAGGGAAATGAGCGGTCAAAATATTAATTACTATTGTTTTGGGTATGGGAATGACAAGTTTTTAAAGACCCTAAAATGACTATACCGGACAAATCTGTTTTTTTCCGTACGGTGTTGTTGTGAATTGATCACAATGAGTACTTACGGGAGGCATTTGAAATCGAGCGATTCGGAGAAAGTCTATTGCATTTTAACGAGAATTGATTAGAATCCAGCAAAAATAATTTACTCATACCTACAACTACAACACGAACGCTATCTTCCAGTTTAATAAAAATTACTGAAGACAGAGGACGAATAATATCTTAAGATTTCAATGGTTATCCGGAACCGGGTTCCCCTTTATTTTCAATTCTTATAACGAATTGCGGCTGACTAAATAGACCGAGTTGTCTCGCAATAATTGAAAGATAATATTTTTCTACGATGCACGCTCTGACTTGATTGTGCTGCAGAACTGTCTTAAGACCGGGAAGCTTCTCAAATGTCTGCAAATACATTTAAAATATAACTGGTTTAAATATCTGTATTTGATTTGTTTTTAATTGTACTTTTAAATGTTCCGTTAGAAACACGTGCTTCACACAATTGCGGTCGGAATGTGAATAACAGCGTTTTGTGGAAAATGTCCAGAGATTTTTGATGTAAAATAAAGTCACGCGTGTTTTAAAATGTATTGTGTTTTCATATGACTGGGTATAAAGGGACAGTAGCGTGTGACAGTTAATTTTTGGGAAAAATTGCTGCATCCAGCACAGATAAAAGGTTCATCAATATATAACAGATATGTTATACCCGTAAAATTTTATTAAAAATATAGAAGTCTCGTAAAATATTATTGAGATTTTATGTCGCACTTGTGTTTTGGATCAAGTATTCACAGAATGCGCTTACTTAAAGCTGTATAAATACTTAATACAGTACACAGTGTGTTTGTGTTATGTTTTTTTTTTCATGACAATTTAATTGATTGGTCAATATTTTGCCTTAATTTTCTTATTAATTATAAATAATTTTGTAGGTGTAGTTTATACAATCTTCAAAATTGATTTGGGTCTAGTAATATACTCGTTGTCTGAACTAAGTAATACCAAAAATGTACGTGCGGCATCATATTTCTTTACAAAACAAATATTGTTTATCGCACATGCGGCTACACTTGGCAAAAAAAAAAATCTAAATAAATTACATATTAATATATCGCGGGTAACAGTCAACACCGAACGCGATAATGAAGTCGTAAGAACATAAAAAAACGCAAACTTTATAAATATTTTAAAACGTCGTAGAATATTAAAGTGTATTACTGGAGCCAGTATTATACCTCGTGAAAATTGCCACCATAAACTCGAGCGATGTGAATTACGTTTTCAAAGTGTGGATTTTATTATCTGGGCGTTATGTGAAAAATCGTCGGCTAGTGTTCGGGTGCGCTCGGCAAACTTCGGGCCGATCCATCATTATTGAAAGTTTATAAATTGCTTCCTTCAAGTTTGTATGTACTTGCAGCTAGACGTAGTGCTGCTCCAATTGATAACTTATAGTGTATTTTATAGACCGGTTTGTTTAAAGTAAACGAGTTCAGGAAATAAGAAAACTTGTCATGTTTACATTTTAATTTGTTTATTCTGTCCGTTTTGCGTTGTGTTTTGTTTTGCTGTGTTTCAATTAGCTGCAGTTTTCTTTCAATTAATACTACGCTATTTTTGTTTTATATCAACGAAACTATAGATTAACGAGTCAAACATTATCTGTATTTTCCATTAATGGATAATATTTTTACGTAGTTTGATACAAGTATTTTAATTATCGTCTACCTGCATACATGGCCGTTCCTCGTGCTCGTCACAGCAGCCCACAGTGCAGTCTCAGGAGGTGTAATTACAGGATAATCTAACTCCGGCGCATTAGGCTGTCTCCGTCAATTGACTGTTATGGCCACGACAAGCACTCGCAGGACGCACTGATTACCTCAATTAGTTTCAATTGATACAGTTAATAATTTAGGTTGAAGGATTTAAACTGATATTTTGATACTGTTACGGTAAATCGCTATTTGTCCTAGTCATGTTATTGCTTAGCCGACACTGCAATAGTAGGATTTAAAGTTTAATTTATTTATCGTAACGATGATAGCTGATGTAATCATAGTACGAGGTGTACGAACCTACCTAGTTAAAACTAATGACGCAATCTAATAAAATTTAATTGAAGTCGACACAAGTAAATGCCGTCAATATCTGGAACAAACAACTAAAGCGACAAACTTCAAAGTATCACAAACAAACTTAATAATTCCATTTAAAATCAATACAACTTAGCAACGTTTTAGTTAGATTAAACTAGGCAGGCGATTCTGATACAAAATTCATATTTGAGTAATCCGCTTCACCGGTACCATTTGTCCATGGCCTGTACCACGAACTCTACTAGTTACCTAGTCTAGTCTCATCTACCGTTGTAGAAACGAGACAGCGCTATGGGTAGGTTAGTGCGTCATCTCGCTTTTACATTAACTGTTGGTCTGTTTGAAGATTTCTTGTTACCAGGTCGTGCCGGGACCGGAACGGTCTGCCTCAGATTATCTGAACATTAACTTCAGCCTGCGGCGTCGCCTGATATTTATGTTGTGATTTTAAAATACTTTTGCAATCGTATTGGTTGGCTACTTGAGTTATGTTCTGTGCTTTATTTTATGACTCTTGATGGTGCAGGCAAGATTTATAAACAAGGAAATTTTTAATCAATGGGGTTTTAGACATCTACCTTATTATTTATTTCTTCAAAATCAATTTACAATAAAAGCAATGACATAATTATTTTACGCAAACACCTAAAATAATAAACAAGGCCTAACTATAAGACGTTCTTAATTATCTATCTATCGTTACAATCCATCTTCAAATTATAGATACACCACAACACTTAACGAAAACTTCTAATAGAGTGGCGCTTTATACAGCTTAAACTCGTTTAGAACTATAAAAAGAGTTTTATCCTTCGGCTAAGCAATAAAAGTTCATGCAGCGTATTTCAATGTGGCTTTTATTTTTATCATTATAAATCTTACCTACTTTATATTCTTCTAGATAAATCACTTTCAGTGTGACTGTATCATATATTCGCTAGAACGATAATATTAATATAAAAGTGTTTTATAAATGGAAATAGATATTAGTTTTCAACATTAAACTGTGGTAGTCGTATTCATAGTATTCTGGTCTCTCTCTCTCTCTACAAGAAATAATTATTTCTTCAATGCTAAAACTATTGTTGAAGTGTATCGAAGTGACAAGTCTAAGTCACATAATTGTAGATACCTACAGCTTACTGTAGATGCTTTATATAATAACGATTCTAGAAATGTCTTATTTATAGCCTTGTGTAGGCATGTCTCGGCTTAGAAAATGGTAATTAAAATGCGTTACTTATTACGAAAAAGAACTTGCATATAAAACGTTTTTCAAACACTTAAATGTCTCGTTCACACATAAAATTGAATGGTTCTTTTCGGTTCATTACCTTGTTTATTTACTAATGTATGTATTAGTAAGTGGTTTTGTTGTAAATATCAATTTCGCTTTAGTAACAATAAATAATGACAAAACTATCAAAGTAAATCCGCAAAAATAGTCCAACTTTGGATTTATTGCCGCGCTAAGTTGAAAATACTCAAATACTCGATCATCTTTAAGCATTGAAGTTGGTAATGGAACTTGGCTCTACTTTGAAGCTAATACTTTAGCTAAAACAGACAGTCCCCAGAGACGCGCCCGAGTGTTTCTTAAGTATTTAGGTTTTAGTGGATTAAACATTAAGTTGTATTTCAAGTAACCTGCTTATTAGTTTTATAAACTACGGACGTCTTATTATTCTGATTAGGTCCAAAACTAGCGTTGCTATCCCGGTAAATACCCATAAGAAGCTATAATAGCCTAGTGGTAAGAGCATAGGACTGCCAAGCCAAAGGTCTCGAGTTCGATTCCCACGCCGCGCACTGACTTTTCGAATGTTGTGTGCGGTTTAGAAGTAAATATCACTGCTTCCGTGTTTCTTAAGGCACGTAAAAATGTGGGTCCTCTCTCCGGTCGTGTCAGATTGCCGTCTCATCGGGCTGTGAGAGTAAAGGAACAGAGATTGCAACTGTATTTGCGCACTCACTTGTGCATTATTATAAGTCCCGCGTAACTGGCTGGTGTCATTGCAACACTAACCGCTAAGCTGAAATCAGTCCGGACATTATTATTAAATACCCATAGGTAAATCGTTGACAAATAATTATTCGGCAAAACTAATCATATATTTTTTTCCAGTTTCACCAATGATCTGGGTGCCGAACCAGCTAGTGGGCGCGCCGGCGGGCACTGACGTCACGGTGGACTGTCACACCGAAGCGCACCCGCGCGCCATCTCCTACTGGGTGTACGACAACGTGATGGTGCTGCCCACCAAGAAGTACGCCATCAATACTGAGGAGAACTCCTATAGGTATATTGATGTTCTTATTTATCAAGCAAACAAAATAACACTAGTAAGTATTGTATCCCCGCGTAGGACAAGAATTTGTACGTTCCACAAAAGCTTGTTCTGAGTCTGCGTGTCGCTGTGCACGTGAATTGAATGTCTGTGAAACCTCCCGTGATACAAGGATTAAATGTATAGTGCGGGAGAAGTTATTAAAAAAAAATGTTTTTTTAAATGGCGAGACATCGTGCAGCTGTGGAGTATTTTACTATTTCATCTGTATAGCTAAAATTCTTAGAGAGTGGCGTATGTAGGCATACAATAATCATGTTCAGTATAATGTTATCGAATTCATGTGCGTATTACAAAGTACTTATTATTACTTTAAAAATTGATGAAGGAAAACATTTTGAGGAAACCAGCACTGTGTTGCCACGCCAGACGACTACCGAACACCTTTAAACTCGGACACGAGATTGTAAAAAAGCAACCATAATATTTTTTTTTTCAATATACAAACGTTTATTTAATCACAGGATTGTTATGTGTAAATGCAAAGTTACCAGAGCTCGTAGCCAGTTATGTTTACTTCAATATAGTATAAATTCTCAGAACATTTCAGTATTTCTGGTTAAAGTAATTACACGCCAAATTGTTGAATTCAATTGATTGACAATCACTCAAATTGTTTAAGTAAAATAACACAAAAAATACTCATATTGGTGGACTTATTTCTTAGTTATAATTTAATTAATCTTCCCCAGGTTTTCTTGTAAATAGATGAAAAAAAAACCGTTTTTAATAAATATAATAATATAGTTTTTACGTCTCACAGAAATTGAAATCTCTGTTTGCGTTAAACATTTTTTTTTAGATTTGGTAAAAAATTTAAACGCAAACCAACTGCAAAACGCAAATCGCTACACATTATAAAAAAAAAATATTTATATATTAAGTAACATCAGTAAAACCTTATTAAAACTCAAAATACCTAAAACCACTACACTACAATATAAATTCGAGCCTCCGCTGGCTGTAAGTTGAATGTCAATCGAGCGATCGTGATGACGTCACAGGCTGTTTCAGTAAACAAGCAAATTATCCGCATCATTTGCAAGCCCCCTTGCTAACGGACCCGTTTGTTAATAAATTTGAATATTACAAATCCATTACGGTCGGTTATTATAATTCAGTTAAAGCTTAACAATGTTGGTTGAAATAATCTGAATTTTCAATACGCTACGTTTGTATGAGTTATTCATAATATTAATAATGGGTATGTACTTTGTTCCGAGCGCTCCGTGTGGATTTCAGTAATAAAATAGTGATCCGGTTCATTACAGGCTCTCTGGAGTATTTACAATACTTAATAATAGCAGCTCATAAATACATATATCGCTGTGGCATGGGAGGTATCCTTTGGTGGCTACGCGCAGACGCACTCAGATGGCTTTGATTGCCGGGGAGACGTAAGACATGGAGGTGTGTTTAAATTTAGCGCAATGACAAAACGCAAACAGTGTCTGCCTAAACAAACCGAGGATTACTTCAGCGTGCTTAGATTTGTCTGGTCTAGGTATACAAGTCATCCCTGAAGATGTTTAAGACGAAATATATGGCGAGGCGTATTTAATAGTATTGCTGTGTACTGTGTGCACGATGCTGAATTTGAAACTGAATGCAGTAGATATAAAAAGATCGTTGATTAAAATTATCACACGACATGCGATCTGATAAATACAAATATAATATGGCGCTGTGTAAATACATGTTTGTGTGTTCGGTTTGCGCGTCAAGACCAGGTATTGCGGAAAATAAACCTTTTAGTTCAATAAGAATATTGAACAAAATTTCAACAAAACATTATATTATTAATTTTTTGACGGGCCTGTTGGTCTAATGGCTAGTGACCCTGACTGCTAAACTGGAGGTCGTGAGTTCAATTCCCACCCAGGACAAATGTTTTTGTGATGAGTACGATCGTTTGTTCTTTGTCTGGGTGTGATTCATCTATAATAATATGTATGTATTTAGAAATATACAAGTATGTTTATCAGCTGTCTGATTACCATAACACAAGCTCTGTTTAGCTTCGGATCAGATGGCCGTGTGTGGATATTGTCCCAAGATATCCCAAGATTATTTATTTTACTAAACAAGTCGTGAAACCTCAATTCAAAATCTTGTGTTATCATGTAATAATCAGCCCTATCAATGTCCATTAAACCTCTCCCGTGTATCCCTCAGCGGGGTATAGATATCTATTAGCGGCTAAGTGTAAGTTCGTGTTAATTCCACCAGAGCCCATATGAAGCTAACTGTGCGGAACCTGCAGACGGGCGACTTCGGCAACTACAGATGCATCTCCAAGAACTCCCTGGGGGAGACCGAGGGCTCCATCAGACTGTACGGTGAGTGAAACATAGGCATTACCCATTCCTACTGTAATTAGCCTCTAGTCGCAAGATATAGTGTTTTGGAAATTCGAAACGGACTTCAAAATAGTTTTGCGTGGAAGCGTCATTTTATAGTACAGTCGAAGTGCACTGAAGTGAGGTGCAGGTAAGATCAAAGAACTATGATTGTAGATGTGTATTTTTTTCTGAATACGTACATATTTGCTGTCAGTTGTTGATTGGTGTGTTGGAGAGACCTAACTGTCATTTTTTCATTTTAAATACTTTTTTATTGTGTTGATTCACACTAAATAATTACAGAAAAATAATACATTTTCTGTTTCTAGAAATCCCTATGCCGTCTACGTCACCAAAGGCTACGGAAATGAAAAGCAATGCAAATAAAGAAAGTAAGTAATAAAATGCACTTAATTTTAATTACACAGCCACACTATAATTAGCTCTATATCATAGCTATAGAAACTGCACAATATCGAATGACCTCAATTAAAAAATAAAAAATGTTACAATATTATTGGCATTAACCAGCCTGTAATGTGTTTTTGTTTTCATAACATCTGAAACAGACTACTAGTACAGAGGATCAGATTTCAGAGAGATTTAAATTTAAATTTTAATCAATTTAAATTAAATCGTTATCAAAAACTATTTCAACATATTAGGTATTTTTTTTTGTAATTCGATTAAGAAATAAGGCTTGCCATAGTAGAAACAGGCTAGCTAGGGTTGCTATGTCCAGTGCGATGCACTGTCTCGCTTCCATAACGATAACAAATTCAACGCTCATGGTACAGGGGTGCAGGCACTGGTCTCACACATGCAGTACCTAATGACTTGTTAAAGTTCTGCGTTGACTTATTACGCCATTCACAGGGGAGACTCGCGGATCTGTGACAGTTTCTCTTAGATGTCTTAAGTAATATGAACTTGTTTTTATGTGCTGTAACACAAAATAAGATTTATCCGATATTAATGAGATATATCTGTATATCTGTATAAATATGGTATTTTTTTATAGGTAACCTTTACACACATCTATGCACATAGAATCCAGTATATAATGCAAATAAATAAACCGTGTTATAGTTTAAATAGAGACCATGTTACACTTTGAGTGTGCCTAAGCTGCATGTAATAAAGCTGGAAAAATCCGAGTATGAAACGCAAAACAAAATAGCCCTCTGTAAAGTTTTACTTAATTTACGAACAATTTATCCGCAGTGTTTAAAAGGGCACATGATCATTAAATAGCATGTCCTCAAAAAGAGTGATAATTAATTTCTCACTTACATTCCACAAATCGATGTAAACAATTAATACAATAGATTATGTTACCGACCTAATTACAAAAATTAATGTTTAATAAGGGTTCCAGTACTCGCGTAGTCTACATTATCGCCAAATTGCAAAAGGTTTAATCATTGTGGGTCATTTTAATACGTTCATCGGCGCTCGGTAAACTATCGGCCTAATTAACATTTTAATGACTTGTTTTATGATACGAACTGTAATTACATACACGTATGTGGGAGCTGCGATTATCTTTGTTGACAATCCTCTACCGGTTGTACCGAAGCTGGGACAATTTTGCGCGTTTATCAAAATAATGCAGTGATTTAAGCGCGGAGGTTTTATATCACGTGAACTCGTGTAATTATTATGGCGCTGTATACAGTAGCTTTAAACAAAATATTGAAAAGTAATTGGAATTATCGTACAGTGATTGTAAAATGCCTATTATAATAATATTGAGTTCACTATTTCGTAGTTGACGTTGATAGTGACGATGTTATTATTAGCTATAACTAAAATTTTATATTTATTTAATACTTAAAGATAAGCGTTATTGAGTAAGGTATTGAAAAGAAAACTAAAAATGTTTTCAACCTGTTTTAAAAAAGGCGTTTAAAATATCTTCACTTCATTCTTCAGAGTATAAATAGTTGCAAGGAATTTCTCAGCAATATTGAGACACGCGATCCGGTCGTTAAACTTATATTAAACAAATCGGTTTGTTATAAATATACGCGGCCATTGCGCTGCACAGGATACACTGCGCTACAAGAATTATTTTAATAAGAAAAACTATTTTCTACTAGCTATCTTTAATTATTATCATATCAACACTATCTCATCTATGTACTTAAATCACCTTAAACACATTATTTTTCATACTACAATAGACATTTGTTTAAAACCTGTCAATTAAATTACGTATTTTCAAAAAGGAAGGGTTTTCAATTCGTCGTATTTTTTTGTTTTTATGTATGTTCGCTTTCTCGAAGAGGTCTGGACCGATTCGCAAAATTATTTTTTGGTTGATAGGGTGTACTTTACAAGTGGTCCCATGATAAGGAAGTCATGATCTGCCATCATCAGACCCTGAAAACTTGAAGAGGCTAGTCGGAAGTTTTAAGCTTTTTCATTAAGTATTGGTTCACTCTACTATTTGAAATAAAAGTCTGGAGTAGATCTGATGATGGAGCCGAGAGACAGTCGATGGAACTCCTCAACGAATCACAGCAGCAACCATGTGCTTGAGCTTGATTAATTTGTATTGATAAGAACCTTAGACCTAAATGGGTTGTAACTGGGAGTATGGTTCACTGTAAGTTTAAGCAAAATTGTAATATTAGCGTGGTTTAGGCGGTACATGAGTGTCCGTAATTAATTAAAAACATTGGCAGACGAAAACTGAAATTAAGTAAACCGGAACACATAAATCGGATTTTTTTTTCTAAAACCTAAACTAAACTTAATCACATCGCATGTTCATTTTATTAAGAGATTCACAATCACACACATGTTTGCATGTACTGCTTGCTTGACATCCCTTTATTTGACTTAGTCACTTGGAGCGATGCCAAATGGCATTTTCATGATCTTCCAAAAGTCACAGTATTTAACTTACTTTTCCATATTTAAGGCGTTCAATTATCTTACAGCTGGGCAAAGTTCGCATTCCATATAAAAATAATAACCGGACCGATTTCGGCCACGGCGGCTAGTGTTGCTATGACACCAGCCAGCTACGCGGAACATACTCATTATTATAGTGCACAAGCATGTGCGCAAACACAGGTGCACTCTCTATTGCTTTACTCTCATAGCCCGATGGGACGGTAATCGGAGAGAGATCAGGCGCAGTATCCACATTTTCACGTGCCTTATGAAACACGGAGCATTTTATATAGAGAATGAATATTTATCTCTTTGTGCCCGAGCTCAGCGGATCAGGTTGTTACCATTTAAGAAGCGAGATGGTTTTCACTTAAGCACGACACTGCAAGCTGTGTAGTGCTTAAATGTAAACACGTTGGCATCAAATACATTGTATTTTTCATTTAATAGAGCATTCTTGTTTTAATTTAATCATCAACATCAGCTGCATGTTAACTCGAGGCGTGTTGCAGGCGTGAGGCGCGTGAACGTGAGCCGGTCGGTCGCGCGCGCCGAGCCGGGCGCGGGCACGGAGCGCCCGAGCGTGGTGCGCGCGCAGCTCGACCGCGCTCCCGACCGCGACGCCGCGCACCACGTCTACCGCCCGCCGCACCCGCACCACGTCTCAGGTAATGGATCATCACCCACCAATGTATAGCGTTCAACTTTCAAATCACTTTGACTTGAAATCAAATAATATTACAGCGTACTTGTGACTAATGTTGTTAAAATTTCAAAATCATGTACACTAAATAATAATCACTATGATCTGTCATCATACAACATGTAAACCTCTTCTTAAACTTACTTCATACGTATCACGTTATTTGTATTCTTACCTGCCATGCATAATGCATCTGGTTTTAGATTGATATTGAATTCACAAATGTACAGATGAATTACTTGTAAATTAGGTACCCATCTCTTAAATTATTAAATTAATGTTAATCGTTTTTTATCATTTCTTTAAGGTCTAGAAACATGGTCTTTGAAATGATCCGATTTTACATGTCTATATTGCTCACATAAATGGCGTAATGCTCAAGGACTAAGAAACGTAATCGAGTCCCTCTTTACCTAGGTCTGGGCCGCTGGCGATCAAACCCCAACTTTACGCATTGTTGACTCCGCAGCTTACGTCGCCTCGTGCGCACCATTTTACGCATCATCGTACATTGTTATGTTTATTTTATCGCAAACTGAGAACAGGGAAATCATATTACTTAGATTTTTGGATAGAGTCCCTTTCATCCCTCTAAGGTTTGCTCGAGACTACCCGCACCTACACAATTATGATAGTATTTACATAACACCAGTAACACATCAAGCCTCCGTTGAGCTTATAGGTTGCTTCGCGACATGTTTTATCTTGGGCACACTCGCGTTTACTTTGTAACAGTATTACCAAACCATCAAACAGCCAAAACTTAATACATAAAGCCTTTAATATAATAGCATGTACAAAGCGAGTCTCGAGCCACAGGAGGCTTTACTTACCTCTTTGTATTCTTTGTTACAATATACTGCATTATTAAAAACGTCTCTCTCCCGACTGATGGTAAAAAATAAATGTGGCGGGAGAAGTCGCGGCGGCGGCGGGGTGGGTTGAGGAATACGTTACGACGCCTGAACGTCGCAATTGTTTGAATGACTCCAAATGCTAAGAGCATTCGGGCTTTTATCTTTGCAGGAAGAATTCTGGATTCACTCGCATTACCGTCATACGTCTTTATTCGTGTATAGCGAGGCTAGATGTTCTCTTCGTCTTAGTTTTAAGCCCACTTCTTGCTCGTTTTATTAAGAATGACATAAAGAGCATTTTATGTTTTATGATAACGTACTGAGAACGAGTCAGTCTATATTACCTACTATATCGTAGATGCTAGTGGAATGTACCTATACACATGAAATGTTATCACAATCACACGAAACAAATATCTTCACATTACATATTCCAACTTGAGTAAAAGCGCAGACGATTGTTATTGACAGTTTTCCGATTTGCTCGACAAAGGCCAAAGTTTTAGCACGATCACAAAAGAATAGTTTTTGGTTCATTGGCGCACAGCGCACACGTCGCCTTGCTTACACACGAGCGATGTGAAGCCCGGGATCTGCTACATAATTATTGTAACAATTGGAGTATGCGGTGAGCGGACCTACATATGTAACAAGCGAGTGCGTGTGTTCGTACGCCGACCCGGCACATGTGGAACCCGCAGTCCGCTGTCGGTGTCTTGACTACTGCGGTCGAGATCCACCCGGGTCGCTTTCCCGTACAACCAAATAGAGATTAAACATTCAACGAGTTCGCATACACACTTAACCCTCATAAATATTCAGTGCAGACCGCGTACAATCAATTCTTGCAGCTCCCGCCCTCAACGAAAAAGTGTTTGAACAGCCGAATAATATGATATCAAATAGAGACGCTAGCGTTTGAATAAATATTGGGGATATCAAACTTGAATATTCTTTATCTCGAATTTGGGTTTATTTTACGCTACCTTCTGCAGCCTTTATTGTGTGAGAGTATAGGCGATTGATTTATGGTCGACCAAAGCCGCACGTTTCAAGACAGAATGGAAATGTTTTAGAAATATGTATTGACTATCCAAACCCTCCACCAAAAGATAAACAAAGGCAGGTTACTTATTCACCCTCATTCGCTCTAGAACTCAACCCGCATAAACGTAAACATTTCAGCACTTTACAAAGAAATCGTTGTTTATCTATGCGATATCAATGTAAAATAAATTACGCGCGAATTCAAACACATCACGGTTGTAAACAAAACAAATCCCATTGTTTGCGAAGCTTGGAAAGTAGACCGTAAGCTGTTGAAACGCTCTTATCGTAGAGAGCAAACAAAAATAGCGACAATGCTCTCACCGACGAATGTATTTAGAATGAAGGAAGCGTTCAGGCGACGATATCGCCTACCTGTGAACACTCCACTGCTTTTTGTGGCTTACCATGACAAACTGTTATGTTCTTTATTGGTTTTAAATGTTCGCTTTATTTGATTGGAATTATTTTTTATATCTTACAAAGACAATTTGATAAATATTGCTATCTTATTACTTTTATGGAAAAGAGTTACGTTATTAATTGATATTGTTATATTCTTGTTTGATCCAGATAATTACTGTATCGGTAAATCGCAGAACAAAATTGAAATTCTTTGAAAAGAACATAATTACAAAGTACCTACTATAAACCCAAACTAGATTAGTAATGTTTATTGCAGTTGACGTAAACATGTCGCTAGGGATAGCCATGTAAAAGTGAAAGAATAGGCGGAGTCCCATGACCACTCCATAGTAAGAGATCTGCTTTTCAGCAGCTCTTATCCGACTTCAAAAGTGAAGGGGGTTCTCAATTTATCAGAACCTTTTGCTTTTAAATTACCAATCGTCTTCTTTGCCGTGTTAGTTTACTAGCTTCGAACTTTTGTTTATATAGTGATGTTTGTTTCAGGAACGCGGCGAGTGCATTGTTGGCGGCAGTCGTTCCTCGCCATCATTGTTTTAGTGCAAATGGACCTCATCGTTTAATGACTCTCCGAATAAAACCTTTCTCCGACACTTTATTGTTCGAACCAAAAAATGTATCCAAACAAATCTATTTATCTCGATTCGTATTTTGTTTGATGTTTGTCTTCCTATAAATGTGATTTATTTTAGTTAAGTAATATGTAAAAGTGAAACATATCATCCTGAAATTGTGACGTCATATCCCGCGAGATGAATGTTTGTGTGAGCGTATTTATAGTTGCGTGGAGGGTGTTCCCTTGACATCCCAGAATGAGACTAGAGTTAAGATTCTTAATATCTTGAAATGATACCATTATACAGTATACTGCAACGTTTATGGAAACATCTGAATCTCTTACTACACCACCGAACATGAAATCGGATTTTTATAATGTATTAAAAGCCTGGTGTGAACTCTTCAGTCATTTAAACACAGATACAGAGTTCATTTGAAGGGAACAGTTGAATAAGCCGACAGTTTGGATTAATGCTAAAACCTTTCCTGAATACGTTCCCGTCTAATGAAATACTATTATTTGAGAATCCGTCATCAGTTCAAACACGAATCTTCACAATAGTTCCCTGTAATTATTCATGAACCTCGTTAACCTACTCGGTGTTTCCTACTTCCATTTAAATTTTAAATTATACATTACATATTATACGTGCATTGTCCTTCCGCAGGCGTCTAGTCTAGCGCCATACGAATATTTGCGAATCAATGCTTTGCGTAGAATAATCCTCATGAAATTGTGCCAAACTTTACCAGCTCCTGAGATATTTGTGTCACTTATATAATTATTCTTTTAACCTTTGTCGTAGTGAACTTCCAGTTCTGTTACCAGATAACCAAGTTTACGGTCATCGTTAGTTATATTGTTTGTCTAAGTAATAGTATAACCAAGCTTGCTATTCACGCTTGTCAAATTGTAAATATAAAACTTAATGCACAGTAAATTAATTGAATAAAGAAAATTTTAAATGTAATAATATCTTCGTATCTGAGTATTATTTGTGAATTCGACCTAAAATAGACATACGTTAACTGTATAAATTATTTATCTTTTATTAAAAATAAGAGATATATTAATAGATATACTGCATACTTTTACTGTACAGATTGTGTGATTTTGAAAATGTAAATAAAAACATTATAATAAATTAGTATAAAATTATAAACTTTTTCAATTCAATTGTAATTCTTTCAACCTACCAAGTGGAGTAACTAACCTCACAGTTGAAAAAGAAAGGAGGTAATGCGCTATCTTCAGTGGGAAGCATTAAAAACTGTGACACGGCGAGCGGCGCGGCGTCGGTGGCGGTAGCGGCGGCGGCGGCGGCGCGTCTATTACACGCCGACACGTGAAGCCGATAAACGTTGAAATAATTAAAAGTGCGCGGCCGGGGGCGCCGGGGTCGCAGGCCGCCGCCGGGTCGCTCCCAGACAATCTTATCACCGTTCTCACTCACTGACAGACGTTATCGCTGGACGGGAATCGATGGCTCGCTTTAATTGATTCCCCACTTTCAATAGCTTTACAATCGGCTCTTTGTCTTTTTCTAATCGAAATTCAGCTGAAGTAGGAAGGAGCTAACGAATTTTTCTTGAAAATACCGAACGATGGGGAGCAGAAAATAAATACTGTTTGTTAAAGTGGCTTGTGGCAGTTGGAAAAACAAGTGGCGTTAGAATAGCTTTAATGGTTCGAGAGTTGGAGGTTTCGAAGCAAATGATACAAACATATTATAGTAATGTTGATAAAACTACACGTGAGGAGGGTAGCGCTGCCGTGATGTATTGGTTATTCGATTTTTCTTTTGATGAAGTGTCTCATCTTACAAAATAGTGGAATGGAGCAGTATTACAGTGTGTATTTTTAACTAGTAGGTAGGAAGTGATTAGGTAATTAGCATAATGAGAATAATATAATTATTTCATTTGAAACAACGTAGTAATCATTTTTGGTAGTACACAAAAACGTATAAAGCGGTAGAAGAGAATCCAAATATATAATATTTTGGGAGGAAAAAGACTTTGTAGATAAACCACATATTGTTAAACAGGCTCTAAAAATCGGTATGTGCTGAAAATAAAATTCATCGAATAAAATCCATTTACACCTTAGATCACGAATCAAACAACTCTCGTTAATAACATAGTGATTCGAATCGCAGTAACAACACAGCGGTCTTTAAAATTAGCTACGAGATTGTAAAGGCAGTCGATAGCGGCGAGACGCCGAAGTGGCGACTCTAGTAGGTTGTGGTTCCTCCTGTCAATTAAACTTGCTCCTCGCAAGTCTGCTGGCGCGGCATCCCAGGCGCCGAATTTACTGCAGCCCGACTATTGGCTGACGTTGAAACATTAACTTACCAACACATTATTTTGTTGTACACTAGACTAACTTTGTCGGCTATTTAGTGGAATTTTGTGATCGAAACTATATACATATATGGTTTAATGGTGGTAATGTGAAATATATTATGTACATTATATATAATACAGTTATAGATGGAGTAAGCTTTAGAATTAATGTATAAATGGATACTATTTGTAAATTCAATGATTTACTTTAATAGAACAGTACCTACGTCATTTTAACTAACATAGATAGCTTTATCGTTTACCATTTACCATTAGCTCCGATATGTCACTGTACTCTAAAACTTTATGGGACCGCCACCAAACGACAAATTAAAAAACGAACAGCCTTCACACGGATGAGAAGAATCAGCCTGCGCTCAGACAGACTGCAGAACTGCAGTGATCTAAGTGCATGTCTTATTACAATCTGATGCCACCGACCATTTATTAAACAACAGTTTCAAAATAAATATCCGATACAAGTTTATCAGAGAAAATCCTTCAGAATTATCTAAGTGTATCCCATTGTATATAATGCTTGGACGGGCATACGGCGCGGCGCGGGCGGGGTCCGTCGACACTTGTAAAATTTCACGCTCCGTTGCCCGCCTTATCTTGCGTTGGGATATACGGGGTATAACTTACGATTCTAGTAAAATATTTTTATGATATACCTACTATTTTTTCGTTACAATGAACTTAAATGTAAGTGTATTTATTGGACCTTTTTGTTTGATCGTGAGAATTTTGTGGTCTGTCTTTTCTGACATAATACAAAACAGAATGTATAAAATTTTCCTTACCGCTAAAAAAAATATCAACATTTTCATCAAGGAAATCTTAAAGAGATTTGCCATACGAATTATCATCATCATGATAACATTTTTTATGGGAAGATGACATATTTGTTTTTAATATACTCGTACTATTTTAATATTAAAGATAATTGTTCATTTCCATGCACAGAAGCGATATAACATGATTTTGGTAGTGCATTGTACAAAAGAAAATTATCAAGAATATAGGTGAGTTTTTTTTTATGTAAAAAATATTTTTTGGAACTCCGTGTAAACCACACGGAGTTCACACAGATTTATATTAAAATTACTGTTTTTGGGTCTTAAGAGTTCTATAATTATTAACTTAAAAGAACTTGAATAGATCCTTTTTTTTATGGACTCTTTAGACTAAGTCTCATTAGACGTGCGCCTCTGCGGTGCTGAGGCGCATCGTACTGGCTGATAATACGCCGCAAATATTTTTTTAATATTTTTAGATATTGTTTTGTTTATGGCTTGTGTCATTTCTGTTAGAATGAGTGCTTTATAACATTTATGAATAAATAAAAAGTTGAGTAAAAATATTTGTGATTGTAAATTTGTGATATCGAAGTTGGAAAAAAGAAATGAGCAAATTAGTAACAGATTTATGAACGGTGAGTTTTTATATTTAGAGTAGTTATAGAATATTTATTAGGTCTTAATGCAAATTATTTCGAACACTAAATTGACCGATCATGCTGAACTATGAGTTCAAATATAAACCAACGCAGAATGTTCTGTTTTCTTTCGGACTGGTTCACTGATTAAATTTCCATTTTTATAAACAATTCATCGATCACAAATATTTGTGCAATGTGCACATTCTGCATCTAGGCCTAACGTATCTATAACATTATTAATGGATTAAGAAAAATATATATTGATCAGTTGTCTAGTACTTATCATACACGCTTTATTTAGTTTGAGACTAGATTGCGTGATAAATGTGGAATATTATCACCTTATTTTCGGCCTTCGCCGTTTAGTAATTCATTAGTCCGTTCAATTTAATACGAACGTGAACGTGCGAGTTCTGTCGGTTTAATTAATTGACTTAAGTTGGCCAGCAATGTTGACTCCTTGCTGGTTTACTTAGCAGATTCAAAGATCGTTCGAGACCGCGCTTGCTGTTGTTTGTTATTCCAGATATTTCTGATTAATCCATGTTACTATTTATTTATGTATTGATATATCTTTAAAATATTCAATAATATTGTAACGTTAATTATTTCATACAAACTAAAGTCACAGTATTAATATCCTACAAATACCTATAGGAAAACTTTATAATACTTTAAATTTTAAAGTTCTTGTAAACGGCTAGACTGGGTTGCAAATTAATCATAATAAAAAGAGAATTAAAAGATAGCAAAAAAGCATTAACAATTATTATAAGGCACAAAGGAAACCATTAAAGAAAGAAGAAAACAAAAATAAACTGACCACCAGGGAAACAGTTACAGGTCAGGGCACTCTCGTACCATGCGTACTATAACTATAACACAACTTGTAATCTGTCGATAATTAATCTGTTAGTTGACGGTGCACGCTGGGGGAAGTGTATAGTCAATGACAATACTATTAAATACCGGAATTTGCTACATATTATATCAGACTATTAATATTCAAAAGATAATTATGGTACCTAATAAAAAGAATTATCAGTGTGTAATCTGTATGTGAAGGCGCTCAACTTGTAGGTGGTAAAAATCTAATTTAAAAACTGAATAAAAAATAAATTGTAGAATCTTCAAGTACGATTAAAAAAGACATTACATACATAAAATATGAAACAAAAAGAGATACTCGTAAAAGTAACAAGCGCCCGTACCCGAAGGGAAAATATGATATTGCTTTTAAATATGAAATATTGCGCCAAAAGTGTTCTTGTATTATGAAGAAAAAGGGTTGGGAACGTGACGGTTATGTCCGCTGAGGGGCTACCGGTCGCGGCCATGTGTCTTTATACCGAAAACAATGAATTGATATAGCCCGCCTTGTTATTACTATACTCATGTTAGACGGGAAAGCCTCACAGCAATAATGTGGGGTATTGGTCCCACTGCCGGGCAGACACGTCTCCTATAGAGGGGATGGCGAGCGTTAATCTCCGCGCTTATTTGTGTGAGCCGAAATAAGGCTGCAGAATGTATGAGTATCTTTGAAAAGTCATTTTAAGATAAGTCACTTTATTAAACCACAAACAAAATCATTCATCAAAGTACTAAATTAAGAATCGAAAACTTAGAATCTTGAAATTTTGTACGAAGTAACATTGTATAGCTAATTTTACGAACACCTGAGTGAAACTCGCACTTTGCCGATTTTTTTACTATTTTTTACGTTAGCCTTTTATTTACTTTTTTGAAAATAAAAGAATTAAAAAAACTTGTAATACTTGCTATTTAGTTTAATGTGTCGCAAAACATTAATATTCACTATTAATATTAACAATCGAAAATCGGAGTACACTGCCTTAATGTTTATTATTATCAGACAATCCTAGTAACATATTTTGTTAATAACCTTACGGGCAAATATTTTTGAGCCATGTGGGGTTAAGCACATGGGACATAGAGGCCAGGTGTATGAATTCTGTATAAAAAAAAACTCGCAACGTCCATGATCAATGATCAACTTCACATGTGATGTGAAGAATTCAACGTAGTAACGCCGCCAGCCTGGGCACTTTCTCCGCCATTTACAGAAATGACGACATATTTATTGATGTTTTATTAATAACTTTATACACATTACAACAATATCTTTTACTTTACTACGGAAAACAAATATTATCTACTAAGGTAAACTTAAAATGAAAAAGAATAATATAAACGTTTAACCAACACCATTGTTACAAATATCACGTTATTCTGTAAGTAAGTTTAGTTTAATTGTAGACATATTATTGTAAGTAATTTTAAATAAACGACTATACTTATAAATTGTTAATGTAAAATCCCAAAAACTAGAAAATTATGTTTAATTAGGTTTTACCGGTAAATTTCAGTATGCACCCACACAAGCTGGGATTTGTTATTGAGCTTTTACTTATCATTTAATAAACAGTAGACTTACCAGTGACGGTTGGTAGGTAAGTGTTTTTAGAACTTATTCTTTAAAATAAATACATCTCTTATACACCGTGTAACATAATTAACGCACATCCTGAAACTACTTTGTTCAGAATCGATAACAGAATCCATTTCATTAATAAAAATAAATATTTTTTTTTACCAAAAAAATATTTAGAAATAATTAAATTGTAGACACTATTTTCATAAAGCACTCGAAGTAAACGAAAATGAGCCTTAAGTCGATGCAATAAGGCAATAAGCAATTCACAGCGGTTCACACTTTCAAACACACACAGTTTTGCCAATTATTTGTACAAATTATTCTGACAATATGTAATAAAAACAAATATCTAAGAAAATGATAAAAATGTTTCAATACATTGATTGTGGATAAAAAAGGATATTCTTTTTGGGGTGTCTGTGGATGTGCGTTATTTCCGTTACACGTTGTATAAGGTTCGTTACAACCCATTAACGTGCGAAATCGAATAAACCCAGCAGCACTACTAACCGTGCTTCTCATAAAAATGCGATCGTCATTTTTGACTAAGGTAATAAATTTGTTTTCAATGAATATTACGAAAAAAAGACGTTAGATTTGAGGATTAGACTGCAAGTAGAAGAAACGCATTGATGATTGTCCCTTGTAAAATTCACATTTTTGCAGTTCTTGTTAAATGCCTAAAATTATATATAATTATATATTTCAGTCTCGCACGTGCAAAGTAAAGATTACAAAGAATCAAACAAATATTTCCGTTAGTTTTATACAGACAACAAATATAGAAAAAAAAACAGGCAATTTTTACTCGAAAGTGTCGCCAAGCAAGTGCGTTGTGTAGGGTTAAGACGACAGAACGGTCGCCGAGCGTAAGCTTACTCTATTTGTAAACAAATTCTAAATTAAATTTTATTTATTTAGATATTATACTAAACAGTGAATTAACGATAAAAAAATCAAACAAAGGTACAAAAAAAATGTTATGAGTTGGTAGTCCGATTAAATGTGAAGTTTGAATTTATGTAGTCGGTTAATTTAGTCTTAGTAACATACAAGAAGTAAGTATTGTATTAAATTACATTGTTTAGTTTGATGATCAATTACAACGTTTAATAGGAACAATAAATATTTTTTCTATTGATATTATTATGTTTACTAATAAACGTTGGGCTTGCTAAATCACATGACAACTTGAGACAAAAGGTCGTTAAAGTAGGGACAATAAAAACTAACCGGATTGGTATTACATGGATCTCACAACTTTTTAAGCTAGAAGAATGGAGTTGCATGACTTGATTTAAAGATATTTTTGGATGGTATCATCAACCGGTGCCCTTTGATCGCTCGCTTTGCCCTTTTTTCACCTCTGCAAAGTATTCATTTATTGTCTATGTCATTTATATGAGACTGCTTCTAACATTCCATCAGTAAATTAGAATATAAAAGTATGGTTGTGGTACGGAATGTCTCAAAGCTTCTTTCAATGAAACCATTTAGGGTGAGCCGGAGTAGATGGAGGTTTACGTGTTTTCTTAGTTTTCCAAACACGCTTGTAGCATTTAGCCTGTCCCTGGCATAATAAAGTCTCGCCAGAAATCTCTATTGACTCAGGGCTGGTACCGCCCGGGTAAGGCGGATTCGTACTCGATGAGATTCGAAGGTTTGTTAGTTTTTTATGCGGTGGGAGGGTCTGAATTTCAGGTTCACTGTCTTCGTTGTCTGTAAGGTCACGCTTAAGAGGTTTATTCACTTCTTTACCATAGTGAACGATTCCTTGTTTTGTTGTTTTTTCGTATCGTATTGGCCTGGTTCCCATAGTCTTTGGTTGTTGATATGGCAGTGCCCCTGTGGGGTATTGCATTCGATTTTGGTGAAGGTACTCGTTTGCGGTCATAAATCGCAAATTCTTCTCTGGTCCAACCCGCTCGTGCCCAATAAGTTCTGGCCTTTGCCTAATCGTTTCTGGCTTGATTGGCTCTGGCCTGATTAGTACCGGCCTGATCGGTTCTGGCCTACTCAGCTCTGGCCGAGACTGCTGTGGCCTTATCCGCTCTGGTCTGCTCTGCTCTGTCGGCTGTAGCCGTATCTGCCCTAGCCCGACTTGCCTTTGCCTTGTCTGCTGTAGCCTGATCAACTGTGGCCTTGTCTGCTGGTTCCTGATCTGCCCTTGCCTGCTCAGTGCTGGCGTGGTGAGCGTTCGTAACATATTTGTGTTATCACAATGCTTCTCGGGATTGTTATGTAGTACGCCTACATTTTCTAGTATATTTGGGTTAGGACATTGTGTAGTTAATGCCTCACAGCTGTATTCTGGAAACAGTACAGGTCCACAGGGCGCCTTAACGTGTTTCGGAGAAAGTTGGATTGGCTCAGGCGGACGTTGCTCGTTTCCTTGAAATTGTCTTATATTCGTTTTCTTAATATCAGATATAAGCACCATTGGTCGCAGTCGTAACATGTTTGAAGTCACAGGCTGCTTAAGAATTACGATGCAGTAAAGTAAAATGTACCACATCACTCATCAGTTAATTGCCAATGAGCATATTAATTACGAAAAGAGCGGCAATGCGACTAGCGAATCGTGCGTGATTTTGTAAACATTGAACTTATAATCAGCTTGTTGTGTTTTGGTATGAAAATAATTATAAATCATTATTGTTTTAACCTGCTAGTTACTACTACAGAAGTTTATATTGAAAAAAAATTGATTAAGAAAAACTAATAAGTTCGTCGGATAGATATGAAAAAAATATAGGTTACGTTTTACAAGTATTGGTGTTGAGTCAAGTACTCACCTAATATTGAGCTTTTATTCGTACAAAATCTGAAACTACGAGGGTATTTTTAAATAATGTACCAATAAAACGCTACCTAGATTATTTGATAGATGTCAATTCTTATTTACTCAAATTAATGAAACAATATTTTTGGCGGCTTGTAAGTACTCATTACTTTTTTCATATTTTTATTCATTTACTTACTCGTATTATCCTTTCAAATTACATGTTTATAAAAAAATATAGACAAAATGTAACCATAACAAGTATTCATATCTTCGACAAAATACTGGCATTGTTTTGAGGTGTAAGATTTAAACCGCTATAAAAATATTCAATTCCTCTGAAAACCATTGGAATAAAGTGTAATGTCTGGACCTAATTAAAAGTTTTTTTTTAAATTGCAATTTTCCGTGACAAAACTGTCTGGCGAGACATGCTCAATTCTCAATTCTTTATTGCGTACCATAATGTAATAGGTTGTTAGTATAAATAATTTAGTAACAATTATGGACCCTGTTGGGCACAGCATTTTACATTAGTATATTAGCGAAAAGGCGGAATACTACAAGTGTGTTTTAACCTCCCACCGTATAAAAAACTAACAAACCTTCGAATCTCATCGAGTACGAATCCGCCTTACCCGGGCGGTACCAGCCCTGAGTCAATAGAGATTTCTGGCGAGACTTTATTATGCCAGGGACAGGCTAAATGCTACAAGCGTGTTTGGAAAACTAAGAAAACACGTAAACCTCCATCTACTCCGGCTCACCCTAAATGGTTTCATTGAAAGAAGCTTTGAGACATTCCGTACCACAACCATACTCTCATTCACAAATATAATGATGAATGTCAGAAGCAGCCGTATAAATACCATTGAAAACAAGTATTTGATCATAGGTAATAGGTATTTAATAAAATCTTAACCTGCTACTATTTATTATGACACTATTTTTAATTTATTTACAAACTTATCTGTTTCAAATTCACATTAAAAATCACATCATTTATTCGAATTAGACTAATAAGATAGATAAATAGAACTGTAGCTGTTACAATAACAGCACTAATAGCCGTGTGGTAAAGGTTATCATGCCAATTAACACTGTGCGCCAGGTGTGGCGGGTTTGATCCCCGATAGTACAAAAATAATATGTGCCATCCACAAATGCCCTTTCTGAGTCTGGGTGTTTTTGTGCATGTCAAATTGTGGAATCAATTACTAAGTGCAGAAATCGATTTAAAAGAAAATAATTAAAAAATCTACTTATAGCGTACTTACTCAGCCTTAGCTATTAATTAGCCATATTATCAACAAAAACTTTTTTGTAATTTTTCATTTGATTGGCTCATTTTTAAAATACTTCTTAATAAATAGCGATAATCAATATAATCGTGGTGTGTAAGTTTTTATAAGAAATAAATGTGTACACGTGTGAATACTCGTACTCGTAGAGTATCTTCATGTGTTCACATTGATTTCTTTATATGGCTACGTTAGGTAAGGCACAGAAGGTTGTAGTTATAAGAGTAACAGTAATATGATAGAGACATGGAATAATACAATTCTAATTATTATTGATACAAAGTTATTACGTGTTTAGAAATAACGTCACCTTTAAAAGTTTTGTTCATTTGGAGATAATTAAAAAAAAAGGTTATATTGATGTTTGATTTCCTTTCCAACGGTAGAAAGCTATATGCTAAAGCTATGTCGCTTTCGCACATTAAACGTCGTCACAAAAAATTTACAAATTTTGCTTAGAAGTCGCTATTAACTTAAGTTTATCATTTTTTTTTTAATAACGACTCGCGCACTTAAGAACTTAAATGTAGTATCACGGGGATTTTACAGACATTCAATTCACATTGCACAGACATTTGTGGTATGCACAAATTCTTATCCTACGCGGGGATCGAACCCGCAGCACGTCTTCTAGATCTTCTAGATCTTGCGCAAACAATTTCATTACTCACAACTTTAATCTTAAGGCTAGGAAAAAATAAATATACAACGTTGATAAAAGCGAGAGGCATTAAATGAAACCACATATTCTGTATATCATAGCAAGCAATAGTTTAGTCACAGGATATTTTTTTAGTTTTTTTTTAGTTTGAACATGCTGTATCTTCCTGATTAGGTGACTAAGTTTTATAGGCATAGTTATCTAGTTGGCTCCGGTTGGGTCCGAAACTAGTCGGGCTATCCCGATAAATACGCGTGAGTAAACCGTTATAACGTTTTAAGTATGAATCATCCTCACGAAAGTTATTATAAAAATATTGCTTACATTGATTTGATTTTTGTTGTGTAGCCTTATAATGATATACAGAATATGTGGTTTCATTTAATGCCTCTCGCTTTTATCAACGTTGTATATGTATGTCTGTTTTCGAGTAGTAGTGGTAGACGTGTTCGTGATTATTAACCAAACTCAAAAATTTGTAAGAACACTTTGTTTTACTTTAAACCTTTTAATTTACCGACATACTCAAAATGAGCTACGAGTAGCAGTACCAATGCCATTTATTTTATCGTATTGAACAACATTATAACTAAGATTTTTTCTATTTAGTTAGATAGAAACTACGATTTATGCAAGTGAAAGCCTAGAGACTTTTGGCCTAGTGGTTGTTTAGTAGTTTTCTAGGATCAGGCAAATTAATTGCTTGACCTAACGGTGATCTCGCACTCATTTATGCTATGCGAAAATGCTATTTTGATATTTTTATAAGGCCTGGCTAAGAATACTTACCCATATCATAAATGCTAAATTTTTATAGATCATTTAGTAATCATAAGCATCTTTTTCCCTGTGGGATGGGAACCTGGTGAACTGTACTACTACAGCCATTTTATACCTAATTCAGACGCCAGTTCCTCACATATTCATACCATGTACGTTACTGTATTATTTTTACGTCACTAAATGTTGTATGGTTCATGTGAGGAGAAATACATTTTATTAAATTATACACTTGAATCATTCAATCAAATCTAATGGTAAATTATTATTTAATATCTATCCAGCAGTTTGGTAGATCCGAAGCGGAAAGCATAATTCAGTCGGGAAAAATACATTAAACTGACAATAAATAAATAGTTACTAGGGACAATAAAAAAACCTCATAAAAATTCGTCCGCATCACCCTCGTGTTAAAGTGTGCCCAACAGGTTGGAGGCATTGCCATACGAGTAGGTTGGTTAAAGATTGCTTTTAGGAGGCGGAAATTGTCAACAAAGTGTTTTTATAAATCTTCATAATAAAATTAGTTGAATTAATGTTCACAAGACGAGCCATGCCACCTGCATGACGGCTGTATTGACAGACCGTGGTGTCCACTGTTGAAAATGGTGTGTGAAGAACAACAAGCAGTACAAGAGATACAGATCTGTCTTTGAAAATTAATAATACAATCATTACAGATAAATTGGAAGTAGCCAACGCTTTTGAAGATTTTTTTTCAAACATCCCTATAGAGGTAACGAAATCACTTCCCTCGTGTTCCTCGAGAGCGGAGTTGCTACTTAAAAAATTCGTTAATAAATGTATTCCAAATTTTAGTTTTACTCATGTATCTCCTTATATTGTCAAAAAATCATTTAATTTAATTAAAGTGAAGACCACAGAAGACTCATGGGGAATATCTGTCAAAGTAATTGAATCAATAATTGACACAATTGCCCCAATTCTTGCAAAAATCTTTAACGACTGTGTTGACTGTGGCACTTTTCCTGATTTAATGAAGCACAGTAAAGTCATTCCTATTTTCAAATCTGGTTGCAAGAATGATCCTTCAAACTACAGACCAGTTTCGGTACTTCCTGCTCTTAGTAAGATATTTGAGAGAATGGTTTTAGATCAAATGATGTTACATTTTAGTAAATATAAAATCTTTCATGAGCGTCAGTTTGGCTTCACCAAAGGAAGGTCGACGACCGACGCCGCGGCCAGATTGATGTCCCACATATTGGAAGCTTGGGAGGGTTCACAGGATGCCATAGGCATTTTTTGTGATCTCTCAAAGGCTTTTGATTGCGTTGACCATAATACTCTAATCCTTAAACTGCATTACTACGGATTACGAGGACAATCCTTACAACTAGTATTGTCATATTTGTCATCCAGACAGCAAAAAGTTGGCATTAACGGCGTAACTTCATCCGGGTCTTTGGTAAGAATGGGCGTGCCCCAGGGTTCGATTTTAGGCCCGTTTCTCTTCTTAGCGTACATTAATGATCTTCCTTTTATGATGTCCAAATTGACTGACATAGTTCTTTTCGCAGATGACACCTCTCTCATTTTTAAAATTAATAGAAAAACTAACGATATTGGTAATCTAAATAATGGCTTAAATGTATTATCGGATTGGTTTTCAGCGAACAACTTACTTTTGAACGCGCGAAATTTTCTCTGACAAATGTTCGGTCGCATATACACCGTGTAACATAATTAACGCACATCCTGAAACTACTTTGTTCAGAATCGATAACAGAATCCATTTCATTAATAAAAATAAATATATTTTTTTACCAAAAAAATATTTAGAAATAATTAAAATGTAGACACTATTTTCATAAAGCACTCGAAGTAAACGAAAATGAGCCTTAAGTCGATGCAATAAGGCTTTAGCAATTCACAGCGGTTCACACTTCAAACACACGCGTTTTGCCAATTATTTGTACAAATTATTCTGACAATATGTAATAAAAACAAATATCTAAGAAAATGATAAAAATGTTTCAATACATTAATTGTGGATAAAAAAGGATATTCTTTTTGGGGTGTCTGTGGATGTGCGTTATTTCCGTTACACGTTGTAGATGTAATGCTTGATGGCAATAATCTTGAATTTATTGACAAAACCGTATTTCTAGGCATAACCATAGACTCAAAGTTGCAGTGGGGCGCGCACATCTCAGCCCTGTCTCGAAGGTTAAGTTCTGCCGCTTTCGCGGTCCGAAGAATAAGACAACTTACAGATGTTCCCACTGCTAAATTAGTTTACTACGCGTATTTCCACAGCATTATGTCATATGGCATTTTGCTGTGGGGCTCTGCTGCCGATGCAGAGTCTGTTTTTATTCTACAGAAACGTGCTATTAGGCCAATTTACTGCATGGGGCCCCGTGAGTCCCTGAGAAATACGTTTAAAGAGATTAATGTTTTAACAATGCCCTCACTATACATAATGGAGAATATATTGTATGTTCGTAAAAACCTTGATAAATTTAGTACAAATAGTGATTTTCATAGTATTAACACGAGAAGTAAAAATAAACTGGCAGTTCCAAGATTTAGACTAACTAAAACAAATACTAAATCTTTCCTAGGAAATTCTATCCGTTTTTATAACAAACTGCCTGATAGTATTATTAAATTACCAAGCAATAAGTTTAAAAATGCCGTGAGAGCCAAGCTGATAAGTAAAGCGTACTATTCAATTAGTGATTACGTAGATGATAGGCGCGCGTGGATGTAGTATCTCTGCACATGTCGTCTCCCTGGCAGTCGGCTAGCCTTTTATTTATTTTTTTTTTTTTCCTAGCCTATTGTGTCCCACTGCTGAGCAAAGGCCTCCCCCAAGTCTTTCCACGTTTTCTGTCCTGCGCCACCTCGAACCAGTCCTCGCGGTGTGCTTTCAAATCATCCCGCCACCGCTTTTTGGGCCGGCCTCGGCGGCGCTGTCCGTCTGTTGGCTCCCATTGTGTGGTGACCTTCGCCCAGCGTTCACCATTCATACGGCTGACGTGACCCGCCCAATCCCATTTCAGCTTGGCAGCCTTTTTGCCAACGTCGGTGATTTTGGTTTTGGAACGCAGCGTGGTGTTCCGGATTCGGTCTTGTATTTTAACACCAAGAATACTGCGTTCCATAGCTCTTTGGCAAACTCCAAGGCGGAACTTCTGGGAATCGGTGAGCGACCAGGTCTGAGCACCGTAGGTTAGGATGGGCAGGATACACATGTCGATGAGCTTTCGTTTTAGGGAGATCGGCAAATCTCCCTTCATTAGCTTCTTCATGGACCAGTAGCTTTTCCAAGCATTTTCGATTCGCCGCTCGATTTCTCTGTCTTGCCTGTTTTCGAAAGATACTAACTGGCCCAAGTAGATATACTCCTCGTCATACTGTATTTCCTGCCCATCTACCTCGACCCTACGCTTTGCTTTGTTAGTCATTAATTTCGTTTTAGACCGATTCATTGAAAGTCCCACCCTGAGGCTTGCCGTACTCAGTTCTTGGAGCATCGTCTGGAGTTCAAGAGCTGTAGGGGCAAATAGGACTATGTCGTCGGCAAACCGGAGGTTCGTCAGCCTCCTATTGTCGACTACAATACCCTTGGTGTTCCATAAGCTTGCCAATGTTCTAAATACTTCTTCGAGTGTGCTTGTAAACAATTTAGGAGAAAGCGGGTCACCCTGTTTGACACCATTGTTAATTTTAAATGATGGTCCAACGGCATCAAATTTTACGCTGGCAGAACTATTTGTATAAATATTTTTCAGTAAATCTATGTATGGTTTTTCTAATTTTTGGTTTTCTAATGATTTAAAAATTTCGGAATGTGTAACGCTATCGAATGCTTTCGTGTAGTCTACAAAGGCTAAATATAAAGGTTTGTTAAATTCTGTAAACTTTTCGATGATTTGGTTTAGGGTGTGAAGGTGGTCTGTTGTAGAGTAGTTAGGGCGAAATCCAGCTTGTTCTGGTGGTTGATGCTGGTCTAAGGTACTGTCGATACGATTGTGTATTATTTTAATAAAAGTTTTATATAAGTGCGAAGTCAAGCTTATCGGACGGTAATTACCAATATCACTTTTATCGCCTTTTTTATGTAACAGAACTATGTTTGAGTGACACATTTTGTGCGGGATTTCTCCTGATTTCAAAATAGTATTAAACAAGTTTGTGAGGTGGGGTATGAGTGTTTTAGACCCGATTTTTAACGCTTCAGTGGTAACTCCATCTTCTCCGGGGCTCTTGTTATAGCGCATCGTGGTGAGTGCTCTGTTCACTTCATACCCGCTGATTAAGGGAATCGTGTCGGGTAGATTGTAATCTTCGCTGTTATGGGTTTGGTCGTGGTTCGAATATAAAGACTTATAAAATTCAGTAGCTATATCCATTATTTTTTCTCTATTATAGTGTTTTGTGCCTTCCCTGTCTTTTAAGCTGTTGATCCAGGTTCGTCCCTTAGTGATTCCATGTTTCACTACCCTCAATGATGATTGGTTTTCTAACGCTATTCTGACTAAATGTGTGTTAATGTTTCTTAAGTCTCTTCTAATACTTCTTTTTACTTCTCTGTCTATTGCTCTGAATTCTGATGTACCTAATTCCTTTTTTGATCGTTCATTTATTAAGTCTATACTACCATCGGTTAGCTTGTTCTTGCGTTTATTTGTGTTTTTTAAATTCTTGCAGCTGTTCAGTACTCCGGTAACTATAGCGTTGTACTGATCTTCCGCTCCTAATTCGTCTACCTTAAGTTCTTTAAAATGATTAGTTAATTTTAAATTGAAATATTCTAAATTATTAATAAAAGGTTCTTTTGAGATTATTTTTGCTTTTTTTGTAAATAATTTTTGTCTGTGAAGTTTAAAGTCAAATCTAATTTTTGCGCGGATAGGTCGGTGATCGGAACTGTACTGAAATCTATTGAGAACACCTACATTTTTTATTATCTGTTTATCGGATGTCAAAATATAATCTATTTCATTTTTTGTAAAACCATCAGGAGAGACCCAGGTCCATCGACGTTGCGGTTTTTTCAAGAACAAGCTATTGGCTATGTACATATTTTGTCCAAAAGCGAACTGTGTTAGACGAACACCTCTCACGTTGCGGTCTCCAAAGCCAAATTTACCTATTACATTATCGTTGTCCATTTCTTGTCTTTTTCCTACCTTGGCGTTAAAGTCTCCAATAACCAAGTTCCAAGTACTCTTATTCTCGTCACATGCCTTGTTTATGAGATCATAGAATTCTTCCACGTCTTCATCACTATGTGCAGATGTTGGTGCATACACTTGAATAAGAGACATTGTTTTACTGGGCGTGAGTCTAAATTTAAGCACTGCTACGCGTTCTGAATACCCTACAAATTCTATAATATTGTTTTTCCATTTTTTTGCCACCATAAATCCAACTCCGTGTCGTCCATTGGTTTCCCCAAAATGGAAAAATATTGCATCGTCTCGTTCTTCTGTTTGTTCGCCAACCCTTCTAACTTCTGACAGACCGATAATGTCCCAGTTTATTTGCTTTAAAGCATGTTCGAACTCTATAAGCCTTTCATCTTGCATCAGCGTTCTCACATTATAAGTAAGGATGTTTATAGTATCAGTGTCCATTATACTACTTGCTCTGGTCGTTTGACGGTTAATCGATCTCACCCGGAGATTCTTAGCACCCCTGACTCCAGGGCCATGCTCACGCCCGTCTGCATCAACACAACCACTAGAGTCGCCGGGCACTTGGGGCCTGTTTCGGATTCGTCTACTCATCAAGGGGGGATTTGGACCATAACCCACCGCGCTGGTCCATAGCGTGTTGGTGGGCCGCCATTGCCTCGTTCGTTATTTAGCAGGATGCACCACGTGCAGGTGAGGTTGGCTTGGATCCCGAAAGATGTTGATTGGGACCCCTTACACCCCTTTATTATAATTTATTATTTTCTTAGCTTTCCCTTAGCGTCTACTTGAGGAGCTTTGACATGCCTTGACATTCCTGTTAGGGTTTGATTAGGAATACATATTTTTTGTATGTAAAACTATTATTATTTTATTTCCTTGTAAGCTATGCTTTGTACATGTATCAACATCGTAAACTTGGTAAAATAGTCGGGTTCCTATTTTTTGGTAATCATTTCTATTTTCTTTATTCAAAGCATTCTTTATCCTATATTTGTCTGTAATCTGCACATTTTACTAATTTGCGTTGTTGCTGCATAACTATTATTGTAAAACCTGTATTTTCTATATTTTAAAAGAGTAACTTATGGAGTTTCTTGCCGGTTCTTCTCCATAAGAATGACATTTTGGAACCGCGCAACTAGAGTCAGTAACGTTTTGAATGTGCCTGAGAAGGCCTACTCGAAATAAAAACCTTTTGATTTTGATTTTGATTTTGATTCAGTGCTTTGTTGAAGGATACTAAAGAGGCAAAAATATTGCCGTCGAGCGAAATAGGCAACATATTCGATGACGGGGTTCATATTTGAGAACTTAAACGTGACTCCCACTTGCCCACAACCAAATAGGCGCACGCAGAAATACGAGATGTAGATCTGATATCAAATTGTTTTTTAATTTTCCAACAGATCGGCTCAACTCGCTGTATCTGGTTTAATGTGTAATCAGGAGTATTTGCATTATTCGGATAAGTAACTCTCTAAACGTTCACAGACGCGCAGGTCAACTGACTCCTACAGTCTCTTTTGGAACAACCTTCACTTATTTCCTAATTTACTTGGCAGCCGCTCGACGGAGCCCTGCTACGCGTGGCTCCTATTTCTGTTCGTAGGGTAAGTAAGTAACCTAACGAATAGGATGACAGAGGCTTCGTTGCTCGCTTCGAACCTAACCTCACCGAATACGTATTTCCACAGCATTATGTCATACGGCATTTTGCTGTGGAGCTCTGCTGCCAATGTGGAATCTATTTTCACTCTCATTTTCATTCATGGAAAATATAATGTGTATTCGAAAAAATCTTCACATTTTTTGTAAATGAACTGTTACAAAATCGTAATGAACCATAATATGACACCAAAAATATATAATATGTATTACATAATATTTTGATTAGGCTATTTAATTGTATTATTAGCAAAAAAACTAAATTGGATTGTTAACATTTAGGTAAACAAAGGAGCAATCGGCGAACGAAAAACCGAGGATTACATCGCAAGATAATAATATATTATGTGAATCAATGACATACAAATGGCGCCACGCGCTATCACATCTAATATGTTGGTTCATTATAACAAAAGCACGTAAAGTTTCGTAAAAAGTTTAAATGTATATATTTTGATGAATTAATAATATTCCAGCAAATGATCGATAGTCGAATTATAGTTAAATCAGGAACGTATCGCTTGTCATTTCTAGGTCAATTTCACAACCTGTCAACAGTTTCAGTATTTCTTGAAAGAATACAACTCTGTCCGTTGTAAGAGTATCACTTTGACAAACTGTAAAATTGATCAAAACGAAGCGAACAACACGTAGCTGATCGAAAACGACGTTAGATGTTTAATTGGAACATTTTTATTAGAAAAGATACTGGGTTGTTATAGGGGCAGCCGGTAATTTTAACTAATGTTTAAAAAAGGAGGTTATTCTCAATTCGGATGTATGTCTTTTTAAGGTCAATCGCGCATAATTTCGTCGCATGCTAGCTGATTTAAATTTTTGTTGTTGGGAAGGGTATACTTTGCAAACGGTCCCATAATCACCAAGTCGGGATAAGAAGATGAATCTTTAGCAAACAACAGGGAATTAATCCAATTTTATAGGAAAACGTACGGCAATTAAGGTATTTTTTACCTCAAATAAAGCATTTGTGCTCAATAAGAACAACTCTACCGACAGATCTGATGATGATGCCAAGAGACAAGCACCGGAACTCCATAATAAGACGATGTATCCTGGCCGTGTTTGGGTTTGTTGGAATTGTACCGGTTTGCATTTTTAAAGGGTTCGTAGCTTAGGTTATGTTATATTAACTATTATTATTTTACACATTTTAATGCTTTAGTATTTGAGAAGTCGGTTTCATTTTATGCCGTCACTGATTGATCTGTCGTGTAATTATTTTAAGTGGAGAGGTTCTTTCGATCAACGATTGTTTTAATGAAATTGTTTGACCTTAATTCCAATAAAATACGAGTATATAGTTACTTGAAAATAATACGATTTAAAAGTTTTACAAAAAACGATTTTACCTTACAATAACTTTATTATTATTGGTAGAAGACAACTAATTTTAATGAATTAGATGTAAAATTTCGAAATGAATGTAAAACATTTTTTTTTATACGATCATTAAATAATGTTGTTAAAACTTATATTTAACCTGTTTATTCCATTCCATGGAAACTATAAAATGGATTCTTCTAAATAAAAATATTAGACTTGTAGTTCAATATTATCCTTAATTTCAACATTTACCAAGGCTTTAAGATAATAAGATTAACCAAGAAAATGGTGAAACTCGAAGGACACCATGACAAAACAAATATGGCGGAGGTTGTCCTTATTATGTTACGCTTTGAATAAATGCGTGTTCGAAAGTAACAATTAGCGAAAAATATGTTGATGCACTTATCTATTTTATTTAAAACAAAAAATCTGTTCTGGCGGCAAGCAGGTTAAAACAATAATGATTTATAATTATTTTCATACCAAAACACAACAAGCTGCTTATAAGTTCAATGTTTACAAAATCACGCACGATTCGCTAGTCGCATTTCCGCTCTTTTAGTAATTAATATGCTCATTGGCAATTAACTGATGAGTGATGTGGTACATTTTACTTTACTGCATCCTAATTCTTAAGGAGCCTGTGACTTCAAACTTGTTACAAATGCGATCAATGGTGCTTATGTCTGATCTTAGGAAAACGAATATAAGACATTTTCAAGAAAATAAGCAACGACTGCCTGAGCCAAACCCCCATACACAAAAACTCATTATGTCACCCTGTGGACCTGTGCCATTTCCAGACTACAGTTGTGAAGAACTAACCACACAGTGTTCAATCCCAAATATTTTCGAGAATTTAGGTCTATAAAATATCAATCTAGCAATGCAGTGTAATAACAAAAATAGCCAGCCCCGGAAACCAACTGGATCAGGCTATCGCTTACCAGATCCGATCCGATAAGACACTAGCGCACACTATGCGATACTTGACAACAACTGGTTACCTCCGCCATGACCGATTACAATGCCCTACAAGGGCACTGCTAAATCAAAAACCAAAGACTAGGGGAACCAGGCCAATACAATACAAACGAACAACAAGGAACACACAAGAAACCCAAACTACAAGTTTGTAAAACGGAATAATAATTTTAAACGTGATTATACATCAATTATTAAGTCGGAAACTAAGTCATAAGTGACAAAACAGACACATTTACGATCTTCAAGTACAAGCCCACCTTACCCAAGTGGAACCAGACCTGAGTCAATAGAGCTTTCTAGCAAAGCTATCTCATGTCAAGGACAAGCTTAAAATGTTTGGAAAACTAAGAAAACACGCAAACCTCCATTAACTTCGCTGTCTCCTATGGTTTCATTGACCGAAAGAAAGAAAGTTTGGGACATTCTTTACCACAACCAAACTCTTATTAACTAATATCTTAAATTGAATTCCTGAATTGCTGTCATGAAAATACCACAAAAAACACTTTGGAGAGAATAACAAAGCGTGCGACAAGCGATTAAAGGACATTGAGTTATTATTAAACCGCAGTTTATCTATTTAATTTCTCCCGTTCTCGAAGCGAGCGAACGTAATTCATGTTTGGTTACTTTAGACCCTGCGGACGGGAATAAGATCGACGGAGCCCCGCTCCGTTGAGCTGCTACCAGGTCAATTAGGAGAGAAGTCTAGGCTGTGACATGTACAGCTAGACTTTAAAGTCGCACGAACTTGACCTAGCGGTCGCATGAACTTGACCTTGAGGTCATATGAACTTAACCTTGAGGTCGCATGTACTTAGTAAATGTTTTTTTTTCTGATTATTGGTTAAAATTTTATGGCAATTATGTTTAGGGATTTTAGCGCTATGTTAAATACAGTAGAAGTTAGGAAACAAACATATTAGGAATAATGATATTATAATTTCATTTCAAAAACACTTGTGTTATGAACACCACCGGTAGCACTACAAGTAGTATATAATAGAATAAAAACTTTACGATGACAAATTTTCGGAAAAGTTTTCAATTTTTCAAAATTCAATTTTGGATAAAGAACTTTAGGTGAGCCAATATGAACCCGAACTCGCAGTATGCGGTTTATGGCAAATTGAAAAGAAAACTACTGACTAGATCTCGTTCAAACTAATTTTCTATCAAAATCAAAATCAAAATCAAAAGTCATTTATTCAAACTAGGCTACAATGTAGCACTTTTCGAACGTCAATAATTTAATAATTTTAATAGACAGCACCCCATCGCCCACCCTTCACCGCTTCCTGTGCTTTCGCTACGGGAGAAGAAACGGCGCAACAAACTCCCCAGCAGCACGCTGTCTTTCTAATACATTATAATAATATAGCAAAGTAGGAACCGTGCCAGATAAATCAATATTTTAGGTCATTAAAAAAAAAAAAAAAACAACTCGTAACTACTGAGCCCAAGGTCAGCAGACCGACCAGCCACCGCATGGAAGTTTGCATGGTAATGTTGTACATCATTTATGTTTTTCTTTTAGTTACATCTTTTTCACACCCATTTTACCTCTTTGCATCATTTTCTCTTAATAATTTTATTCTTGTCTTCGATAGTATCAGGATAACTAATTATTCTGACACTATCGAAAAAAAGCTGCTGTGACATATGGACAGACAAACAGACAGACAACAATGACGAATGTATAAGGGTTTCGTTTTTGCCATTTGGCTAAGGAATCCTATAAAAGAGATTTCTTCGAAACGAAACTTGATGTTAACCAAAGTCTCTAAAACTTTCCTAAGACTATGATCATTAGGCGTACGCTGCAAAAAACGATAATTATTTATAACTATTTTTTTTTTATATAATATATATTTGTAGTACTTACAAACATCGATACCTGACTATTACCATATTTTTAGTGAATAGACGGCGCCACATATCCTCTTAGGTTTTGCTAAATGTTCAAGCGACACAAAATCGGTGTCTCATTGCTCTACATTCCTAGACCTTCTCTCTGGTGTCGCCCACCTGCTGTGTACGGTACAATAGGAGGCCTATCTGTTGAGCCGGTGAGTCACCGTTTGCCAATTTAATAGATTCTCATATATTGATGCCTGGTTCCATTCATCTAACATAATCCAAAAACCAATAGCCAAAATAAGTTATACGTCCACAATTCACAATAGTTTTTTAGCTACCTTGGGCCGTACATGTCTGTTCTTCCTTGGAGCAGGGGCCAATGGCCCTCGGTAGATGCCCCATCAACTGTAACAGTTTTCCACAAGGCCTTTGCACTAGACTAGTCCCCGTGTAAGCCTTTAAAAGGGACGGGAAGAGCGTGCCCCCTTGAAAGTATTCCATGAATTAAAGGAGCTTAAAAACGTGGCCTTCTCTACGATCTTAATAATTTATATATTTTTTTCAAAAGCTTAAAAGACACCCAGAATATTATGTTGCCATTTAAATGTAAATGACTTCTTGTGAGGTGGCATAACAGTGTGGATCTCGTACACATAGTCGAGTCTCTTCAATCTACTCACCGTTCTAAATAACCTAATGACTAAAATGCATTTATTTTAGATTATGCTGGCAAAGCCTTTTCAAAAATTAACGTTTAACATGACGGATTCTACCCACCTCATCAAGGAGGTCTGAGGCTGGGTGCAGATGATCCATCCTATTTAATTGATAGTTTTCTTCTTATGGAGTTTTCGATGTAATGTTTGATTTACTATTAATAATAATATATAATATGAAGAGGATCACGTGGTAAGGAAGGTGATGAACATGAATGTGGATGGATATAGTGGAAGAGGACGACCAAAGAAACGATGGATAATCCATCCATCGTTTCTTTGGTCGTCGTGTGAAAGATGATATGGCTGCAAAGAGTGTGACTTGCGAGATGACGTCAGATAGGAACGTGTGGAAGAAGAGGACATGCTGCGCCGACCCCAAATAATAATAATTGGGATAAGGGCAGGGAAACGATTATGAATAATATATATATATATATATGCTTTTTTAAACCTTAAGGTATAAATAAAAAATGTATCTGAAGGTCTATGTAGGAGCACTACACATGCAGTTTGCACTTTTCTATTTAATTATTCTTAGATAATGTTATTCAACTTTTATTGATAGGTACGTAAAAGATACTTGCATACAAACATTTTTTAATAGATATATCTATTGTCAGATGGGAATTTATTGCCAAATGCGAGAATAACAGACAACACAACCCGTGGGACCTGTACGTTTTGAAGGTACCTTATTATTGTGAAATAATGGTGCCGTTCCTGAGGTGATATCTGCTGGGTATACCCTCGTTACAAAGCTGGTTTGTTCAGTATTTACATTTTGTCTTACAATAGGTTCTTTAGCAGGTGGGGAATATTGTAGGGATGGTGGCGCACTTCTTAGTATATTATGAATGTCGTGCTGAACGTCAATTAGTACTAAATCATCAATGCGCGGTGTATTTAAAAAACCTAATTGTAATTTATCCGGAAACTGCACCGTAGAAGTTGGTTTTTCGCAGCTAAAGCTCGCATATGGTGCTGGGCCACACAAAAGATCTTCCTCTTCAATGTAGTCCTCAACGGTCACACGGCGCTCAACAGGTTGAGGTCGATCGCTTTTCATGATTACTGGTTGAAAATTTTTCAATGACATCTGAGGACGTCGCCGCAGTGAAATTGACGTCGCTGAATGTAGAGTACTGACAGTCATAGCAAGAAATAGGAAAACTCTCTGCATCACGTATTGTTTAATTACCATTGGCCATATCTGCAAGTGGTCAACACAAAATAGTGGCGGAATTGTGACGGTGTAAATATTCAAACTCCCAATCAGATTGTTGTGTTCTGGTGTGGAACGTATTTCATAGCTTGTTGCGATTAAACTCTAGATAACATACGTAAATAGAAGGATTTCAAAATATAAGAATTTGGCCACCTTTTCTTACTTTTTTATTTTGGTGCATAATGCAGTTATAACATTATTGTTCATTAATCTCCTTTATGTCATTAGTAATTGACAAAATATTTAGAAACTGTTACTTGTTCTTTACTTTAGATATTACTTTTTTTGGGAATAAACACGATTAACATTATTTCGCAACGTTCACACCACGCGATCTAGTCTCAATTAACTTGTATCACGACTGAACAACTGATGAACATGAGTAGTCATGATTGTTGAAGTCTACAGCGTGCAACCTAACAGTTTAAGGCATGGGCGTGCGCGCTTGTTGTTTGCGTAGTTATTTACAAAAGAGAAACCTGCAGGTTCGAACCCAAGGTAGTTATAGCACCAACGTGAGGTCGGAGTTATTGGTACTCTCTTAATTGGGTACTTGACTGACTTGGATATACAAAAAACGAATTAGTCCGTCAGATAGATTTCCAAAAAATATTAGCCTCTTTTTATAGATAGCTCCAAAAGTTATCGCGTCAATAAAATTGGAGACGATGCGTCGAGTTAAATTTTCATGTGATGTTACGTCACAATGCACTTTTTAATGACGAGTGACGGTACTGCCTCTCTTTTATTTGTTATATTTAAAAATATTTAGGGGGTATTTATAAATACAACAAACGTAATTATTAAGCAATTTTCACTCGATCTTAATAAACAAGTAGATTAATAGACTTAAAATTAGTAAACCTACCTGGGAGAATGCCAGGCGCCATCTGGTTGGGGAGCATTGTTAACAGTATTTCCTGGTCAGGGGCGCCTGACATTCGTCCGCAATAGTATTCACTCATAAAATATGCGTTATACATAGTTACGCCACTTTTTGTATAATTTCTTATTATAATAATAATTATGTGTCCAGACCGATTTCGGCCACGGCGCGGCGGCCAGTGTTACTATGACACCAGCCAGCTACGCAGGGCATATTATAGTGCACAAACGTGTGCGCAAACACAGGTGTACTTTATACTCCTTTTCTCTCATAGCCCGATGGGTCGGTAATCCAACATGACTGGAGAGAGATCAGGCGCAGGACCCACATTTTAACGTGCCTTCCAAAGCACGAAAGCTGTGATATGTATTTCTTAAACGCACACAACATTCGAAAAGTCAGTGCGCGCCGTGGGGATCAAACTCAAGACCTCTGCTTTACAGGCCTACGGTCTTGCCACTAAGCTATCACAGCTTCTATTAAACTTAAGAGATATAATAAATTATAACGGTTTACTGACGCGTATTTATCGGGGTCGCGAGTCGAAGTCGATTAGATCGCGGTCCCCCTGCCGCGTCAGCTCATGATTAAGGACTCCGGTTGGATCCGAAACTAGTCGGGCTATCCCGATAAATACGCGTGAGTAAACCGTTATAATTTATTATATCTCTTAAGTTCTTCTCACGAAAGTTATTATAAAAATTTCTTATTATCCTGCATGTTGTTTTTGCTTATAATTCGTTAAGCTAGAAGCTGTGATAGCTTAGTGGCGAGACCGTAGGACTGCTAAGTCAGTGGTCTTGAGTTCGATCCCCACGGCGCGCACCGACTTTTCGAATGTTGTGTGCGTTTAAGAAATAAATATCACAGCTTCCGTGTTTCGGAAGGCACTTAAAAATGTGGGTCCTGCGCCTGATCTCTCTCCGGTCGTGTCGGATTACCGTCCCATCGGGCTATGAGAGTAAAGGAATAGAGAGTGCACCTGTGTTTGCGCACACGCTTGTGCACTATAATATGTCCTGCGTAGCTGGCTGGTGTCATAGTAACACTGGCCGCCGTGGCCGAAATCGGTCGGACCGCTATTAAAATTAATTCGTTAAGCATTAGACATAAATTAATAACGTGTTTGTATCCTAGTATGTAAGAATTAATGTATTAACTGTTGGCAAACGTTAATAAATAAATACCTACAATAAACGTGATTTTTTATTATAGATGGTAGTACGGAACCCTTCGCGAGTCCGACTCGCACTTGGCCGGTTTTTTTGGAAATCTATTTGACGGACTAATTAGATTTTTGAAGTCTAATACCCAATTATACTATAATACGCCACGAAATTATCGCAGTTTATTTCCAATATCTAATATTTTCAAATCTTTTGAAATGTGTTTCCTTTAATATCCGTAAATAAGAATAAAACTTTACCTTTGTTAAACTATCATTCCTTTGCATACTACTTATATTGTAAAAGCGAAAGTTTGTAAATATGAATGGATATATTAATGTATTTAAGAGATATATAACGGTTTACTCACGCAGTATTTATCGGGATAGCCCGACTAGTTTCGGACCCAACCGGAGTCCTCAACCATGAGCTGACGCGGCGGCGGGGTCGCGAGTCGAACAGTTGTTTTTCGAGAGTATAATATGTATGTTTGTATAATTGTTTGCATGCTCTGCAGCCTAAACAGCTTGATGGATTTTGGCTTGAAAGGTGTTGTTAGATTTGTATTTACGGTGAGAGTGACACTAGGTATATCAAAATATAAAAAATAAAACAAAATGGCAGATTTTTGTCGCCAAATTCGAATATGGCTCACTCTATATTATAAATTTTTCCCGACTTCACAGAAAGGAGTGTAATGTTTTTCAATTGTATGTAGATATCTTTGTTTCCTGCTACAGCCTGAAAGGCTAAAAGAATTTTAACGTACGTGATCTCGTTAGGTTCTTGATAGCGCGAGTGACACAAGATTCATGAGAAAAATAAAAAATAAAATAGCGGATTTCGGCACCCATATTGTGAGGTAAAAATTTTTTTTTACCAATCCCATCAAGTGTATCAAAATAAAGGGTTTTGAATAACAATTCAAAAATGTGTTATGTCTTGTAGTTTTAATTTCAAATGAAAGATAACGTTTAACGAAAATAAAATATAAAATCGTACTAACTTACAAGTTGTGGATTAAACATTCTAAACTGAGCCACTTATTTATATAAAAAAATATCCAAAAAGTCTGAAATAAAATAATTATTAAAAAACAAAAAACCCGATTGCAAAAAATAATCACTTACTAAAAAGAGAAAAACAAGCTCTATACTTTAGTGTGAAGATTATACAGTATACCGTACATTAAAATTATTGCAGGCGGGACAAACAGTTTACTTAGATTTCTACAAAAGGGTTTAACTAATGTTCAACTAATGCTAGATACAGATTGTACTGATTGTAGATTTGTGTGTCCCGCCTGCATTAATTTTAATGTACGGTATACTGTATACTCTTCACACTAAATTATAGAGCTTGCTTTTCTCTTTTTAGTTAAGGTTATTTTTGCAATAGGGTTTCTTGTTCTTAAATAATTATTTTGTTATTAAAGACATGGGGTCAATTTATTGATTGAATCAACATAATTATATTTAATGATATAAAAATAATGTGCAATATATTATTATTATACAACGTTGATAAAAGCGAGAGGCATTAAATGAAACCACATATACTATAAGTGCCTACTGCTAATCCGAAACTATTAAAAAAAAGTTTTCAAGAAGTATACGAAAAAACTTTTTTCAAAGAACTTAAATAGCTTAATTATTAACTTAAAATGTAAACACCCTTAATAAAAATTTACACTGACGTGCGGTGACCTGCGTAACAAAACGGCAACATCGCATTTGTACCTATCGCATAGCGCGTGCGGCGGGCTCACACACAGCAGAGCGGCCGGGTTTGATGTAGACGATAATGTAAACAAGTGGTGTAGGTATCGTTGGAAAGTATGATCAATGATCATAATAAACAATAATAATTCATTGTTATACTTACACATTAAATCTTCAATTGTTGGAAATGTCCGCCGTTTGCATTAATACACAAGTTATAACGACGTATAATATTGTTATTTAATCGTGCAACAAAATCTCTGTTTGTTGAATTTTTTAATTTATGAAACGCTAAAATAATTCGGTTTTTAAGTTCCTCTACGGTATTCACGTCTGTTGCATACACTTCACCTTTCACAAAACCCCACAAAAAAAAGTCCATCGGAGTGAGATCCGGGGACCTTGGTGGCCATCGTACTGGTCCAAATCGACCAATCCACTGCTGTCCAGTGAAGTCTGAAGCAGTGTATGTAGCACGAGGCATTATGGATGTCTTACGTACGTAATTTACAAAATTATTAAAAACTGCACACACAACTAAACTTAAACTAACTTGTCCTGTCACAACATAAATCACTATCTTAGAATAAGAAGTTTGGTGTCGTATCACAATAAAAACTTAACAATATTAGAGAATATTGAAAACCGGACGCGTGAGCGACAATAATTTGTGCTTAATTGCTTAACGTGCACCCCGGAAGCGACGCGTCTTCGCACTAAACAATGTAACCTACTTATCCGAGTCACCGCCGCCGTCGCCCGCGCAATAGCAACAGACTGATCTATTTCTATTTCTGTTACGCTTATTACATTAGAGTGAGATGACCGTGATCTGTACTTTCTTTTAAGGAAATATTTGGTAATAGTTTGTTTGTATTGCAAACTTACGATGCGGAGCGGCAACGTCGCGTGAATTTTGTTGTTTTGCGGTGAATGACTCTTAGATAACTATGCCTATAAAACTTAGTCACCTAATCAGGAAGATACAGCATGTTCAAACTAAAAAAAAACTAAAAAAATATCCTGTGACTAAACTATTGCTTACATTGATTTGATTTTTGTTGTGTAGCCTTATAATGACATACAGAATATGTGGTTTCATTTAATGCCTCTCGCTTTTATCAACGTTGTATATGTTAAATATTTGTAATTTAAACAACCAACTCAGTTCTAATCAGCGAAAAACGTTGAAGGGTCTATTATTATCTTAGTGATAATGAAGGGGAGCGAGTTAACAACGTATCTGTGAGATATTCTGTACATTAATGTAAAAAAGGTAAAACAGCTCTACGGAGGCTTCTTAAGCATAGCGGTGCTGCAGGGGGCACCTTTTATCATTCATAAGCAAAAGACAAAACAAGCCGCATCAAATTGACCATCCAACTTGGTGTCTTATAGAACCATGGAGTGGGTCAACCCCATTGAGATCTATTCTATTCTATATTTTAAATTACAAGATAGGACAACGGAGACGTTGCATGAAATTAATGTTGTTCGTCGAACGTCGAACTAGTTTTTGGTCCAACTATATCGACTAATACTTATTTACAGTGACTGCACGGATAGCCAAGTAGTATACAAGACAAGAATTGTGCGTTCCACAAATGCTTGTCCTGAGTCTGGGTGTCTCTGTGCATGTGAGTTGAATGTCTGTGAAACCCCCTGCGATACAAGGAGTGCGAGAGTCGTTTAAAAAGATATGTATATATTTTTCTACAATTGGCTTCGCTTCCTAGATGATAATAGAAATTCATTTGACAGTAAGAATTTCTTCTCATTTGTCTTGATTTTTTACCATTAGCGGCATAAACGGTATATTTTCTGTAATAGACGGTTAGACATGTGAATAGCGAGTTCCGCCATATTATGTTGTTCCGTTAGTTTTAAAACTGACAGTATTTTTTACGGTAGAAGCACATGTCTTCTTTTACGTTTAATTGCTTTTGATCTCACAAGTTTAATCTTCCATAATTGATTCAAATAAATAGTACTTCGCTCTGAGATAATATGATAATTTTATTAAGAATTATAAATGAACCTATTTTTATCACATGTTTATCTCTTGATTGTGACAGGGCAAAAAAAATAATTATAGTCTTGATTTTTGTTTAATAAAATCGCTACATTAAATGTATAACTTAAATTATTAACTTACATAATTATAAATGGTTAAATCTGAAAACATTTTCAGAAGGAGCCCATCTTTTTGTTTCACACTTACACTTTAGGTGGCTGCTAGTCAGGCGAACCTTTGTTCACCTGATATGGTCCAATTTATTACCAACTTATAGCCATTTGAAATAGATGAGCCAAACCAACATAATAGTTTATATTGTTTTGGCTCATCTTTGGTGCCTAGATCCGGCTATGGGACAGGTACCATTTGTATTGATGTTCCTGGGCACTTTTTTAGTTATAGCTATAACCTGAAAACCGCTCTAAGGTTTGTTTCACTTTAGGTCGATACTTTGCCTAATATCTTACTTTGTTTTCAAATGTTACGAATTGCTACACTAACAGAAGATTTACTTATCCGTGGCACTCTAGTTAACAGGAACTTTGCTAATACATGTTTGAACGGTGACATATTTCGTATAGTTGAAAAACTTAAAAATTTTGGAATTACTGCTGGTGTAGTGTGCACAAATATAGGCGAAGGAAGGACACTTTTGGATTGTTGAGGCGCGCTTCTAAACTTTACCTTAATCTGTGGTAAAAGAGCTAAGTTTGGTACCTTTCTCGTTTTCGAAGGCCAAGTCACTGAACTTTGGCGTATTAAAGTCATTTGTGTCGTTTTAGTGTTTTGTTCTTCATGGTTCAAATTTGTTGTTTTTTTTACCAACTTTTGTTTATTTATCCCAGTAGTAATAACGATCGGTTTTTTTTGCATGTCAGGATTTACTGTGTTCGTGGTAATTTTTCTCAAGAGCAGGTACTTTGGGCGCCTCGCTTTTTCTGTTTCGAATGTTGTATCATACAAATTTTCACTTGCATGCCAAGGTGTTCGGGCTACGAGTGCTTCATATCGATTTTCTATTGAGTGCCCAAAAGTTGGTATTAGCTTTTCAGTGATCAAAGTTGTCGATATTTCCATTAACTTTTGTTTATCTTTCCCAATAGTTAAGACAGTCCGATTATCTTTTTTATCTGGCTCTATTGTTTCCGAAGTAATTTCTCCCAAGAGCAGGTATTTTGGGTGTTTCACCCTTGTTTCTCTCTTTTCTGTTTCAGATGTTATTGCACGTTGATCCCCAATTGAATTCCAAGAGTTTGATTCTATTCGTATTTTTAATGTTGTATCATATCGATTCGTATTATAATTATCTTTTATATCAGGTTTTATTGTTTTCATAGTAATTTCTCCCAAGAGCAGGTACTTTGGGCGCCTCTCCTTCTTATTTACCTTTTCTGTTTCTAATGTATCGTAGAGATTTTCACTTGGATGCCAAGGAGCTCGGGCTACTTGTGTATCCAGTATTATTTCAAATTGATTTTCAATTGAATGCCCAGAAGTTGTTTTGTTTACCAACTTTTGTTCAGCTTTTCCATTAGTTATGATAGTTCGATTATTTTTAATATCTGGCTTTATAGATTCCGTAGTTGTTTTTCCCCAGATCACATCTTTTTGACGCATCATCTTTTTATTCAGCTTGTCTGTTTTTAATGTTGTATCATATGGATTTTTACTCAAACGCCTAAGCGTTGATTTTTGTTGCATTTCTGACATCATGTTGTATCGATTTTTAATTGATTGCCCAGAAGTCTGTTTAAGTTTTTGTAAGATTAAAGTAGTTAAGTTTTTTAAAAACTTCTGTTCAGATTTCCTAGTAGATATAACAGCCGGTTTAGTTTTTAAATCAGGTTTCATTGTAACCGTAGTAGATTTTCCCCAGATCTGAATATTTGGACGCAACACTAAACTTTTTGTCTTTACTGTTCTCAGTGTTGTATCACGTTGATTCCCAATTGAATGCAGAGCACTTGGTTTGTTTAGTATTTTTAATTTTGTGTAAAATTGATTATTAAGTGAATACCGAGAAGTTGGTTTTTGTTGTATTTTTAATGTTGTGTCATATAGATTTTTAATTGAATTCCTAGAAATTGGATTTTCTTGTATTTTTAATGTTGTATCATATATATTCTTAGTATAATGCCAAGGAGTTGTTTTTTGTCGTATTTCTAATGTTGAGTCATATAGATTTTTAATTGAATTCCTAGAAATTGGATTTTCTTGTATTTTTAATGTTGTGTCATATATATTCTTAGTATAATGCCAAGGAGTTGTTTTTTGTCGTATTTCTAATGTTGAGTCATATAGATTTTTAATTGAATGCCCAAAAGTTGCTTTAAATTCTTCAGGGTTCAAAATTGTTGATTTTTCTAGCAACTTTTGTGTATCTTCCCTAATAGTTATATCAGTCCGATTATCAATTATAACAGGGTTTATAGTTTTTGTAATGGTTTCTTCCGAGAAAAGGAATTTTAGATCCATTTTTTGTGTCTTTTCTGTATCTTGTGTTGTATCATAAAGATTATCAATTGAATGTTCTTGTGTTTCTAATGTTGAATCATATAAATTCCCAAAAGATGGCCAAGGAGTTGGTTCTTGTTCAACAGATTTCAAAAATTCATCTACCACGTCTTGTTCTTTTTTCAAAGTAGTTATATCCATCCGTTTAAGCGTAATTGTTTTTCGAGTAGGTTCTGTAACGTAATCAGATTCTGAGTTTGTAAACTTTATATTTTTGGCGTTTGATATTAAATGAAATATGTTTTCAATTGATTGTCCGGGAATTGATTCTTCACTCAAATGTTTTGCGAACTTTTGATGTTGTTTCCAGCGAGGTTCTTCAACAAGTTTACGCTTTATTGTTATTCTAGTGGGTTCCTCACAGCTGTAATCGGGAAAAGAGATGGGACCACATATCGGTTTTATTACATTTACAGAAGTTTTTCTTGTCGCTGACGTTACGGTTTCCAACAACTCCCATATCGAATTAGGATAAAAGTCTAACGATGCAATATTCCCGAAATACAATTCAATTACAACAACAGTATAAAAAAATGTATTGTGCATTACGTAGAAGCTAACAATCGGTAACCATATTTATAAAAAAGAAGTTATATAGAAACATAGTCGGCCTGTAAATCGACGTCTAAGTGGCAATCAGATTGTTTTTTCACGGTATTGAGATTATTATTTTAACCCGCTCCTAACCCAGTGTTTTTTTTTTGAAAGAAAAGAAACGTATCGTCAAACACAAAAAGGTTGGTCAAATAGTTTTAAATACAACTAAACATCAGGTATACAGGAAATAAACCGACTTTAAGGCTGTATCTTTTTTCTTTTTATTTAACAAACGGAAATGATGGTTTCTTGCATACCGTTCTTGTATTTATGAGTATAATACAAGAACGGTAGTTGTCCATGCAAAAACGTGTCCACACCTCCTGAGTTGTCGTTGTACAAACAACGCCTCCATTCCACACACTTTGGACCATCGGAGAACATCTGTGTTGGGAACGCGATCCTGCCACCTATTTAAGTTCCTATTAAACAGATGGTTTCCTAAATAAGAAACCAGACTGTTTTTTTTTTCTTTTTTATAATATTATGTTTTGTTATGTGTAATTTCTTTTAGTTTTTTTAGTTTATTGAAATGTTATGTTTTGCATTTGGTTTTTTCTGTAACTGTTGATATTGTTTTTGGTTTATAAATAGTTTCTAGCTTATAATATTTTATTCAAATACTTGTACGCCGGAAACAACAAGATTTTCTGTAACATCTTTCCTGTACCACATTCCTACAAATAAAAATGTTCTATTCTATTTTATTCCATTCTATTCTATTCTTAATTCTTGAGTTGGACCTCAGACACCTAACTCGACATTTTTAATATCTGAGTTACACGGGCACTACGTCTCCCCACCATACATATGCACAGGCATTACAAAAACATTACCTTAGCCTTCGTACTATCTCTACTCTTAATGAAGATGTGATATCCTAATGGTAAGACCGTAGGACTGCTAAGTCAAAGGTCTCGAGTTCGATGCTTGGAATTCGAATATGGAGATGATTGATAGAATGTGTTAAATGTACGCTTCTCCGTCACTAACTAAGGAAAATTGTGGCTTCTTTTAATACATTAAATGCCATTTAAATGGAAAGTGGTGGCTCACCGATTTAAAAAATGGGCCCCCTATTGTAGCGCCACGATAGGCAGCAGGTGGGCAACACCAGAGAGTAAGGCTTGGGATGTAGAGAGGTGCGACACCGATTTTGCCATCGCGGGTCATAGACTCGGAGCGGGTTTCCTCGTTATTACAACATTAGACACTTCCACCCCCGAGCATATAGCTCTAGCGACCCCTCTCTAGCCAGCCAGTTAAGGCAAGAAAGAGCTGGGAGTCCTCATGAAGAGTGACCCCCTGGGGTATTCAGGTTCCGTTGTGTCGCCACTAACTAACAGCTCGCCACAAGCTGCCCTGCAGCTCCTACATATGCTCCTACATAGACCTTCAGATACATTTTTTATTTATACCTCAAGGTTTGAAAAGGCATACTAATATGCCCTCAGGTCTTGCGTTATCCCCATGATGAGGTAACGACTTGCCCCGAGGGGCTTATTATTATTAAAGGAGACTTATCATGCTTACGTCTCGTCTGCCTTGGGATTTGGGTTAATATTTTGGGGTAATGCTACTACTAATGAAGACGTGTTTATGCACAAAAAAGTGTATTCGGGCGATTTGTAAGTTACAACGCACAGATAAAGATAGATACCTGTAAACCGAACTTTCAAAGATTACGACTAATGACGTTCAAAATCAAAATCAAAAGGTTTTTATTTCGAGTAGGCCTTCTCAGGCACTTTCAAAACGTTACTGACTCTAGTTGCGCGGTTCCAAAACGTCATTCTTATGGAGAAGAACCGGCAAGAAACTCCATAAGTTACTCTTTTAAAAATAGAAATACAATTTATATTCTACAATAATAATTATGCAACAACAACGCAAATTAGCAAAATATACAGATTGCCAAATAGGGGATAAAATATTCTTTAAATAAAGAAAATAGAAAATAATTACAAAAGAAAGAGGAACCCGACTATTTTACCAAGTTTACGATGTTGATATATGTATAAAGCTTATGGGCACAAAGAAATAAAATAATAATAATCTTACATACAAAAAATATGTAGTCCTAATCGAACCCTAACAGGAATGTCAAGGCATGTCAAGGCTTCTCGAAACAGACGCTAAGGGAAAGCTGAAAAATACGCAGTAATAAGAATACTATATTATAATAAAAAGCTAGCAGAATGCCAGGGAGACCACATGTGCAGAGATACTACATCCACGCGCGCCTATCCTCTACGTAATCACTAATCGAATAGTAGGCTTTACTTAACAGCTGAGATCTTACGGCATTTTTAAACTTATTCCGTTGCCATCACTTTATACAGGGTGACTTTGAAGTCGTGGGCAATATTTTAAACTGAGACACTATTAATGATACTAATAGCATTAGGGCTACTTTTACGCAAAAAAAAAAAAGAAAAAAAAATGGTGGAGTGTGGGGCTTAGGCCGTGAGGCGGCCCCGTACCCACTAAAACCCCCGGGTTTTCGGCGTGCGCTACCATGGAGGGGTCACGGGAAACCAAGACGATTACTTCCGCGACCCCTCCGGCGCCTGGCCGGGCGTCGGATGCCCGGCCCCGCCGGGGGGAACTAGGTAACTACCTGCATTATTATTTTATTTTTAAGTAAAAATAGCCCTAACGCAATTAGTATCATTAATAGTGTCTTAGTTTAAAATATTGCCCACGACTTCAAAGTCACCCTGTATAGTTGAGGTTAACAATAATATATTATGTTCGTGAAAAATAATTTACATTTATATTATACAATTTTATAGAAAGTCAACGTCGATCTGATAAACTTCACTTAACTAAAACCAAAACCAATTCGTTATATATACCTACTTCCGTGTGGTGTCCGGATATAAAGAATAGCACCACCCCATCTCCTCCACTGAGTGTCGTAAAAGGCGACTAATGGACCTTAAGACCCAGTGCCCTGTACCAAACAACCAACAATCACATTCCCAAAGAGGGTTAGTGTCAGGCAGGCGGCCGACTATAAAACCATAGCCAAAACTTTAAGCAACATGTCTAGAAGACGTGTTGCGCCGACCCCAAGTGAAATGGAATAAGGGCAAGAAGATGATGATGAATTTGTTATACAAGAGTATCTATGCAATGGCGCCAAAATTGTACAATCACTTGCCAAAGTATATTAAAGACTACAAGAATGTTATTGACTTTAAACGTAGCCTCTCAAATTTACTTATTGAAAAGGCATAATTATTATTGTGTGACGGAATTTCTCAGTGATAAATTCTGAAATGTTGTTAAATAATTGAATTCCGATTATTTCGAATTAATATTTTTATGTTTTGACATCTAATTGTAAATCTTGTAAAACTGTTTTGACATTAATAATTTGATAATTTTAGAATTTGGTTAAAAAATAATAATTGTAATTTGCATGACCATTTCGTATGCCGTTTGGCGAAACATGGGGACCCTATGTATTATATAACTTTATCATCTCTGTAACCTGCGATTACAAAATAAATAAATAAAATGAAAATTATACTTAATTGGACAGAAACCATACTAAACAAGAAATATCTACATTTATAACTAAACTTAAGTAACTAAAAAATTACGTGCCAAGAGACTGGCCGCATTACCACGCTGAATGGCAATGCCAATTCTTTGCGCAAAATACAGTCCAGCCTTCTGATCATGGGTGGAGTCGACCAAGCGCTTAGCAAGTTTCTTATACAGAGCTCGTGCACCCGGCCCCCATGTCCCAAGCGTTTTAACCCCAAAGGGCTCAAAAATATAATTTCGTCATTATATTTTCTTCGTATTTTCGGTTTCCGCAGCTCCAACAGCAGCGCCGGGCGCGACCGCCGAACTTAGAACATGGGACGGCGCAAGGGTGTCGACGCACGTTGCGTCCCACACCAAAGGCCGCCTTAATTTCTAAGGAAGTAAAGACATTCTGTTAGTTCTCTTGCCATTGCTGCGCACCAAACCGTTCAGTTCTAGAACAGCATGTAGGTACATCAGCAGTGACAAAAGCACGACGAATAATGGCATTAATACTTGCGTGTCGCGCTTCTGCTGCAGGACAAGCCGTGATGGCCAAGGCAGTCGACTCTTTCACCGCATCGACAGAGATAAAACACGACACATGGTATCTAAACGCAAGCTAACGGCGAGCCTGAAAGTATTGTTATCCATCATCGTACCGACGTTGGTTGAAGGAAGTGCCTGTAACCAGAAACCCGATTCCCATTCTCCCACAGCCAAAAGACGAGTGCGCTCTGCAGTATTGATTGACGTATCAATTAATTTATTCCGTATCAAACTACAAAGCGGCACGTCCCACTGTCTCTAAGAAGAACGTTATTCGGGAAGATCCGAGCCCAGGCAGGACAATTTCCAACTATTTACTGCCTTGGTCATGCAAAGAATCTGAAAATCAACCAGAGAAGACCCTAAGATTTCTTTGGTCAATTTCTCAGTGCTATCGACCGAAGACAGAAACGCTGGTAAACTTAGGCTGGAAACTTTACGGATACCTAAGCCACCAAAACGTATCGGCAATGTACCCTGGGACCAAGTTTGGTCAGCCAAAGGCACATTGAAGATCGACGTTAACTGTATGATTTGGTCGACTTTTTCGACGTGTAAATGTTTCCAAAGCGGGGAAGAGCGGAGAAAATATATAAATTTTGGACCAAAACAACAAAAACTTATCAAAGTTATGGTCGAATGTAGAGTAATTTTGAAAAGTCTATCCAAAATCGACTGAAAGTTTTGAATTTTATCATTTATAAATTTGTTATAGGATTCTTCTAAAATTGGGGATCCTAAAAGGGGAAGTGAAGACTCGTCGACGACTTTAATTTTGGGGGCAATCGAATGGATTTTTTGCAAAGCCAAATCTCTATCCAATAAATGACAGATCATGAGGGATGTATATTTCACATTTACCAGTGTTCAAAGAGAGACCAATTGAATTTAGTCGATTTTTTAAAGTTAAAAAGTCTTCGACAACTGTATTGATATCGCCTCCTACGGTTCCGTCATCTAGATACCATGCCACCAAAAATTTGGATTTCAAATGTCTAATTATTGGGTGTAAGACTAGGCTCAAAATTACCGGCCCTAGAGGATCACCTTGTTGGCAACCAACGGAGGAATTTAAAAGGTGTTCTTTAAAAGCTAATTTAGATGGATTTCTGTAACATTGCCACAGAAAACCGTAAATTTTTAGGGTTTCACTTTTAACTTCTGCCAACAAAGTATCGCTGTTAACGGAGTTAAAAGGCATTTTTAATGTCAACCTTGGGAACAACCTCATTTTTCCTGTAAGACAAGTATGTAGACAGAGCGTGTACAGCAGCCTCACAACCACCTTTTGAACCAAAACCATATTGAAGGGGCTGAAATTTTTTGGACAATAGCTTACTACAAAAGTTACAACAGATTTTAGCTGTCGTACGTCTGTGAATAGAACCCACTGCAATAGGGCGAATGCCTCCATCTTTTTTACGAAGAACACAAAAGTTAGTACCATAAAGGTTAATCAAAGCAGTAAGCTCCTTCAGGAGTGACCGTAACAGTGGGGTCAGACCATCCGTGACCTTTTTTCGATACTTTCGACGCCCTATTTCTCAAGATCTAATGGCACGTGTATGGTATTGAGATTTTTTCTTGTAATAGTGGTCTGTTAAGATGTTGCGATATATGGGCGATTGGCGCTTTTTGTCTAAAGTCTCGAGTCTTTTTTCATCGAATAACTTGACGAAAAGCGCCAATTACAAAAAGAGAGACCTAAGTCTTCATACACCTATACTCTCAATAATGCGGGTCAGTTGTATTGCAATGCTTGCGACCGGGTCTTTAAATCCAAACTCGGTTTCGCCAGTCACATCAGGGCTCACGCTAGGAGGTGAATTTACCATGGGTCGCCGTTATCGAAATCGATAAGGAGGACTATATATATATATATATGGGCGATATATGCGAATAGTGGTCTGATATTAATATTGTAAACAGAATTAATATTTCTCAACATTCACACAACACATTCTAGTCTCAAGTTCAGCATACTTAGTAGCTTGGTATTAGATCAACGGGAAGTACCATAGGTTTTGGTTCTTGTGAGAGTGTCGAATTATGCGTTATTCGGTAAATCGACTGTATCGTTTTTATTCAAAGTCAGACGTTTGATTTTTTCTTACCTTCACTGACGCCGTAGACCTAAAAAATGTATGGTTATAATTTGAACTGGATAAAAACTTGAAAGTTTGTGTGATTATTTTTGGGGCAGTAGTGTTTCGATAATAAAAGTCATAAATTTATGTGTGTTGTGCAAAAGTACTATCTCACACGATAAAATAAAGAAATTTAAGGTTTTATCAGAAGCGCCATATTTTAAATTCAGAAATTATAAACTCATCAATACTATAGGCGTCTGTAAATAAATTTGTGTGTATATTTGTAAATAAGTAATTTTTCAATGTCTCTCATAAACAGCGACCCTTCCTGACTAAACCTGAACCGCTATGCTACGTCATCCGCGTTTTGTCTCAGTTCACAGCTTCACGGCACCCCAGTTCCTGCCGCCTAGGAGCCAAGTTAGGGCGGCAGAGCGCTCTCCGTCTGAGCGGCTCTTCGCCACCCCGTTCGACCTCGGCTCATTTGGGGCACGTCTGGGTCATCTTGCCAGACTCTCTTTGCGGCCTCTTTCTGAGACATGACTCTCTCACAGAAGGAGGCCATTGTGTCTCATGCTGCGCGACTGCTGAGCGTGAACGTGTCAGCGCAGACACCAACTAGGTGTGTAGGTCCTCAAAGATAGTTAAGACTCTGAGCTTAATTTACATAATCAACTATTATGCCAAAAGACGCGTAATTTTTCTGGAGAATCAATAGAAAACAGTGTGTCAAATAAACTACCGATAACATACCGCAGAATGCAAAAAATAAAAGCAAGGGAAAGAAAAGGTACACTTATTTTTTTATTTTTAAATAGTTTTATCAAGGTATGTTATCTAGAGTTTAATCGCAACCAACTATGAAATACGTTCCACACCAGAACGCAACAATCTGATTGGGAGTTTGAATATTTACACCGTCACAATTCCCCAACTATTTTGTGTTGACCACTTGCAGATATGGCCAATGGTAATTAAACAATACGTGATGCGGAGAATTTTTCTATTTCTTGCTATGACTGTGAGTACTCTACATTCAGCGACGTCAATTTCACTGCGTCCTCAGATGTCATTGATGAACTTTCAACAAAAAACGCACCTAATGAGAGCCGATTTTGACACTGTAAACGTTGAGGAATATATTAAAGAAAAACCTATATGTGGGCCAAAACCATTTGCTGCTTTAAGTTGTGAAATACCGAGTTTTACAAGAGCTGTCATTCAAAGGAAATTACCTTGGAAAGTCATTGATCAGAGAGTGCCAGGTGACGGGAAGAAAGTTGTTTTAAGAAAAGGTAATGAAGCAACTGTTGCCCGCTACTTTGATAAAATTGAAACCCCTGGAACAGCTCCAATCCTAAAGCAGGCACCAGCTAATCTTGTAACCTCCGTCACTTATCCGCTGTTTCTAAAAGGAGTTACGTGGGTACAAAGATCGACCTCTGTATGCGGTAGATGTGAAGATCGCGCACGCTGGGAAGAATGAAAACAATGCTTGCGCTGCACAAAATAGAACCGCACAATTAAAGGAGTTGTGACATGAATATATTATTTTGTGCCCATTATAATCATACTCCCAAACCTTGTTCCAACAGAGTACCACGTTGTTATAATAAGGCCCTCAGATGTTTCATCGACTCTAGCACCCAGATTTTTTTTAGCAATTAATTACAAATTACCCTTAAAATGTTAAAAGTGCATAGATAGCATCCGTGCAAACTCTAATTGAATAGGAATAGAATTAACTAAAACATAACTCGTTTTTCTTTTTCTATAATATAACATGTAAACATTATGTACGGACTTCATGTACCTATGTAATTATAAATATTGAAGTGTTTAGTGTCGTTGTTTTTGACGTCAGATGTTTTTGTTATTTTTTTTTGTATATTAAGATTTACCTTAAAATCCTGTCAACTTAATAGCTTTACAAGAAAACAACGATTACTCGACATAAAAAATTTAAGCCATCAAAGATTTTGTTATTTAACTCCTGACGTTGAGATGTCTTCACTGCCTTTCGTTTTCTGCACCAGATCTCTAATGACAGTCACAATCCACCGCGGTGTTATTGACTAATACAAATAAATCTAGCCCTAATACAAGAAAACCTATAAAAAACCGTTGAGAATTATCTCGGCTCCATCATCAGATCCACTCCAGACTTTTACTAAATTGCTATGCTTTAAAACACCTAAAGAAAACAACTTGCAAACTTACTAGTGGCTCTGTGATTTTTAAATACACCTCGATTTTTCTGGTCTGCCATGATCAAACCCTGACCTCCTCATCGTGGGACCTCCTTTGAAATATCTTCTTAAACAAAAAGCCGTTCAAGTGCGGGTCTGACTTGCGGCACTGAAAGTTCGGTACAAAGAAACTGAAGAATAAAATCTGCATAAATACATATTTTTTACGAGCTGCAATCTGACAAAAAATTGCGAGTTCCGCAATTTTGTGCTATAACAATTAGTGGCTCTCTTACCAAATTTCGAGATTCTGAGTTCACGGCAGTACCCTTGTAATTCCTTGCAAGTTTATTAATTAACAGACCAATTTTTTTTTCATGTAAAGAAGAACAAAAGCGTGTTTAACATTTCTATAGACTAGGCAAAGCAAAGTAAAGTAAGTACTGGTTATAGTAATAATTATATATTTTTACTCATTATTTTTATTTTTGCTTGTAATTTGAAGTTTTAGAAATATTCGATAAATAAAAAATGTATATCTTGGGACAACATCCACACACGGCCATCTGATCCCAAGCTAAGCAAGCTTGTGTTATTTTAATCATACATTTGATAAACATACTTATATATTTCTAAATATACATGTTATAGATAAATCACACCCAGACACAGCACAGATGACGGTGCTCATCACACAAACATTTGTCGTGGGTGGGAATCGAACCCACGACCTCCGGCTTAGCAGTCAGGGTCACTAACCACTAGCCCAACAGGCCCGTCGGATATTATGTCTAATGTATCTATTATTTTATCATTTAGGCTAAATATCAACAAGAAAAGATACCAGCAGATCTTACAGACCATGCCATGATGGAGTGTACGTTTTTTTTTCTTTTTCTGGGTTCCGTACCTTGAAAGGAAAAAATGGAACCCTTAAAAGATCACTTTGTTGGCCGTCGATTCGTCTATCTGTCCCTTTTTCTCAAGAACGATATCAAGCTAGAACAATATACAAATGAGCTAAAGGAAATAAATCTGCTTTTTTAATAAAATGCATAGTGTAAAATGTATAGGTCATATAAATTTCATCGTTTATAGAACGCGTTCTAGTTGTTTTGAATTATTTAATCAAATTTGAGCTTGACAAACAAAGGGATGGAGTATTTTTAGTAGTCTTTAAAACTATTATTGATGATTTTTAAGTATTACTGACGCTAATCTATGAACCTATACATACATATATATACGTAACGCCTCTTTCCCTTGGGGGTAGGCAGAGATCACATCTTTTCATTTGCTACGATCCTGGCATACCACTTTAGCTTCATCCACACTAATCAATCGCTTCATACACGCCCGTCGGTTTAGGGTACTCCTGACCTGACAATAATTTATGAACAATTACCATTATTTATGATTTCTAAATATGAATCATTGTTACTATAAGAGTTGTAACTTAACTAAATCAAACTAAAGTTGCTAAAAGTAACGACGGTAATGTGTTAATACTAAGTTATTGTTATTGTGATATTTTAGTTGGTATTAGGGGCAGGGTCAGGATGTAGCTTAAGGCAAACGTCAAACTTTTGTTAAAAATAAAACCGAAAACATTTTTCAAGTTACTTTTTAGTCGAAATATTTTAAACAAAATCGCGTTTTTATTTGACTACAATCAAAGGTTAGTATTAGGTTCTTAGATCTGAAATTAACGAAATAAGCTATCCATGCATTTTAAGCCTCTCAAGGGTAATTTATAGTTATTTGCTTAAAATAAATCAGTTTACTAGAGTCAGACACATTCTTTTAAAAACTTCGTACTTGTGATCATACTAAAAGAATTTGACGCGGACGAAATCGCAAGCAATCAAAATATATTCGCGGCTCGCGTTCCAAACGTTTTATTTTACCTACAAAACCTAGTTAAATAATAAGTCACGGTAAAAATCATTTACAAATAGTTTTATTTCAATTTCTAACAGACAAGTACACCTTACCATTCAAAATTGTTACAGTGACCTAAAACAGCTTGCAGAAAACACCCGTAATAATAATTTGATAATATATTATCACGGAGTTTATATCTGGAACAATGACGGACTAAATAATAAATGAGACTTAAAAGTAGAAATGGTTACAGGTGTTCAAACTAAACGAAAAAGAAACTGAACCTTGCGAGTGTTTCATAAAAACGAATGCCACTTTAACACTTAGTTTTAAGAGTCTATGACTACACCCTGTGTATCAGAGAATATGTCCTGTGAAGCATCTGCTTCTGCTGTTCTCAACCTGTTAGTGACTCTTAACGATTTCAAATATCTGGTAGTCTTCTTTTTGAATATGTCACTGTCTCTGGTTTGGTCTCTGGGTTCTTTTGGCGCATCTCTCTTCGTCGTTATCTCTTCCCCATTTCTCGTCGGTTCTAGATTCGGTTCTGTCCATTCCATCTGCACACATTTAGCTATGCCGCACATTAAGATTTCTGTTGGATCTTCAGGCTTTGTGGGTGTAGTGTTATCATGAAATGGCGGATACGTACTCTTGGTGTATATTATTTGCCTTATTGGTATTGTCGGATTACGAAGGTTCCCATGACTGCGAGTTACTGCTCTTCGTGCTGTTACTCTTCGAGATGACGAGTGCGCCGAAAGTTTCACTGTCTTAGTATGATTATTTCTTTTTTGTAATGTCGTATCCGAAATCGATTGATTTTTCGACTGAACATGTTTAGTTTCCTTAGTACCAAATTTCACAATCCGATTTGTTTTGTTTTGAACTGTTGTAGATATTTTGTCCTGATCAGATTTAGGAGTTTTATTTTTAACAGATGTAGATATTGCCACTGGCCGAAATTTTGGTAAGGTTGCAAGTACTTTTCTCGTTTTTAGCGTAACTTTGGCGTCAAATATTGTTTCTACAGGTTTCCACGGTTCAGACTGTCCAAACAGTTCTTCTTCTGGCCTCCAAGTTGTTATTTCTTCAAATTTTGTTGTTGGAAGCATGGACAAAGTTTTTAGGGACGCAAAATCTTCACAGCTGTAGTCTGAAAAGGGTACAGGTCCACATATCCGTTTTAGTTTTTTCTCAGTTGGGATATTTGTTAAACCGATTAACTCTGTATCCGACATCCAATCTGGACGGTTGTTTATTACAGACATATGTACTGAATGGTACGCAATGAGAACTATAATATAAAAGAAAAAAGTGTTCATTACGTATTAGTTGACAACCATCGACCATATTTTTCAGAAGAGGTTTACGAATGAGTTTTCGGCATGGAAATCATCCAACTCGTAATAGGAATGTTATTGTATGGTGTAGAGGTTCTTTCAAGCGTATTATTGTTTTAACCCCGCTCGTGATAGTGTTGTTGGTATACTTTTGTAATATTAAACCAAATGTTTTGAAATCAATACTCGCATTCATTTATGCATGCCTATATCTGAAAATCGGTGCATTTGTTCGGCACACCATTACAAATACAGGCAAAACTGCATATTTTTTATCATTAACACAATCTACCTTTTTGTTTCATCAAATTTTACACTAACACTTAAGATATAAATTGTATTTTTTTTTATTTATACCAGGAAAGAGCCTCATCCATAGGTAGCAACATAATAATATGGATGTGGCTGTTTTACCACAAAAGATAGGAGTAACAGGATGGATACAAAGAGTAAGAGACAGAGGAGAATGTCATTAACAAAGGGCCCAGTTACCGGTTGCTGATGGCCAGCAGTAGGCTAGTCACGGCTGATGATTATGATGCGATAAAAAAGTAAACCTGAAATTTAATTTCACCGGACTATTTGTGCCGCATGTGATGGCTCACCCCGAGCTAAGTTAATACATTTATTTGTAATCGTTGTTCTTAAAACAAATGGAAGAAATAACATTAAAATACTCAGAATTCATGTTTAATAATTATTGAAAATATTATATAAACTAGTTGACCTCGAGAATTTCGTTTCACTGATAAAAAAAATATAAAATACCTTAAAATTATATATATTTTTTTCATGAATCGCAGATAGTAAGTAAGTTTGCTTAAGAGTAGGAATTGTTATTATTTTTGCACATTTGAGAAAATATTTGCATTAGAAACCTTAATTAATAGTCCTGTCCCGTTGCATGTGCTTGGCTTGCATTAAATTTCCTTACTCGCTAACACGACCTCCTCGCGCCCGCCGCATTTGATGCCGACGCCGGCGCGCCGTCCACCGTCTGAGGATACCGTCTACTATAAAAAACAATTATATTCTTTACAAATAATTTTATAAATAGGTAATTTAATTTATTAAAAATTATTGTTTTTTACGAAAGCAAACTTCTTTGGCTATGTCTTGATTCCATGAAACTCTTGTACTCAATTTTTATACATCGTGATAAATTTTAGTTCGTTAGTTTACTAAGATTCAGGCATGTATTTAATCGATTACTTAGTTATATTAAGTAGAAAACTGTTAAAAATGCCATGAAAAACAATTAAAAGTTTTAATCGAGAAGGTAAAAGTGGTGAAGCAGATGCCTATTACTAAGAGGTTTCGTGTTCGCCCTAAGAAGGAATCGTTTGTAGACACATCATCATCATTGTATCAAGAGACGTTGTTATTGAGTTCCTTTTATCTGAGTTGCTCAGGGTTATTACAATGCCCGTCTCACGGTTGACAAGGGTAAATCCCCTTTCTTCATATTCCAGCGCACGTTCCCTACGCCTGCGGTTTTTATGTCTGTCCGTAACAATAAATAAAATATAACCGTGAACATGTCGATTATGGACACGGTTTACCAGTTTAAACGAAACTCAGATATATCTGAAGCTATTAGTATCAGAAGTTAACTGCCGTACCTCAGACTCTTGTTCACATCACGTTAAGTATCCCATTATCGGGACTTACAATATTCAATGTTTATACTCCGCTGTCCTTTTTTTTCTAATACTTCAAAAATAATTTGTAAGATTCTTGCTTGCATCTTTTCGGTGGTTATTATTTGTTTTCGACGAACCGTGTTTGTGTTTAGAAGTTAATCAATACTTCTTTGTTTATTCATATGACTTCATTCTGTATTTTATTTAATGGTGTAAATAGTATTACGTTATTTCTATTCTCTATCTAGCCCCTTTTCTGATTTACCTTCCGTGAGTTTAAGTATTGTCACTTAAACTGAATACTGTCATTAATTGTCTTTGTTTAAAGCTCTATTAAGATGTAAAATTTATGTTAAAACATTGCTTCGCTGGAAAAATCTGTTTATTCTGATTCAAAAATGAATTACTAAGTGCAATTCGGTTCAAAAATAACGCCTATTTTATTTTATAATTTTGATAAGGATAACTACTAACACAAATAATGTGTGTAACATAATGCAAACTCACAACAATGTACATTTTTTATTTTACAAATTCACAAGTTTTCATATCACGAGTTAAGTGTATTGTAGTATAATAGTACACTAGCTAACCTACTAAGATTTACCCGCTTAAAGGATATTCGAAAAAATATTTTACATGTAATTCATGACTTTCAATGAAAACATTCATACTGTTTTTCATTAGAATAATTTTAGTCCCTGTATTTTAAATCTGTAATATCTTCCAAAATATTAATTTAGAAACCTAATTGGATTAAGATTAGTGGTCTAACGTTTGAAATTACTCGTTCATAAGCCATAGCTTCTCATAAAAAGTAAAAGATAAAATTTGGTATTTGTGGTATATTATGTCTTTTTTTTACGGACAAGGACAACCCGTAAGACATATGCCACCAAAATGTTGCCTTATCAAAATATACACTCTCCTGTCAAAACATAATCAGTCCCAATTATATAGCTAGCAATGAATTTCGAAATCGCATTCTGTCTTTCAAACATTTGTAATTTACCCTCTACACCTGTATCTTGTACAGTCACGACCAAACTATTGAAGTTAATGTCCTAGTCAAATGATTTGCGAAGTCGTAAAACTTTTCTTCAAATTAAACATTTTATTTAGCTTACAATATCAGGAATAATCCATAACAGTTTAAGAAATTTCGCATAAGAAATATCTACTGCGACTGTTTGGTCGTGAACTGTGACGTTTTGCTCGTGACTGTACAGCATAGAATTCAAATGCCTGATTTAAAGGCATTTGAATTCTTATTGTTACATGAATTAAAACAGTGAGATCAGGTTATTGTAATATATTACATTACCTTTTTCCCACGACTTGCTTACGTGGATGTCGGTTATAACTGAAAAATTAGAACCTCTTTTTACGCAGTGGGGTAAAAATTAGCCTATTTTTGTTGTCAATTTTGCAGATGACCCATAACATAACGGGCGAAGGAATAGGAAAGTACATTAGTGTCATGTGTATAAATTATATTAAAAAATCGGTAGGTACTTGCTGATAATCGATTGGAATCTACTGTCAATACATATTATATTATAATAGTGACAGTTTTTAATTAATTAGTGAGCATATGGCATATTTCATGTAGGAATTCTTGCTACAAAATTTAAAATTTGAACATAAAAATCGTAATAATTTCTATAATGTCTCGAACTCTTAGTGTGCATGTTTATCGAATATACAAGGAACCGACTGTTATAAGCCCTATGGCATGGTTTATATCATAAGATCCCTTAAGATTTTAATGCATGTTTGGCACAAGATCGATTAAAATAAAAAGGTGTAACGTATAACCTCTACTTCACTTTAGCAAATGTCGCGGCATGTTGCGAATGTTGTGCTGTCGTTTGTTAATATTCCATTTGCGTTTCTTACATCTAGCCCAAATAATGCAATTATTTTCGTCGATGGGCGGCTTTGTCGGCTGCCGCCCGCCGGGGAAGGGTGCCATAGTGCTCGTCGTGCCAGCACCTCCACCCGCTTCTGAACCGTAGTCACCGAAATCAAAGTTATGCGATAAAGCAGGCGCCCGCATGATGCCAGGCTTTGGTGACCCATGAAACACATGTGGCGTTGACTTGGTCATGCCATAAAGACTCACATTAACGCTAAGTTGAACTGGTACCACTGGTCTCCTCTGTATCGTTTCTTCAGTAGTGGTACTTGCAGATGTTTTAAATGAAAACCGTGATGGAAAATTACCAAGCACTGGCTGCGGAGTTACTAAAGTGTACTGAAAGAAGTTCTTGGCCGGTGCCCAAGGTCTGACGGTAGCCTCATCCTGGTTTAGGTGGGATTTTTGCCTCTGCACCGGGAATTCAATGGTTGACAGTTGCTCGCAACTTATGCCAGGAATCTTCATCGAACCACATATAGGTTTTCTTTTCTTGAACTTTGCTTGAATATTCTCCATTTGATCAGGTGTCGTAATTGTTGAATATAAGTCTGTCAAAAGTATTACAGGGCGAAATTTGTAGGGAACTGCAACTACTGAATCAAATATATAAATAGTAACTGTATATATATAGAGGATTCCGCTCTTCATAACGTAATATCTAACAACGATCGAACATGTTTAAAAAAGCTTAAATCATAATTATGACGAGGTAGTAGCAAATGTAGAAAATATTCGATTTGTAATTAAATTGTTTAGTTATGGTGTGATCATTGTTCAGCTACATGCTATAGTGCTAAGTGTACATGAGCATAGTGCTCGGTTTCAATGCACTTGTGGTTCGACACTAGCAATAGCAGAATCCTACGAATATGGTTCGGTTGCTGTGTGAGGTCTCACGATATTATTATTGAATGTTCATTACAACTTCTACATTATTTACTGAAATCAGATAACACCGATTAGTATAGTTTTAGAAATAAAAATTAAAAAAATGTTACGTCAACACAGTAAACAAACAAGTTATAATTGTTGTTATGAAATTGAAATAATACAATGAAACATACTCGTGGAATTTCCATCAATATTGTCTTCCATTCGGCATCAAACAAATCAGAACCAGGGTATGTCTTCAAGAGCGCGTTGCGCGTCTCCAACTTTCGCGATATGGGAGAAGTGGATCCGCTTCCGTGTGACAGAATAAACCATAGAATAGTTGTTAACATTTGCTTTCACGAGGGGTTGTACCTACTTATTATATTAGAATATAAATTTGACACACTTCCGCAAGAAAATTCGAAGCACCAGTAGTTATACTCGTATATAATTATGTCAAAAACCTAGTTATTAACATTGGTTACGTGAGTAATGATTAATTCGTCAAATTGACTCGTAAGGTCCAAAAATTTTTTTCCGAATTTCATTTCCTCGAATCAAAATCCTCGCGACCTAATTACCATAGATGTCTTGTTTCGGCTGATTTTACCAGCCAGCATAAGTCGCAGCGGCGTGGCGTACCTTCAACCACAGCTCTCAGTAAACCTGCTCCTCAGCTTGCAGTAAACGAATTTGAGTAATTTGTTTGTCCCGCCTGCTTTAATTTTAATGTACGGTGTACTGTATACCTACTCTTCACACTAAATTACAGAGCCTGTTTTTCCCTTTTTAGTTAGTGGTAAATAACTACTTTGCAGTCGGGTTTTTTTGTTTTTAATCATTATTTTATTTAATTTCAACTTTAATCATTATGCTCTGAAAAATATCAACCTACATGAATTAGAAGTAGAGTAACAAGGTTGTTCGATGTCTATTCATACTATTCAGAGCCATGAGAGAGACCTCACAGTTGCAGGGACAACAACCACTGAAATCAAATGAAACGTCGGACTAATTGAGGAAAGCATCGGAGTGCTAAGAGTAAGCCTATGTCAGCTCAACCATTTTGAGGAATCACCAAGTACAAGTCAGACTCGTCTGTGAAGGGTGGAGAAACAAAGGAATATGATTTAAAATGTCTTGTGTTTCGATGTATCTTTGAGGTAACTTTATAAAAGTTTAGTTTCTAATTTATGATGTATTAATTACATCTTACTAGATTTCTTCCTAACCAATTTCCGGTGGAAGTGTACATCGTACTCGTATATTTATATTTCAACATTATTTTTTTCTAGAAGTTACAGGGGCGACACACACTTTACCACTATGTAAGTCTGTCGACCAAACTATTTAATTCAGAAAAAAAGAAGCATTAAAAACCCTTAGTCCTGATACACTGTAACTGTAATCCTACTGCAAAGTTATAAACTTTTCTTGCACCGTTGAGTCCAAATATTTTTATTAACATTTTTATATTTTTTTCTCCAAGTACCCGTCCTTCTTTATCTTTGGTTGGTTATTATTGGTTATTTTCTTAACACCTACATCAGTATTGTCTTGAGCATCGTTATTAAGATAAAATGGAAGAGCAAATTACAAATGTTTAAATACAGTGTAACTCATTACAAATTAGTTTAATTAAAATCTAAAATATCAGAACTTAATTACTACAATTATTATTTTAAAAAGAATATATTTTGGTCACCACTTTATTTTGAATCATTTCATTGAAAGGGTTTTTAAGAAACTTTCTTAAAATCGATTGGATTGTAATATATATTATGAAATTGGTGACGCAAGAGCCTTACACCACTTAAACATTCGAACCAGGTGAGAACTTCAGAAATGCAAAATAAATTATGATTACATTATCATACTCAGTTACACAGACTAAATAAATATTACACTTTTAGAACTTGACCTTTAATATCACCACCTCTTTAAAGGTAGGCTGTTGCAGTTGTGAAAGCGAGACAACGCTCTACGTCGTGTAGTGAGAAGGACACTCGTGCAACAGTTTTATTTAAGATGTAGTACAACTCCTGCACAGCAGTCACGTTTTACAAAATTGTACACATTCGTTGCTTATACATTTAACAACAATAAGAGAGAGTTTGATTTGCGTGCAAACTCTCCTAGATATTGAATTTACGGTACGTTTGTACCCTTTCAAAGCGTAACATTAACACCTCTAGTAACACGGTTAAAATGCAATTTCTGTCGGGACAATGAAACAATACATAAGTACTATTTTGAAAAAAAAATCGTAAGGTGAATTTTATTTATATAAAATACATTTATTTTCACAGGCATTGGCAGAATGGCATATGGCTTCGCGACACCACCGCTGCCATTTCAGCTCATGTTTGAGGGCTTTGACAGTCGATACAGTTCGATGATAATAAGTAACATTACAAAACTCAATAATTAAAAATAAAAGATTTAAATACTTTCTATGCAATAATACACAAAGCCCAAGGTAAAAAAAAATACATTCAAAATATTCTGCTATGTTGAACAGTATGTTTATATAAAAATTCATTAAATAGCGCTTACAATTAACACCTTTCATGCCATGTCATAACACTTCATGAGATGAAAATTCTCAATGTGGTATAAAAATCCACAAAAATTTGAATGAACTCAATATTTTACTAAACTTTAAGCTACAAATTAATTTTCTAAAAGACTTATTTGAAGCCATGAGTTCTTCTAGTTGTAATAGTAAACTCCTGTTTAGTTTTATCTCCATATTTCCAATTAAGTGCAAAACAATTTGCAACATGCATACATTTGTCTGCCAAAGGGTCACTGGTAGTTGGCGCTGGAGTTTTTCCACCTGGCAAAGGTGGCATCGTGCTAGTTGTTCCAGACTGTCTCTGTCTATTTTCCAATTTTAGTCTTTTGATATTAGAATACAAGTTAACAATTGGTTTTTGTTTGTCCTGACCGCGAAAGTTCACACTTTTAGATAGTGTCGAGATCTTTCTAATAAACTTATGTTTATCGTGAAAAATTCTGCTACGGGTTGTTTCACCAAAACGTAAATTTGGTAAAGTAAATCCTTTTTCTGGAGGAGAGTCTCTGTGAAACTGGTCATCTTGTCTAGATCCATATACTCGTATTTTAGGGCTTTTTGTTGGCAAAGACAAAGTCCTATATGAGGCAATGTACCGCGTAGTTGACTCGTGTTCAGCATAGTCTCCATTCTGACTCTGCGTAGGTCTGTCTCTGTCTGTAGTCTGATATTTGACGTGGTTTGACGAAGAAACAGATTGGCCATAGTCTGAGAACCGGGACTCAGAGAACGTGGCAGAATAACCACGAGTGTTAGGTGCCGTCCTAAACTGATAATTAGGAAGTCTCGTTGGATTATTTGGTGTTTCCGTGTATGTAAGAGCTTCATCAGAAACTCGGGTATGATAATCTGGCAGACTAGCAATAACTGAAATATGAGCATTTTGTGTTGCTGTAACCCGAGGAGATGTACTTGGCATAGGATTGTAATGCCGCGGTGGTGTATTTGGAAACTTAACAAATCGCGAATTTTGTGGTTTTAGTGTATCAGGTCTACGATGCTTATCTTTAGTAGTAAATGTTTCTCTCTGTGACGTTGTAATTGAACTGCTTTCCGTTCGAAACATACTTTTAGACGGTCTCGCTCTAAACCACAAGTTATTTTGTAACATCTCGCTGGGATCCTTCATGTTTTGAGTAGTACCAGCATAAAACCAAATAGGATTGTTATTGTTATAAGTTATGCTTGGCTTACCTACAGTTTCATAATGCAGGTCTCTACTTTGTAATGAATCACTAGGTGTCTTTGCTCTAAAAAACTCATTTGAGTTTATCGGAGCCTTATGTAAAGTCTCGTACGCTGAATTTCGAAACACTGTCTCAATTTGTTCCATTCTCATAGGCTTATCCGAGCTGCATACCGTGTCTTGATTCTCGTGAAGCCCGGTTCTTTTAAATGGTAGGTCTACAGGTTTACAGGTAGTTACTTCACAACTAAAATCTGGAAATGGCACAGGACCGCATTGAGGTTTCTCGGGTTTGTCATAGTGATTTTGTTCTGGTGAGGCCGGCCGACCAAATGATATGATATTTGACCTATAAAGGTTTGTCATTGGTATCACTGGACGATACTTAAAAACTACGGAAATCACTGAAGGCAATCTGTAAATAATCACTATATAATAAAAAATGATGTACCACATTACGTATTGGTCGATAACCACGCACCATATTTATGGAAATATAGCAGATAAGTTAACATGTAAAAACAATCAGGCTCATAATCAGAATGTTGTGATTTGGTTTTAGTAGTAATTCATGGCGCGTTCGCATGTTAAATAAAACAAATTTCGGTTGTGCTCTGACACATTGATCCCAAACACTAGGGTCTTCTACACTTGTGTTTATAAGTGTTGATATAATGATGCCATAGACCAAGCCCACTGAACCTTAGCTTCACCATATACTATAATAGTAAAAGTCCCAATCAATCTGTGACCATCGCTTCTTTGGAGCTTTTACCGCCATTCAAGTGGTATATCTTAGGATTTATCTCAAAGAAACGGTAAATGTTGGAATAAAAGTCTAGTATGAACTACAAATCAAAGAGAATGTCCACGATCCATTCGTGGGCATTCTATAAAAATTACAATAAAAAAATATGATTTAAATTCTATTGCCACTGTTTCAGAATTTACTGCAAAGTGACTCAAACTTTTCCCTATTTTAGGACTTTGTTATTTAATAGGATGGGGAGGTGATAAACATCTATTTATTATATTCTGATTTGTCATAATCAATGAGAAATTAAGTAAAATGGTGAAAAAGATCATATTTTTTTAATAAAAAGCAACAAATCTTATCAAAAAAACTCAGCATTATAAAACATGTAACTCTAAAATTGAATTCAGTGTTGTCAATTTTAAGAAAAAAACCGTTAATCGATAATTAAATAAAAAAAATCATTTTTTTTAGGTTCACACAATAATAATTATTATGGCTTTCATACACGTTTTCTTTATTTTTGTTTGTTTTAATTACTATAATAATGTCCGGACCGATTTTGGCCACAGCGGCCGGTGTTACTATGACTCCAGCCAGCTACGCGGGACATATTATAGTGCACAAGCGTGTGCACAAACACAGGTGCACTCTCTGTTCCTTTACTCTCATAACCCGATGGGACGGGTAACCCGACACGACCGGAGAGAGATCAGACGCAGGACCCACATTTTTACGTGTCTTCCTAAACACGGAAGCTGTCATATTTATTTCTAAAACGCACACAACATTCGAAAAGTCGGTGCGCACCATGAGGATCGATCTCGAGACCTTTGACTTAGCAGTTCTACGAACGAACCACTAGACTATCACAGCTTCATTTGATTACTATACTAGTAATGTAACGTGGGTTACATTACATTACAGTTTATTTGTCGATTCGAATCTCTACAAAACCCACATTTATCTTTGAGTATAATTATTATATTATAATTTGTATGCTTACAATTCAAAACCCAAGGTCAAAGACTCCCTGTATATTTTTCTAATATAATTCTTTTTTACGAATTGCTGTTGTTTGAACTGGCGGCTATTTCAAGGAAAAAAAAATACATATGTTTTTATTTTGAAATGAATACATCTATTATTTATATTATTACAATAATATCTTGTTTACTTAAAGCTTAAAACGCAATCCCTTTCTAGAGTAGCCACAGGAAAGTACTGGTGGTGCTACTCGATATTACTTTCCATTTTTGTTTTTTAATGACGGACAGAACGACACAACAATTGATTTCACGTGCATTATACATAATAACGCGTGGTAACATATAGTTGATGTAGCGTATCACAGCACTTTAATTAAATTTGTTATTGTGTATGCCTGTTTGATAGCAACTATAGGTTGGGAACATGGTTGATCAGCATTAGTAAAACGTTATGAGGAATAATATTATTTTCCTCTATTTTGTGGTGATATTCACTATTTTGCATTCGGTGACATCTAACTCCCTGCGCTATCGTCCACAGGTGTTATTGGCTGATCTACAACCTTCAAATGATTTAATAGATAGAATAGTTGAATCTAGAAAGAGACAACGACCTGTTTGTGGTGGTGTACCACTTCAAGATCGCAGTTGTGAAATGCCGACCAGCTGCAAGCAAGTTCTATCTAATTCAGTTGACAAAAATCCAGAAACTACTTGTCACACAGTTTGGGTTCCGATGCCTAGACTCGTGCCCTTGGCTCTACGAGCTCGGCGAAAATCATCAACTACACAAACTCTTATATTTCAACCCACTACTGAAGAATATAGAGAAGTATATAGACAAAATAACAAATTAAGATCTAACATCAAAATGAAAGAGAGTACCTCGAACAGTAAACAAGCGCGTCTGACCCTAAGCACGGTGGCGCCTTACCGAGACGGGACTGTTGACGCATGAGCTCGTGTGCCACTAGGCGGCAGGAAACCAGGGTGGCTCGCGCTCTAGCTTTGTAAGAAATTATGCTAAATAAATAGCTCATTAAATTCTGACCATTATACCAACAATAATTTATCTAAGTTTATGAAATAAACGGTTTTGTAGTTTTCGTTAAGCAAATTTTTTGTTCGTTAACCCGAAAAATAACATCGCATTAACGAATTGCAAGTTGCCTGAACAGAAAATTACATTTAGGTGTCTACATGTCTTTTAGAGCTACTTTTTAATGAAACATTGGAGCACTGGTGTTGAAGACAGGCTAGCAGGTAACTGTTTACCTAATCAAAATCAAAAGGATTTAATTTCGAATAAACGTTTTCAGGCACTGTCAAAACGTAACTGACTCTAGTTGCGCGGTTCCAAAATGTAATTCTTAATGGCCTAAAGTTATTTTATGAATGACGCTACGTCCCACAAATTTAAATATTTAATATCTTCGAAAGTATTAATTTAAATCTTATACTGTAAGAGAGCATGTAGATCTATATTAAATCAACAATGTATTTAAGCTAATTAGCTAATGACAAAAAATTATATAGTGGTATATGTCTATATCCATCAGAGATAGACATAATTATATAAACGCGTTTTCTGTAGACCTTATTAATGTGTACAAATGATTAGTACATTATTTTGATAAATTTCGTGAGGTTCAGCCTGCGTTTGCAATGTAAATATAAAATAAATGGTAAATAAATAAATAAATATCTTGGGACAATATCCACATACGGCCATCTAATCCCAAGCTAAGCAGAGCTTGTGTTATGGTAATCAGACAGCTGATGAACATACTTATATATTTCTAAATAGGTATATATGTTATGGACCAAGTGATAAATTGGGCAGTATACATAACGCCCGGGCACTATGAAGCCCAATATGAGAGTGCACTTTGATAATATTTATTCAAATAATCAAATTGACCGGGCACTATACATATGGCCTATCACCTTTTGGGCAAAGTAATACAAAGGTTACAGCCAAAGTGATCATGATATATAATATCTTTGAAGAATTAGATAAAGTAATAAAACAAGTAGATATTCGTTTCAGAATAAATTTGTATTTTAATTTGCCTTAAGCGTACATATCATAAAGATTATTTTAACAATTAAAATAACATAAGATGATATTGTCACCTCAATAAATATAGATTTTGACAAATAAAAAAAAAAACCTAACCTCCTAACCTTAGGTTAGGTTTTTTTTTTATTTCTTCCATCATTACGACCGCAATCAACATCGGAACTCGAACTCTTACGGTGTCCCCAATTGCAGCCATGGTTTATTTAGCGCTTGATACAACTTAAATATAGCATTAGTATCAAATTGCCCAACTATAATTTAGCAATATAATAATGACCGAGCGATATGATAATAATGAAGTTAAAATAGTAATTAATCACTTAGCTCGATGATGCTGGGCATTATTCATAATGCCCAAGCATTATACATAATGCCCGCATTAATCACTTGGTCCATAACATATACATATTATAGATAATCACACCCAGACACAGAACAATTAATGATCGTGCTCATCACACAAACATTTTGTCCTGGGTGGGAATCGAACCCACGACCTCCGGCTTAGCAGTCAAGGTCACTAACCACTAGACCAACAGGCCTGTCGACGTCGAATTAACGACATCACATTAGAAACCTCAAAAATAACAGTATTTCTACACTATTTAATGGAAGTTATTATACATATAAAACTTCCTCTTGAATATTATCTATTAAAAAACCCCGTATCAATATCCGTTGCGTAGTTTTAATGCGGTCGAAGGGACATAAGGACAGAAAAAGCGACTTTGTTTTATACTATGTAGTGGCGATTTATTTTTACTTTATGACAAAAGAAAATCGATCCATGCACAGATATATTTTTCTTTTAAATACGTACCTAAATGGTTGACATATTAAAATACTTGGAATAACTTTTTAAACATTTTTTTTCTAAAGTCAGACAACTTTGGTCCGGCGGGGTGTAAATGAAAAGTGGATCTTGCCAAGGTCAGACACTGTGCCTTGCTGTTGGAGAGGACTGAAAGGTTCTCCAATTTATTGTCAAATCTCAACCTAAGCACAATGCTTGATCGACTACTTCTACCGATAGATAATTGATCGACCGATGTAATTTGAAAACCAGAACATGGGGCAAATATTGTATTACAAATTATCATTATTTTAAATACACATTACTTTACAATATTGCATCCAACTATTTTATAAAACAATATAGTTAGCGCAATGTTTCGTCAAGTGAAGCAATTCTTTCGAATGACTTTATTCCATCAGGAAAGGTATTCCCGACCCATATGATGTGAGTGCTCGTAGTTATTGTCTTAAAGAGCTGTTGAGCGAGTTTATAGTCTTGTGGGTTGGGTGTTATTTTTTCAATGTCGATAGTTTTCTCAAAACATCTTGGAGAGAACGTACCGGGCGACTTCTGTGTTTCTGTTCTTCTTTTTTCCGGTATCGTATTGGATTTGGGTACTTTTATGGTGTTAGACTTAGTTCGTGGAGACTCATCGAACACCTCGTAATGGACCGTCAAGTATTGTGGTGACACGGTTGTCTTCAGCGGCGTGACAGCCTTCCTACAGGTCGTAGTCTCGGCCACACGTGGGGGAGTGCTTGCCTTCTGCGAAGTATTTTTTGAAGGTGGGGTGTAGTTTGGCCGGCAAGAAGTTTTCTTTGTTAATTCTGGTCTCATTGTACTTGTTTGGAATGGTTTTATTGTAGTAGTACTTTGGATTCCAGGCAATAAGGTAAAGTTCTCTGTCTCCATAACATTTAGTTCAGGTTGCACTGCTTCACACCCATAGTAGTCGTCCTCGAGAGAGTCTATGCCGCATATGATTTGTACGTGAAAACCGAACTTTCTGATTCTTTTGTTTTTGACTTGTTCTAATCGTTTTTTATTGACTGTTCCGTCGGTTTCATGTGTTGAAACTAGTGTGAACGTGTGGTTTGCGATTAACGGCGCGGTATAACTCACTTGCATAAATATGTCTAGTATCACCAACACTCGATATGGATGCATGGTTATAAATGTTTTTATTACTTCCCGTTAAATTCGCTATCAAAAACGTTGTTTACTAAAATAAAGTGACGAAAGATCTTACTGGTTTTAGGCATTTAATCTAAATGTTGTTGGTAATGCTAAAGTTGCATTTTTCAACAAAAAATATTACGCTGCGACCATTTGATACTATAATATAAAACTATGTAGGATCATCTAAACACTTAGTGTGGAGTATCTCGTATGATTGGTTTATACATAATTATGTTATGCCCCACGACAATCATAAGTTTATACAACACTTTAGTTATCGTGTCAGTTTTAAGATCTGTAATGTAAAACGTAATTATATATTTAATTTGTTAAAAACTTGCACTGAGAGGTACAATTCTTAATACGCAACACACCATACTTGGTGGCTAATACCGGCACAATCATCAGACATGTGGGAAGGGAACGTTGTAATAAATGACAATTTTAAATTTGCGTTTGCGTAAAATAAACGCTCTTGAACGATTACAGAGTTTGTTGGTCTACACTTAATAATGACTTTCATGCGAAGTGTTTATAGATCCCCCGATAGCGAAGTCTGACATTTATGTGTCCGGACTTTAATTAAATATATTATGGATTTAACAAATCTATGACATTTTGTCAATATGCCTTGTAGGTTTTAGGCATAACTACTGGCTTGTTATTTCTCTTCTTACTATAAATATTGTTTTACGTCACCTTTTTAATCTGTATAAATGGATACCTTATTTTCAGTATTTACAATAAAATTAATAACCGATATAACTAGCTGTCGCAAGTTTGATTGTTCAAAAAGTTAAAAAAAAAAAAAGCTGTGCCCCATTGATGCTCCGTAGACAATTATGAATAACAAAACGATCACACATCATCTTATATCTATTATAAACGAATTGATGTATTTGTATGCTTGTTAACTTATACATACTACCTACTTTATCTATTTAAAAAAAATGGAGTGTGCGGTAATTAAAATTTGATAGCAGTTTTTTTAAACATTATTTTTTAAGAATATAAATATAGGCATTATGGTTCATTTTTGCCCCACTGCTGAGCAAATGCCTCCCGTAAGTCCTACCGAGTTTATCTGTTTGATTTTACCTTATCTCTTCTTTTGTCTTTTCAAAAAGATAAGATGATTAAAAATGCCGTTGAAATAATTGCAAAACATCTGCTCGATTTGATTCCTGAACTATTTATAATGAAACGCACGGAACCCTCGATAGAGTGGGTGAGTCCAACTTGCACTTTTTTTCTTTTATCAAATGATATAATAGTGGTCTGCTTAAAAACGAGTATGTTGTAAATTTAAGCCACTAGCATTTAAGTCATCTAAAAATAAGTTTGATTATTTGATAAGAATAAAAAAATACATTGAATGTGGATATTTATTAAATGTACGTTACAACAAAATTATATAGCCTAGTGTTACAAGGACTACAAGAGTTTTTAAGCATGTCGATAACATTAGCATGGCGCTGGTGTGCATATTGGCTACAAAAACCAACACAACTGTCAGTCAAAAGAGATGGTTTCCCATATTTGATGGCGTTAGTTTCGGTTTCGGCCACTTGCCAAAAGATTCTTGAAATACTGTAGCTATTTCAACATTAATAATAAGACAAATTTGACGAATTGTCATTTGATACAAAATAAAAAACTATACGTTCTGTTTTTTAAGGACATTTTTAGTTAGAACTATAATACTAATATTTTATTATTATATTTACCATACTTAAAATACGTTAAATAAGACATTTGTTAAGGATTAAAAGGTCTTAATATACTAATACACATAGTGTAACAACCTAACTTCAAATACAAAGCGACTTACCACACTAATCTGTCCAAAGACAATTATTAAGAAATATGTCAGCTTACACATCTTCATATTTGACCCACTTCATCAGTTCAGACTATCATGAATTTCCCTAACCTTTATCTATCCAGATAAACGAGCTACTGTAGCTAGTGTCGCTATAGTTGCGAGGAAGACTAGACTGATTTGGTCAATTGTAACGTGTTGTTGTTAATTGTGAAAGTCCAGGTACGGTCTAATTTCAATTTAAAAACTTAATTAAAGTTGGCAGAGGCACAGGCAATAATTATTTCTTGGTATTATTGTTACTTTTATTAAGCATGATTAGAAAGCGGTAAAAACAAGTATTTGTCCAGTGTTGTCTCTACCCAACAAGCTAACCCTACAGGAGGTGGTTTCTAATATTGCTGGCATTAAACATGGGCTAGTTTATCACTACAGTTTACTCTATAAGTCACTGGAGAGCAACGATAATATAATTCATAGCTGTTTTAAAAGACATTAACTATTAAGACAACCATCATTTACACACGTATTGCTAAGAAGTTTATTGGACACTGTGTGGCGCAGATGTAATTAAGATGAGACAACAAAGTGTTTGTACACGAAATAAACTATGGATTAGGATGACAAATTTTAGAAACTCTTATACGTACGCAATTACAAGGGAAGTTACTGTCCAGCTACATTTGCATACTGCAGTTATAACACGTATAATTACATGGAACTGATAAACTGGACGGGAGCGACTAGCCAATAACTCTGTCCAGTTCTAGAGATCAATCTAATGGCGCCCATGTACTCCTGGTGGTCATCGGAGGATTCGTACTAGACGAAGGCCAATCGTCAGGGATAGGTTTGCCTTGCCAAACCGCATCGGCCGGTAACACTTCTACTTTTGGAGATTTATTATGATACCAAATGATTGCAGTACTAACTGTTTGAATAAAGGTGCTTACTGGCCCTGTAAATGTGTATACATGAGCTTTACACAATTTACACTGTGTTTGTAGTAATAACGCGTAATTGACCATTTCTTTCACCTCTGGCATAACCGTTGTTGTTGTCGTTATCGTTGTCGGTGTTATAGTTGTCGTTGATGTAGCTGCCGTTGTCGGTGATGTAGTTGTCGATGATGTAGTTGTCGATAATGTAGTTGTCGGTGTAGTCGCTGTTGCTGTTGTTGTTGTCGTTGTTGTCGTTGAGTCCGTTGATGTCGCGTTTGATACTGGTGCTGTTGCTGTTGTTATTGTTGCTGTGGTATTTCCTGTGTCTGAAACCGGTACTACTTTAGATAAATCTTCTTTGTTTGGTCCGTCACGTACGTATTTACTTTTTCCATTTTTAGGCGTGATGTTATTTACGTTTAATGAAGATGAGATTAAACTCGTTAATTCCTTTGAAATTTCTTTAATACTAGAAATAGTACTCTGTTTTGACACTTTAGAAAGTTTTGTATTATCTCTAGTTACAGGTTCACCGGTAGTCGTGAGATAGGTTTTATTTTGTGTTTGTGTTGCTTTCAGCGTTGTTTGGGTTGGTGATGGTGTTGGGGGATCCACCAGAGGTAAAGTTGTAGTTTCTGTGGGGGTTGTATACGTTTGTGTCGTGGTTGCATATTTTTTGGATGCTACAATTCTCCTCCTTGTTTTTGGTGGTGTATAAATGCGCTTTAAAGCTGTTGTCCTTTTGGTCCTGGACACTGGCATTCTTACTGCACCAGCGTCATACCTTGGCGTGTGCACTAAATCATTATAGGCTGGTTCTCTATATAAACGCGATGGATAATAACCACTCGGCCTATTGACACTTTGTCTTGAATATCTATTTTGATCTATAGTATTTCTTAAATTCACAATTGTAGCTCTAGTATTTAGCATTACGTGCTTGTGCTTTTGTTTCGTCATTTTAAATTTTTCTTTCATTAAATATGCATCTCCTCGAAAAGGTTTATGTGTTTCCTTTTTAACCGTATATTGCTTTTCTCTTTCTTTCGGCGGGGTATAGGTTTTAACAGCTTTTGTGTATATTTTATCAAATTCCACACAACCATAGTAATCGTCTTCAAAGGAGTCAATGCCGCATATTCGAAAGGTGCCGTCATTAGTTACTTTTTCAGTCGCAGCAGTCGCTAAGGCTCGCTTTGTAAAATAATCTGCGTACTCCATCACTTCATGTTCTTTGCTCATCTTTGAAAACCGTTTCATTTGAATTATTTGTAACAAATTAGAAGCCATAACAAACATTACGTAAACATTTCGTTTAAGACAGGTTGACATCATTTTAATCACTTAGGCGGCTAAAACTTAATATTATATTTTACTTTTATTTTTTAAAGTGATTTAAGTAAAAAGTAGCTAAGTCTGCATCGTGTACAGAAATTTAAACACTCACAGTGAAACTGATAAACATTGTTTGCATTATAGACGCCGAAAGCATTTGTAAACATTAATATAGTTTGATGCGAGCCACGTGCTTTATATAATGGTATCAAAACTCAGGTTACAATAATATAAATCGTATAATATTTACATATTTTTCACGAATAACTGGTGAGCTACAAATAAATAATAGGTCGGGGATAAAGTCTTTTCGCGCTATAGTATGTATGAACTTGTAATAAAATCTTTCTCTCTTTAATAAAATTAGAATTTGGAATTATGTTCTTTAAAATTTTAACTTTCAATTATACCAAAACCAGCTAGATACAAATACTATAGCCAAAAAGATTTTATCACAAGTTCATACATACTATAATGCGAAAAAACTTTTTCCCCGACCTAATCGACGGGTCCTACGTATACTGGTGTAACCCGCAAAACATCAAAATACTTTTTTTGCACCAATAGCCTTAAAATTACCTTAACTTTATATCCTGTAAAAATTACATTATTCTGTTGAGTAATTTCAGAGATACAAACTTGTAAACTAATATAAGTGACATGATTTTCGGCCACACGACTATCTACACTGATGTAAGTCACTTGCACCAGTATAGGTAGTCGCGTGCGCCACGTGACGTACGCGCAAGTGCCATTTACTCCAGTATGCGCGCTGCGACGGAGTCGGGAGCACGTTAACACTGGTATAACTGCGTTAACTGCCAACGTATTCATTTGTATTAAAACTATTCCGTGCCCTGTTTTTAGGGGTTGTGTTACTTTTTTACATATTTAACATGTTTTGTTTGCTTTGAGTAAGTAATGGTAAGAAGTAACAACAATTAAGGGCTCACGAGATCAATTATTAATAATTTTTTGCGTTAAAAATTGACAAACAAATTACTAAATTGACAGTACTAAGATTTCTACAAAAGGCTTTAAACAATGTTAGACTAATGCTAGATACAGATTGTACTGATTGTAGATTTGTTTTTTCCGCCTGCATTAATTTTAAATGTATAAATTATATAATGTAGACGCACGGTGTACCTACCGTATACTCTTCACACTAAATTATAGAGTTTGTTTTTCCCTTTTTAGTTAGAGGTTGTTTCTTACAGCCGGTTTTTTGTTTTTTTTTTTAATTATTATTTTATTTTTTCAATAAATTTTACACTTATATCAAAGTAGTAGTATACAAAGTCACATGTGGCTTTGTTTTATTTTCGTGATATTGTTATCTGACGTAACTTACATTATTTTAATAATAATATCTATTTACTAACAAAATAAATAGCGATACTACTTTTAATACATTTTTTGCAACGTAAGGAGTTACCAAATTTTGCTACTTGGTAACTGACGAGACAATTTTTTTTTATGTACCAAAGTACATAATTTTTAAAGGTGTATATTCCAGAGGTAAACATTATTCGCAACCTCAGTTTATTTTGGTAAAGTTGTAGTATTGAAAAAACAATTAATTTCAATTAAAAGTTACGTATAGTAATACAAAAGACGTTCAAATAAAACTTATAAAGGACTTAGTGGTCGCCCGCAGCTTCGACCGCACGAGTGTCTGTTATTGCTGCAAAACATTGTCCTCCTCTGACGCAGTCGGTTAAAAAGTCTAGGTATGTTTTAATTCAGGTTGTCAGCTAACTCCATACGAAATTTCTTCAAAATTGGTTAAGTCGTTTGAGCGTCAAAGAGTAACAAACATCCAATCCATACTTATACAACTTTCGCGTTAACTATATTTTTCAAATGTATAATATGCATATTTAAACAAGTATGACGAGTGTGGTGATGTGATGAGGTATTCGTATGAAGGGTGTCCTACACAAATCACCATTTAATACAAGTTGTAAAAATGAAATGAATTTTCCATCATCTGATTTAGACTCTAAGGTCTCATTGCCCTGTTTTTAGGGGTTGTGTTACTTTTTAATACATTTAACAAGTTATGTACACAACTATACACTTAATAGAAGCACATAGTTAGCAAAAGAGTTGCACAAAGGTAATACTAATTTCTTTAAAATACCTTTTCTACCGGATCTGCAAAGGGAGAAATAAATTAGAAACATCAACGTACAAGTAACTAAAAAAAAATAGTGGAAATGCTATTTATAGGAAAAATTACATGAAATTCAAGACAAGCTAGTCTTAAAAAATTATAATAATCATTAGGTATTATCGTAAGAAAACCTCTTTAAAAATCAAACCTTTTTTTACTTAAATTAAGAAGATTACCTACATTTTCTTGTTTTATTATTTTTAAGATGGCAAGGCCAATGATTTTATTTTTCATTATTAAGAATGCTACTATCTAAAATAAAGTGTTATTTTGTATTTTACATGTTTTTATTTCACTTCTTGCCACACTAATTTAAATATTTACAGTTAATAATAATACAGAAAACTGTTGCAAGTAGCTTTCCAGTACTGAGTAAACTGTTGTAAGTGTTAAAAAGTCGATAAAAGTAGATAAAAGTAGATATTATTTTTTCTATTAATACCTCATATTGGTCAATAACACGGAAATACTACGTTTAAAGAGTAAAATCCTTCAGATTTCCTTTATTTTAAGTATAAGCAAGTACACTGTATACTGGTATAAGTGGCCACTTGTATCAGTTTACAGGTTCTACCATAGTAAAAAAAACAAGCTACATCAATGCAAGTTAACCTATTTTCCAAAGTATAAAAAAATAAGAAAAACCAATAACGCAGTCTTATTCCTTACGTATTAAAATATAACATACTAAAATTTCAAGTGTTTTTGTTGATTTACGACAAAGTTACAAGCTTTAGAACCTTTAAACCGCTCTCTTGAAAAGTTGTGTTTTTGCACTTGTACTAGTCTACGTAGGACCCGTCGTAATATAGGTATGTAAAATGCCGCCAATCATGACGCTTCAGATGTGTGATGATTGGTGTCACGCCTTGAGTATACTGTGATAATTCATGAAGCACGTTGCATCTCTCGAAGACGCCGTAGAAAAATGAACTTAATTTAAGTATGTAAACAAATACTTATTGATTTTGTCTAATGTATAGGTATATAGAAGTGTGAAGGTGACTTAGCCGTGCTCCGCTCTCTATTCTGTAGGTATTAAACCAAACTACTGATTTAAAAAATGCAACCGACATGACCGTGATACTCCTTAACTAAACTCAGCTCGCAACTAATATCGGAAATAAGCTTTTGTTAACCAACTTGATTTAATCGCACTACAACTACGGCTTTAGTTCGAAAATCTCTAGGTCAAATCACAGGAACCACATTTCAGCTTCACCAGCACCTAGCGGCTAGCCACATTGCAAAAGCAACAACTTTTTTGTAATTGCTACAAGGGGACAGCAAAAATCCGCAGCAACCGGCGACAGACATTTGTACAAACGTTAAATCTGATCGAATCGTTCAAATACAAGGGAATTACTTTCCTTTACTGCTAGCTGCGGAACCTAGACTAGCGTAAGCAATTGGGGAATTGCCGTCTATAGAGCTTAACTCTATTAAGTCACACTTTTGTTGCGTAGCATTGGAGCGTCAGAATCAAGCCTAAGGAAAGAGGTTTCCCGGTACTAGTGAGTTCTCGTACAGGTGAGATCCCTATGCAATCAAGAACCCTTGTTGATAAAGAATGCAGGCTAAAAGTTATCGGTACCGGATATCGGCTCAGCCCGGCCTTTTTCTGTTAAATTCATAATTTAAAATTAAATAAAAAACGTATATTTTTTAACTATTAGAAGTAACGACCGTTGGTGACGAACTAAGATAAGAGATAGGTATATGGGAGGAACTTAATTTCAGAAATCTTTTACTTTTACTATTTTAGATTATTATTTAATTTGTAGTATACTATACTTTTTAAATACATTAATTTAGTTAGGTATTGGAATATAGAAAGTCAAATAAATTTCACATTACAATCAGACTTTGCGTTCAGAAGCAATAACCTCAAATATAATGATAAAGATAAAATAAAGACTAGTTCTCTGAACTAACAGAATGTTTGTGCCTATCTTCCTAGTTTCTCACCCGCACGCGTTCTATGTAGGAATATGTAGGAACTAGGCCTACGACGGCCGCGGATGTGTCATACCACACGACACAAATAATGCATCATACTGCTGTTATGTTAAATAAACTATGACGTTCATTAAAAGTAGTGAAGTAGATTGACTATCGGTTGTTAAGATTTTCTGATAAATAAAGTGTTGGTAAAAATACATAAAACAAAAGATCCACAGCAAAAAAGACGAATGAACATAAAACAAAACCAGTATCAAGAACACAGTTTAAACCGACACGTGCCATGCAGATCACAGGCTTCTACATTGTTACATAAAAAATATAAATGTTAATAAGGAAAGGCTAGGGTGTAAACATCAGCTGTTCAGGGCTTAACCCATGTCACGGACAACAGACGGACGGACGGATTATAATAACGCCCGCCTCAGCTGCCCGGAGCTCTATCTCTGTATACACTTGAACACAGAAAAACTAGTCCCGCCCTATTTGGGCCCACGATTGTCTTAACTTCCTTCTGTAATCTTTTGTAGTTACTTGAAATAATACGTTTCAATTTGGTGTCAACGCAATATCACTTCTAGAACTTAGGGCGAGCGTTCATTTGCGAAGAGACAGTAATATCTAAGACTTCTGCCTATACAAAATAAAAACTTAATGTATCATCGACAGATTGATTAACCTGTAAATTGTTCGATGTCGAATCAAGAAAGATAGACATTGGAAAAAAGTTTTGCCACCAAAGAGCGCTCGCTCCAAACCAAAACTACACGGATCTATCGAAGCTATTTACAGAACAACTCAGATACCTACAAATCAGCATTCATAAATTAAAATGTATCTTGTTTTTTAGTAAGATAAGTAAACGCTCGTTTACACAAATACTAAATCTTTATGGAGAGGGTGAAGTAATTCGGTCTAACTAAAGACAATTTCGCGAGGATAATTGTATTGTCTCCGTCCATATTACCCGACGCCCCGAGTGGAGATAACGCCCGCTGTTTGTATGATGATTACTTTCCAAGTTTTTGTGGAATCGTCGATTGAGTGGCGCGACTCTTTCCTATGGGTTGTTGGGTGTCATTGTTGAGTTCATCTACATAATTGGAGCGCTTCGCGAGGTTAGGTGAGCGGCTTTGTATCCTGGCTTGTAATCAAATATATTTTGGCTGTATTAGGCTGGTGTTTATTATAATTCTGTATTCAAACGTTTATTAAATAATAGTGGAGATTGTAGTAAGTATATATAAGACAAGGTTTGAATTCATTTAGGGCCTTACGTGTATGTGATCGTAGTAAAAGTAGGTTTACATCATGAGGCCTTAAAGATAGTTATTTTTTATCACCTCATTTATGGTTCATTTATCATAATCAGGAGATAAAAGAAAGAGTAGTAAGAAAATTATTATTAGCTTATGGATTTAACTCTCCGTCTTTGAATAATCTCGTCCAATATATTTTGTTTGGATAGTACTTTTGTGCGCGTATATTTAGGTAGGTAGGCACTTTATCTACGTCTATTATGTCAAAGCAATACTTACGAGCTCCAGGCACGCAGCCACCGCGCGGCGGCCGCTCGCCTCGCCGTGCTGCCTTCACTCACACTTACTCTCTCACAAACGCGGTGAAATGAGACATCTCAAACTATGTCATTTGATTAAAAAATTCGATGAAAGTGTGTAGCGGAGCGTCACGATATTTATGTTTGCTTCTCACAAGCCCCTGCCTTCTTTCCCCTCCCCCCACCCATGTTGCCTCCGGTTGGGTCCGAAACTAGTCTGGCTATCTCGTACAAAAGTCGTGAATCCGTATCACAAAAAATATTACAAAATAAATACTACATATGAAGATTTCAAAAATATTAAGGAAGAGATAAAAAATTTGTTTAATTAACAGAAACAATACTAAAACAAGAAATATCTACATTTATGACTAAACTTATGTAACTAAAAAAATTACATATTTACAAAGCGTAACGAAGCGAGATAAAATATATATCATTTATGTCGTTGTACCTAACCACACCGTAGCAAAATATTTCGGTCCCTAAATAGGTAACACAAGATACTAAATCAACTTAGTATACACGGTAGAAAAACCAATGTTTCATTCAAAGATTTACTTAATAATTATAAGGAACTTGTGTTGTGACAAAATTTAAAAAACAAAATTAGGTAGTAAGACTTGATTCCAGTCAAGTCCCCAGTCGGATAGAACGCTCCTCCTTGCAGTAGGCACGTGCAGTACAAACGCGGAACTTCTTTACCGACTGCAATGTGTCTTACACAGAATGAAATTTTATTTTCATTGTTGAAAACCTTGTGTGCGCCGAAGTATTTGTGATGAAATTTTTTTAGAGTATCGTTTGCAAAAAGTCCAGGATTTATTAGATGATAAGTGGTGTGGTCTATGAGTATCGGGGAACCAGGAGGCTCGGCGTGTATTGTGAGGGGTTCGAAAGCAGTTAACTAACATGCGTCCTTGACGTTGAGCTTGTTTCGTGGCGCTACCACTACAGGAAAAGGTGCATTTGTTACTTACTATACATATAGCAACTTAAGTCCTTTAACTGGCGATACCACCTTAGTCAATACATAAATTAGAGCCTGTTGGTTTGAAATAAGACCGGTGATCAGAATAAACAAATTTGCGTTTTGCTATCGATGCAACTTGGAGGTAGTCATTAAAATCGTAATCATAGATTTCTCGTTATAAATCTAACTTGCTTGGTATGATCAGCAAGCTTGATGGTTCAATGCAAATGGTGAAGTTGGTAATGCATTAGCACCAAACTCGTATAATTTGGAATGAGCACAAAGAGGCGACGTGTAACAAGGTGCAGGCTTAACTAGCTTTAATATGCAAATAAGTTTACATCGCGAACACCCATTACTTGAACGACCGAACACTTCGCTGCCATCTACTTATGCTCACTTTGTTACAACAGTTTGATTTCATACCGAAAATGTTTGGGGAAATAATTTAAAATGGGATTTTAACAATGTACAATTTGCGTTACAAGAGTAAAATTCCCACAATTGAAGTGAGTTTTTAGGTATATTCGATTGTTTTAAGGTCACTATAAAGGCCCAGTCAAAGCATGAATATCACAATCAAATTCTGTTAATATTAAGGTTGGCTACGCACCGTAGTGCCTACCGCTACGATAAACGTAGCAGAACGCTGCATATTATGGTTGTGTGCTACGGTGAGAACGCCCCGGAGTCCAACAGCGATGCAACTTTTATTGGAAAACTTTACCCGAATTTACATGTCCCGCACATTATTAAAAACGCTTGTAAAACTTTAAAATGTTCACTTTACTGCCGCGTTCAACCCTAAAATTATACTGTTAAGAGCTATATTTGGATGGTATGCCAGTAAAAACAACTTGTCAAAGGATTTGTTTCGAAGCCAAGAGTTTGAATTTTAAGTGTTGGCCTGACTCCGGCGTTTACCTGTGACGCTAAAATAGTTGTTTAATATACAATAGGCTTTTACATCGTCGAATTTATTGCGGAAACTTTACAAATAAACTTATTATTTTGTTGTTCAGTGGCTTCTACAGCGTACCGCTTGAATATTTCAATAAAACTGTAACAATAAATGTAATGCTCTAACATATTTTTTTATTAGTAATTCTAAATATGTTAAGATACAATAAAGACTTAAACAACCATATTGACTTAATGAACCATTTAGAATAAGATCCGTAAACGTATTTGTTTTACTACAGTATAGTACGGTGCGTTTTAATGTTGTTTATGCCGTAACGGCGGCTAGTATCAATGGCAAGACTAATTTATCTATGAATTGGGCACTCTGCTTGGCTCCTATATTTACCCAATTAGGGAGGTGTGCCTTGCGACTGCGAAGTTTCCCGCGCGAACTTCGGCCTGCACCCAGCGCTTGTGAGTTCGTGTCCCCTCCCGGCGCCCGACTCATGAGTGAGCCGCGGGTTTCATTCAAACTCAAAACTCATGCGAATTTCCGAGAATGCAATAAAATGTATCAATAAGGTACACGAGATTACTAGAAAAACTTTCCTTGAAAAACAGTGACAACTTATTTATTGAATGCTTTCGATACGATTCAAGAACTTGAGCTGCACCTTGTGGCTCATGTCACATAAATTACAGAACACAAACAAAGCTGGTCACACATTGTATACTACTGCTCGTAGCCACGAACTACGCAGTGGCAGTGATAGCATGGAAGGATAGGGTGTGACAAATCTCTGTGGGACTGCCAAATCAGTGTGGTCGTGAGTTACACTCGCTAGAAACAGTGAAGGCAAACTTGTGAGGAAACCACATCTGGAAAATCACACAAAATGGTGTAATTTACAAGGGTGTGTGTCTCGTGCTACAGCAGAGGCCTACTGGCGCCTTTAAAATAAATATACGATGATAAAAAGAAGTCGAAGTACGCTTGTAAGGATCTTGCCGCCGGTGAGCGTGTCTTGCGCCAGCGTGTCGGAGCCGCTCGTTCCCTAGAGGCAAGTTTTATTGCAAGTTGCAAGCAAGTCAACTGCGCTTTGCACATAGTGTAACGCATACGTCGTGCGCCCGTCGCCGTCGCCTGCGGTACTACTCATTAATACAGCGCCTTTACATAAATAACCTCGATACACCCGCAACACGATTTAACTTCAATATTATTCTTAGCACTTGAAGCAAACTTGGAATAGTTATTATTATCACAATAACAGTAAATATTACTTGTGTATAAAAAAACATGCTTTCTCTAATTTTTTCTTCCGTATTTGATACTTATAATGATAACACAAATATCGTAAGTTCTTAAAATACTTCAAAGAAGCACATAAAGTCACCTGTCCAAACTACATTTTAATAGTCAAAGAGCGGACGTAGAACGTATCCGCGGGTGGGTCATTGTCGGCGCGCGTTAATCTGTCCGTCTGTCCGTCCACGCTAACATGGGTACAAGATCCCGGGATACACTATCATACGTATTTTTTGTGGCGACAGCGTTTCTTTACGCAGTGTCTATTTAGTTAAGCTCACATTATTACTTACATTACATTTGGGAATGAAAAAAACAGGCACTTTGACGCGATGCGATCGACGTACGGGGTCCAACTCATCAATATGGAAGAGCCGGCTTCAGTCTTGTTATCAAAGTTAGTGAAATATCATAATTAATATCTTGACTATCTCAGTGGCCTGTAAAAATGTGCCCAACACGAGCGAGTGGTTAAGCAAAACAGTGTGACTGCCTCAAAAATAAGGTTAGATAATATTAAAATTAAATTCTTTCCTCTTTTTCAGTTTTAGGCACATGCTTGATATACTTAGAATTTAAATTATAATATTAAATAAGAAGTATGCAGATTATTTTTGCTTACAGATACTCGTATGTAGTTATAAGACCAGCATTGAATCTCTTAAAAATCATAATATTAGCAGTTGCGTTGAATACGATATCTCATAGCATGATGTAGGTATGTCGTGTAAGATTTAGTGCGCCACAATGTATGAAGATTTGGCGTTATTTTCGCGCGGCTGTTATTGCGTCATCTCCAAAACGATGAGAACGGCTGGTATATAAGTATTTATGTAAAAGCGGCCATTTTGACCGTCCGTCCGTCCCGACGACTCTGATTACGCAATTTCAGAAATTGTCTCACTATTTTCTTGGGTTACAAGCAAAACGAATTGTATGAAAGGAAATTGCATTTTAAGTTTTCGCTGTATAAGTTAGGAAGTTATTACGCCGTGAAATGCATTCATCTCATTTACATGATGGTCTTGACGATAGACGCTCAACTTTACGAACTATTAGACGGAATTTGGCGGATGTAATGCCTTCACTCAGTGGGCCACACTGGCCTTTACGTTATTTTAATTTGTTAACGCCTATCATAATTATTTAGTTTAATTTTTAATATTGTGTACCTCAAGTTTACTTGGTTATAACATTATTAATTTGATTTGTGTTATAAAGAGCAATTGTGGAAAACTTTCTAATAAATATTACATGAAGTCAGAAACCGTTACAGAGTCAAAACGATCAACAGATTCTTAAAGCAAATCACACGAGTGGGATGTCGTGTAATACACACAAATCTATTAATAACACTCCAAGAAATGACCCACTAATGAAGAATCCATAAAACTTGGCGAGCATTGTTCGTGACATGCGTACGCCGCGCCCGGCCCGCTCGCCCCGAGTGATACGTCGCGAAGTTGTTGTAAGCGCCGAACTTCAGCCCTTCTCAATTGCTATAATCTCTTCGCGATTGCCATTCATTTATTGTCTTGGCTCAAGGTGCGGATTGAGTGTGGAAAGACGAGCGATTTAACTTATTAATTATAAATGCATAGATTTCTTAACTTAATTGGGTAAGCAGTAATATTTTAACTATAAATCTACACTTGAAAACACGTATACCTGAAAGTTATTTTTTTTCAGTTGCAACAAAAAAATATACCAAAAAAGGTGTTTTCAAAGAAGATTTACTAATTCTATGAAACAGGAATTTAAAGAACTGTGAGCTATAATGATGATCAGAGTAAATAAATATTTAAATTACAAAAAAGGGAAGGGCTTATACGAACCCTCGTTCTTCTAAAATGATGACAATGTTGAAAGCATGAAGCGCTGAAGTCATACACACTGTCATAAAATGATTAATTAAATGGTACCTCTAAGCTTACCACCGCGTCCTGGGCCTGCGGGGTCCCGCTTGGGAATAGTTGTGTATCGCAGTTTGGATAGCGAACCGCCGCGCGCCGCAGCGTGCGTGCCCGCCGCCATGACGTTACCATATTATTATAACTAAAACCCTTGAAACATAATATATCAGCCAATTATACATTGTGATTTTTTTTTCGTTTACAAAAATGTTGTCACTGAAAATAACTTCTATTTGTGGAATGTATTTTTATATTTAGATAATTATATTTGCCTATTAATTTTGGGACCGCAACTAGTAATAATATCATAATCACACGTTGAATGTAACAATATGATATTCTGGCACAATCCAGTCTTGATTAAATGAAGGATAATGCGTAATATAATTATGAGTGTCGCGCGGCAGTTCGTTCCGCAGTAACTCACACCTTGAGTAATCACGCCGCTCCCCCCCCCCCCCCGCCGCGCACCGGTAACAATCCGGGGTTCGTCCAAACTTCCTCTTATTACACTTATGATGTAACGGGAATAAGATGTGATTGTCAAACTCTAATGAAGTTTTACGAATAGGACTTATATGACAATGTGATGTTGAAGATTTGTTACATCTCCTGGAAGAGACTGAATATTTTACTATCATTATATGTACTCTTTAATTTCGAACGATTTGTTTGCGGTCACAAACCTGATACAGGTAAAGACTAAGGCTCTAGGGGAACTAGGGGCATGATGGGGACGCTAAGGGAAAACTACAAAAAGACACAGATCTAATTAATATAATGTTTTCATTTATTTATGGCACATTAGTTACTTAATCAACTACAAATTGGCATATTCTTTGGACGGACATGTCATCACAATTTTTCATTATTAATTATTTTTTAATAACACATAAAAAAACCATCTTACCCCACGTATGGGGTAAGATGGTTTACGATAAATGCGGCAAGATGGGTCTAGGGTACTATGGTCTAAGGCCGCCTTCCTGTATCCTGACTTTTTTGTCATAACTTTATCTATTAAGACTTTTTGTCTTTTTCTTGTAGTTTCTAACCATTTTTATCTGAAAAAGAAAAATGTAATGAGGTCAATATTTTAGGCTGTGATGATGAATTTCTTTTTGTGAATCAATCTAGCTGTAAATTGAAAAACAAAACACAACCTAGTAATGTTTAAGTAATAACTTGATTGAAAATCGATGGGCCATGATGAATCTCATTATGCCCCGTAGGACCTACACCATCTTGCCCCTGTCACTATTTTTTTAAATATTTAAATTTTTAAAATAAGTGCTTGGGACTAGAATGATTTTGGATGTGCCTATCAACAGCAAGTAAAATGTAAAAACAAAGTGCATAAACACAATGAGTTCAACTGTTTTTCTTACCTTTTTCTGATGTCGTTCACGTGCACATAATATTATATTAATTAGATTATTAGATGCACTGTAGCAGTAATTAGTTTATAAACGAAGAACGCACGCACTCTCACCGACTGTTATGGCCGCACTGAGTATTGTTCGATAGCAGCTTCTGATTGGCTAATGCGCCGTGTCATAGTAACGTTGGGATTTTCGTATGAGTGCGTGACCTCGTCTTACCTCATGGTCCCATCATGCCCCTAGTTCCCTTATTTATTACACACTCTCATTTTCTAGTGTATTACTTACACATATTTAGTAACATTAAACACAAGTCGCGATGTAATTTCTGTAAATATTATTTCCCGACCACGCTTTCTAGCTCTAGACAAGCAAACCAAATTACCTGTAAGTTTTATCAAGCACATGAATACAACTAATGAACTATACGTACATGTGCGATATGATTATGTGCATTAAAACGCGCGTTCCACTAAGAGAAACAGAGCGTTGCATTCAGCGCGCAATGTATGCAAAGCGAGCGATTTATGCCGCACTCCATGTATGTGTAATGCGCTAGTTGAATACGAACACACTGGTAAACGGGACGCATTCACACCGACAAACAACGACTGAGGAAATAAGAACACACAACAGCAACTTCTCAGTATCATAATGTGTCGACTTGCATTGAGTCTATCGATAAAACTGGAGTTCATCTTCAGTTCTCTTGATTCATCTTAAACTATATTTTTTGAAAAGTATACAATATGGTAACGATTGGATTTATATAAAATTTACCACACTTTAAGCGAAGCCAAGTATAAAGTTTGTCAGATGATGTATATTTTCCAGTAGTCGCAGTGCGGTGTGACACGTGCCCGCGCATCAAGTGTATTCAGTGAACTAATTACGTCGGCTGCTCGGTTTGTCAATCATGCAGCTGCGCCTCTTGCGCCGCCAACTAATTATTTAACTTCGTTTCCTCCTCGCCACTTATTATCTCCTGGTATTAGTCTGATTGCTATGTTTCCAGGTTAAGCAGCTTCTGCTGATTTACTCCGGTGCGTCGGCTCCCGAGTTCTATGAATAAGTAATTGGATGGTTGCCGGAAATGTTTAAGACTTAACAAATTAATTATATTTGAATACGATTTCATAGATAGATTACAATAAATACATTCATGGATTCTAATAATTATAAGTATCGCATTGACTGTGGAGCTGGATGCTAATAATTTCACATTTTTTGCTTTTAGCTATCTATAATGTTTACAGTTTTAATTATTTCACACTGTTTCAAAAATATAGCCAACAAATGGGTCACAAAACTTATATCGCAAAAACTGTAATTAAACCCAATAGTACAATAAAAACAAAATATTTAAGCGGATAATATATAATTAATCCATTCGGATTGATATTGTAGTATACATTTGGGTTGCGACATTCAAATTTATAGGCACTACCCTTTATTAGATTCACTTTTACTAAAAGTAAAGAAATAAGAAGCAATGACACCTGTTACAACCGGCTTAATCAAACTAACTATCGAACTTCGCAAGTCGGTGTGTTGAAAACTGTCCGACCAGAAGCAATTCCAAACTGTTCGCCGTGAGGCTACAAACGCTAATAGCTGTTTTAATTACGTGATAAACAAACTCGAAGCGACTTAACCTACATAGGGGATGATACGTTTACCAAAGACGTGGTTTAAACTTTGTAATGATGTACAAAGTAGTGATAGGGTGCTAACTACAGTTCGCTGCTCCAGAGAGTTGAGAGAAAAAACAGAGAGTAAATACTCTTTGCATTTCTCATTAGCAACCTCGATTATGCTCCCGTTCTAGGAACTAGAAAATACGAAGCTAACGAATTATGGTAGACGTTAATTTGCTGAACATGATAAGAAGTGATTTATAAAAGTGAACTCCCACTAATCCAGCAGACTGCCTCGGCACAAGGTTACGTCAAAGTGACATTCGAACGAAGAATCTATTTGTTATCATCAAAAACTAGATCTATAAAAAGCGACAGCGATGAGACTAGAGACTCCACAAAAAGTAAAATGTCGATCCATACTTCATTTCAAATAATCTGAGATAAAAGTATTCGTCGTTTATATGACCGATCAGGGGTCCAAAAGCAAATATAAAACATATTACACTAGCTATACCCGTGTTTTTTCTTGACTAATTTATTGAGGTGTGGTTACACAAAATTTATTTCAAATGTATTATTTTGTGATGTAGCCCATTTTTTTTTCGCACGCATAACGCATTCAATATATATATCAAGAGCTAAGGCGCTAAAAAAATACTATTAAAATTTACATGAGAAGGACATTTATATCGTTGTTTCTAAAACAGACAATTCTCCAGCGGGATGAGGCGTGAAGATTTGTTTGCTTACGAATTTCAAAAGTGAATTACAGATCATTTGCGGGAATAAAGGCGCACCTGTCACTTTGTTTCGGTGAGGCCGCGGTAATCCCGGCGGACGGCCCGCGGGCGTCGCGCGCGCGTCGCTCGGCGCGCCGGCTCAGCCCGTGCTAAGAGAAATATAATTTGTCGCTCACATTGTCATGTCGGAATAATTGTAATGCAATCTGACGCCTGGTGTTGTGTGGCTCGGCTCTTGTTATTGTACCTAAATGACACTTATTATGTTTGCATCTGGAAAGAGTTTCCAGACGAAAAAAAAAAGAAATGTCTCTTTGCACACTTGCGACGGCGCAGTTTTATTATTTGAAAAAATATAAGTGTTTGCGAAAGCGATTTGCTAGGCGTTATTTATATTCAACTTTTTGCTATATTGTCTACATTAAAATTAGAAAGTATCTGAAAACCGAAATCAAGTATTAATAAAACATAAAATTATGTAACAATTAATAGAAAAGTCATTTTATTATAATTTTAACATTGTGGTACGAAATGTGATTACGTATTCATACGGCGTCTTCCAAATGTTACTCACACCTGGTCTTATAGGCTTTACCTGTTGTAACTTTTGAGACTTAATAGACAATCCCAGTCACCGAGTGAGCTCAGACGCATAAACGCGGCTTAACAAAACGTTATTCCAACGTTTAAAAACTTTGGGATATTATTTTAGAACTAAATTAATTCCCGAGAGAAATTTAAAACTACCACTGTAAATAACTACGTTACAAATTCATTTCAAAATGACTCATGTTTTTTACTGTGCGGCACCGACTCCTTTCTTTGGGGTTGATAGTAAAATGAACAAATAATTTTAGCTTCTAAGAGAGGAAACGTTTAGAGGTATGTCCAAACAGAATGCACGTTTAGAGGAAAGGAGAAGGATTTACCCACAGCACTGTGGATTTATAATTCACATTTTATTCTTCTCATATCCTAGCGGGCTTTGAATGCCAAAGTATTTTTTTGTGTAATGGAAAACGGCTTATTACGATTATTAATAATTCGCTTCACTCATTTTTATCAGATGACAAACATTGACTACCGCTATTGAATCTGTTACCACATTAACCTTGACTACAAACTAGCTTACATAATAATTACATGATAAATTAACTCGTAACATATTGTTATAGCGGTGCTTATCTAATTACACGGTATCGCTGGAGTAGGCGTTAGTGATACCCTGCACAGTACGCCGGTCGCTCAGCTTCTAACACCTGATATTAATTTCCCTGAGGAGGTATAAATTTTGTCCTGAGATCGAGACGAGCGACACACTGGGCGGCGCGCGGCGGCGGCGGCGACTGGACAAGTTTCCTTCACACCTCTTTTACTTACCGACTTGATACACTCAATTAAGAGACCGAAATGTTTTTAGTAAGTAGGTCCCACAAACCCTAAGAAAATAGAGGAGTTAAAGCTAAATCTAGGTGACGATTAAATATGCTTACAGCATTACATAATGTTAAGAATCATTTATAGCAATTATTGTTAATTGAAATTCAATGAAATAAGTGATACGTTTTTGTTAATAGTTGGAAATTGCAACCATTACACATCTTCCCGGTTTCCTAGGAGCCTACGACAAGCTCTAAAAATAATTGCAAGAGATAGAAGAAGCTTTATAGTCTACACCGTTGTGTACAAACTTACATACGTATATTTTAAACGAAAGTTCTATCTTTGTTTTCTACTAAATACATTTGTGTTTACAATCACCGTGTCATGTGTCGAAGAGCATCGGTAACAAAGCAGGTCGTACGCGGCGGCGGTGCGACGGAACAATATTCCTAGATCAATGTGGCTCGCACGTGACCGGCGCCACAAACCGACACATTACTGCCAGCTATTTATTCTCCGTTACGTGTGTAATCTCCAAGTGATGATTGTCTTGAAACAACTCTACATCTTTTGTAACAATCATACAATATACCTACTGTACTCGTTGCTGTGTGTGTGGGCACAAGCATTATACTAGAGTTTTTATTGATGTTTCTATTTAAAACATTAGCACACAGCAACAAGTAATATTAAAATTAGCTAAGGTACTTAGATAGACTGTACATGTATATTTACTTACAAAACACAACTTTTTTATAATTTAATTCGTCTCAAATGTGTCGTACCAACTTGCTCTTATACTCTACATTAATTTCGCACACGTTTACTGGATAAAGCCTCTTCTAAGAAGGATCCCTCTCAGTAGTAAAATTATTTTTCTTAAACTTTACTTAAATACCGACGAGAATATTGCGACGTTCAGTAAAATGAAAATATTTCTGAACGAGAAAGTTGAAAGTTATAAAGTTTTTCATGTTCCATCAAGCACAACTATTGTAGGACTAATTATAAATCAAAGTAAATGTTGGAAGTTAATTATATCTCCTTTAGATATTTTGGTACTTGGCTCGTGCTCGTATTACGGCCCTTCTCCAACATTTTGGTACGGAGACGAAATTTCATAAGCCGTCACCTATCCGAAATGTCGGGCTGCTTCCAACCCTTTCGGGAGTCGCTTCTCGTAAATATTCAAGGTTACATTCGCGCTCACAATTTTTTCTGAATTTACTCGGTCCTAAAACACTGGGGCCGCGTTACGGGCGAGCTCACTTCCACCTTCCACGTAAGCGAAGTTACTTAAATATATAGCGCCGCTTGTGGCCCTGCAGGAACCTCCAGCTACGTGCCTATTTACGTGTTGTACGCTTTGAAAGTGAAAACAAAACTGCCCTACGTTCTTCTTTGAAATGATGGCTTATTAAAAAAAATATTTATATCCATTAAGTTGCACAAATATCATTGACTTGGAGCTACATATTGACATTTTTGTGGGTGTAGTCCTGACAGTATTTTGTTTTGGATGTTCTATGTCAGCTCATATTGTCTTTTGGCAAAAAATGTGATATAATCTATTTTGATTAGTTATTTAAAATTAAAATCCGCTGCATAGTGTGTTTTGTGGCTCCAATCTAAATAAGTTTGTAATATTATCATTGTTTCCTTACACGTCCCGCCCGATGCAGGCCGACGCCACCCGACACCGCCCGACACTAGCCGACACCAGCCGACACTGGCCGACACCGCCCGACGCGCCGCGACACCGCGCGTCCTCGGGGGCGTCTCATTTGAATACAGTCTGTTTATTGTACCACAGTTTTTCCTTCATTCCAACCGAATTATCGAATAATATTTTTCTCAAAGGTTGAACGTATTATCGTGGGATTCCGTGTGAACACTCCCTGTCAGTCTGAAGATTATTTGATTTAGTGTCGTCGCCAACATTGATGGCACCAAATTCTGTTTTATTCAGAGCGTTAAGCAATTATATCATCCGCTGTTTGTTATTTTTACGGTAAACAAATTCGTGAATAATATTGTTACGTTTGGTTTATTTGAGTGTCATTATTTTTACACAAGATATAGTCGACGAAACTTTCATCATATCCAGCAATGAGTACGACGGATATACAAAGTAGTTTGTGTTATTTTCTATCTTATATATATTTATTTATGAACTGGCTAGAAAAAAGTTTGTGCGATGCTCTCGTCGCAGCCAGACATTATTACAGCCTATAATAGTTACCAGGAGAGTCATGCATCGCATTAGCTGTACCTACACTTACCAAGAGTACAAGCAGCCCGACGTGTGACACTTAACACGCCCGATTTATTACCTATGTGTATCTGTACTCGCTTGCGACGATGGACAAAGGTGCAATCTGCTATTGTTGTATTTTTGATAGACCTATTGAGTGCACAACTTCACTAAAATCCAGTCTGATTTTCAGTAAAACATGTTTTTTAAGGACAAACCAAATAAAACAATACTCTTTAAAACTCGGAGTTAGATCAGGTTGATGTTCTACTGGAATAATAATTCGTGATTCCTCGACTAGCCAGATAAAATACAATAAGATATTGGTAATGGACAACAATACGTATATTGCTATCAAAGGCAGAGTCGTAGTTGACGTGCAATTTCTCACAAAATATTCAAGCTCCTTGCTTAAAGAATTCCGAGTCCCGACTCCCTCCTTGTAGCATCTTGTATGCATTTGAGATGAAGCGTCTGCAAAAGGCAGAGTCCATTCAGAGCATTTTTATCAAAGAGGCTCTATTTGCGTGGAACGTACCCTTAATACGGCACCCCTATTTACTTGAGCTGCTTACAATGCGTACGAAGCTTCGGTACGGACGACGGACGTCCACGAATGCAATGTGCTTTGCTTTGACTGAGTACTCCGATGTGATAGAACCTGTGTGGAAAGCTGTACGTGTTCGAGTTACACTAAATGACAATAAGTTTGCAAGTCAACTGAATTATTTTGGGACGATAACGTCTGAGTAGATAATATGGATAAATGTCAAGTTTAATTTTCTATGAAACTTGTACGGTACTATGTTATAGATGCATATTAGTGTTTTTAAATTTTCAATAATTTTCCTGTAAATGGACTATTCATTTACTTACGTATTACCTTTTTAAACCAAATACTTTAGGCGTAGACTAAAACAGGACTTGACTACATCTGGGAATAATAAAGACACTTCGCGGTAGGTACTCTCACTATACTCTCCACTAACGAAAACAAGTGGAAGTTAAAACGAATAAAATTATAATTTCTTTGGTGCTGAATTTAACATGCACCTTCTTGTTTTTGATCCATGGCGTCTATATTAATTTTGTCTGTAATAAAAAAAAATAATTTGAATCTAGAAGGTAAAACGAATTCGCGCAAACAGCATTTCGTTGATACCGTGCACTTCTTATAATTTGTTACAGTAACACCAATGGCATGCTACATTTTAATTAAGACTGTCTAAATGTCAGCATTAGTAGTACCAAATATTAATAAATCATAGGATAAGGGTTTCTAACATCTTCATCTCCCATCGTATATATCTATCCTGACCGATTTCGGCCACAGCGACTTGGTTTACCTATTAAGAGCTTCGTTGATGTGCTCTCAAATGACTGACATAGCCAATTTTTGCAGAGAATGCCCGTCCGCATTCATTGCAAGTCAGCACTCCACCGACATAATTATAAATAATAGCCGCGGGTGGTCGGGCTTTTAGCTCGTCTCTTTTAGCATCGAGATCTTCCTTACGCCTCTTCTCAAACTGCCACACTTTGTCCTTGACGGTACGCCTCCATAGTGTCCGATCCTCTGCCATAGTCTCCCATTGTGAAGGTGGTAGGTCACAACGTTTCATGTGGCGCTTCAGCACATCTTTGTACCGCAAGCGTTGGCCACCCTGCTTACGCTTACCATCCTGCAGTTCTGAGTAAAAGATGCGCTTTGCCACTCTAGCGTCAGACATCCGGGAGACATGACCGGCCCACTGCAGTTGTCGCCGCATCAGATGAGCCTCTATACCGCAAACATTAGCTCGCCGGAGAACTTCCGTATTACGAACACGGTCCGACCACTTGATATTCAAAATGCTGCGTAGGCATTTGAGATGGAATCTATCTAATGTGCGAATGTGCCCGCGGTAAAGGCACCATGTCTCCGAGGCATACAATAGGTTTGGCAGAACTATTGCCATGTATACAGATATTTTAGTAGAGAGCCTAATGTCGTGCGAACGGAACACCTTGGCACGAAGTCTACCAAAAGCCGCAGCAGCTGCTCCTATACGACTATTGACCTCATTGTCAAGGAGACAGCTAGAGGATATGGTGCTGCCGAGATATTTAAACTGGTTTACCTGTTTAAGCAAGACATCACCGAGTCTAATGTCTACTTGGGCACTGTTAGCAGTATCAAGTGCCATGACTTCGGTTTTCTTGACACTTATTTTCAGGCCAAATCTGTTACATGCCTGAAGAAGTGCCGTCATGAGCCTTTGGAGACCATTTGGTGAATCCACTACAAAACATAGGTCGTCTGCATACATCATCTCAGTGATAGTCATCTTGGACACTTTTGTGCGAGCTTTTAGTCTATTTAGATTGAAGACTCCACCGCCGTCAGTACGGGAACGAATACGGATACCCTCGGACAATGTTTGCAAGGCTTCCCGAACTACAACTGCAAAGTACAGGGCAAAGAGAGTTGGAGCGAGCACACAGCCCTGTTTTACACCGCAGCTCACTGTAAAAAACTCCGAATCTTCGCCCTGCACACTAACACAACAGCGCATGTCATCATGCAGGAGTCGTATCATTCTTATAAACTTGTCCGTACATCCAAGTTTCGTCAGTACCACCCATAAGGCTTCTCGGGGTACCGAGTCGAAAGCTTTCTCTAAGTCAACAAAACAGAGGAACAAAGGTTGACCCTGCTCTCGACTCTTCTCTGTAAGTTGTCGGATGGAGAAGATGGCCTCACAGGTACCTCGATTTGGCCGAAAGCCAAATTGGGTTTCAGGCAGAATATCTTCTGACAAGGGCATCAAGCGGTTTAGTAATATGCGCGCAAAGATTTTGCCTGGAGATGTAAGGAGGGAAATACCCCTATAAGAGTTGCAGTCTGATCTGTCGCCTTTGTTTTTATATAAAGAACACACACGAGAGACCCGAAACTCATCAGGCACTCGCTCTTCATCCCAGAGCTTAACGAGGAGTCTCCAGATGGTCTCGTGCAACTCCGCGCCCCCGTACTTCAACAGCTCTCCAGGCAAATTATCAATACCGACCGCCTTTTTGTTCTGCTGTTGTTGAACAGCAACAATGACCTCACGCAGAGTCAATGGATCGTTTAGCTTGGCAACTGTGGGATGTGCTGCCATCGAGTTGATATACTGCATGTCTGCAGCCCGATCAACATTGAGTAAGTTGTTAAAATGCTCTGCCCACCTCTTGAGTATATCTTGCTTGTTGGTAAGCAGTTGTGTACCATCAAGAGATCTGAGGGGCGCTCTTATATGACCCACTTTCGCAACAAGTTTGCGGACTTCATCATAAAAGGCACCTAGCTGTTTAGTGTCAGAGAGCCACTGCATGTGTTCGGCCTTTTGTCGCCACCACCTGTCTTTTATTTCTCGTACATGTCTCCTTAGCTCGGCACCACTTCGCTTGACACGCTCCGATTGTTGATCATCCCCATGTTTACGTAGAATAGAGCGATGTTTCTGAATAGCTTTTGATAGAATTTCGTCATTATCATCAAACCAGTCTTCGTGTCTGCTAGGTTTGATACCCAGTGTTTGCGAAGCACTAGCGATTAATCTGGTCGAGAGAGTATGCCAGTTAGCTATTGAATCCCCATGCTCTATGTCTATCAGTTGGACCACATCACTGACTGCGTTAACATAGTTTTTGCGTACTTCCGAACTCTGTAATTTTTCTAAATCAAAACGCTTAGGCTTCACTCCATGAGCTCTGCGAGGAGGATATAGTCGGAGTCTCATCTTGGAGATAACAAGTCGATGGTCCGTGGAGCAGATCGCATTAGCATCACGCATAACGCGTGTGATTTGTACTTGAGAAATGTCTCTTTGTCGAACAATTATAAAATCAATCAGGTGCCAATGTTTCGACCTCGGATGCATCCACGTAGTCTTATATTTAGCCGGGAGTCTAAACATGGTGTTGGTGATGGTAAGTTCGAATTCGGCGCAAAGGGACAAAAGGAGTTGACCATTACTATTCGTATTACCAACACCATGTCTTCCCAGGACTTTTGGCCACGCTTCGAAGTCACGTCCGACTCTCGCATTAAAGTCACCCATCAGGAGTATCTGTTCCCTTTGGGGAATTTTCGACAGGGTTTGCGTGACTTCTTCATAAAACTTGGCCTTAATTTCATCATCCCTGTCCATTGTTGGTGCGTATACACTGATAATATTAAGGTGGTTGCCATTATCCAGGTGTAAGCGCAGCGTAGTGACACGATCCGAGATGTGCACAGGATACTCCTCCAATTTAGCGGCTATATTATTACTGATCGCGAATCCAACCCCGGATCTTCTGGGCTCCGAAGACGGAGTACCTATCCAAAAGAATGTATACCCTCCCAAGTGCTCTACTCTTTCCCCCTCGTCGGCCAGGTGGGTCTCACTAAGCGCAGCGATATCTACACCATAGCGTCGGAGCTCTCTCGAAACAAGAGCGGTTTTACGAGGAGGACACAGGTTACTCTCGCGATCTAAGAGGGTTCGTACATTCCACGCTGCAACAGACATGTTAACAGTTTTAATTGACTTACGCTTATCTATTGTGTTGTGTAACTTTCGACCACGATAAATTGATGCAGAGACAGCCGTGGTTACTATCTCTCTATATGATGAGTTAAACCTTTTTTGAGACACCTTTTCTAGTCCCTTCCCTGGATTAGGGGAAGCAGGGCCTCTCTAAATAGAGCTGCTTCGTCACTCGGGGAGCTGCCGAATTGCACTGTTAACTCAGTGCAGTGCAAAGCGACCATCTACCCCAAGCCGCCTACGTGCAGACGTCAGACAAAACCCGATTGGCATCATAACCGAGCCTCTCTACCTCCGTCCATCGCCGCAGGACTTAGTCGGAGTCCAATGGCAAGTCCAAGTCAATTGCGCAGGAGATATTAAAGTGCACGAAACGTACTCAACGACAGTGTGCGCGCAAACACAGGTGCACTCCTATCCCTACCTCTCTGTATCCAATGGAACGACAAACCGCTACAATTGGAGAAAAGCAGGAACGTTCCTAAGCGCCAGCATGGCCTCTGACGCAAACCTGAGCCATGAGAACGGCTGTGCCTGACTGGGATAGCCAGTAGATCTTAACAGGAGGCGTCTGCTTGGAAGTGAGGGAGAGGAAGGGTATTAGGGATACCGTTGCCACGGGAGAGAGGGGAATGTGACAACAGTAGCTCGAGCAGTCCGGGGTCGCATACCCGAAGTGATACAAATACTGTTACCGGGCAGATAACAGTCAGAACCACCCTCAGAACCTCCCATCGTACTAATAAGACAAATCGAGATTTGGAAATCTATGTAGAGGGTCAAAACTCTCATTAATTTTCATCACTTATAACAAATAGAGGTAACTCTTGTCAGAGAGGCGGTAAACAAAGTCATTAAAACCCTCGTTAGTCGCCTATGCCATGTCCTGCCCCCCCCCTGCTGCTTCCCGCTTCTGTGCCGCGGTCGGCCGCGATACGGATTAGCATTTATATTGTCTCCTTGCAACGAGCGCGCGCGCAACCAGCCTTTTGCTTTCGCTTGTTACGCTGGCCGCCAGTTACACAGAACTGATTTTTGATTCTAAGAAAATATTATAGACAGCGCCCCTCGTTCAAGTTTAAAGTTTTGTGATAACAATACCTTTTCTAATAATAACTTAATATTTTATCAGTTATGAATTTAACAAATAATTCTTATACCATCCAATATAATATTTGTTGCACACTGCAAAACTTTCTCCAAATGTTAACACAATATTGTCTTAATTTGCTCACGTTTTTGTTATTAATATAAAATCATTTTGTTTGAAGCGTTAACAAGTATTTTCTTTTTCTTGTCTAGTTAACTTTCTTTATACACAAAGCAAACTCTTTTTATCTTTCCTGGTAAGAATGACACTGCAAACACAAAAATGGAAATCAAATCAAAATGTTTCTATTTCAATATATTTTAAGGAACTTTCAAAACTCTACATTAATAATTCTAGTTGCGTGATTCCAAAACGTAATTTCATATATTATACTTTCAAAACAGAGACTTAGCTGAAAACCGGTTTCAGGTCGGTGTGAGAGCGGGCGCAGGCAGCGCGCCGCGCTCCGCGTTGCTAACGCCATCCTTTATTTATGTTTTTAGAGGTGCTGTCGATCGTCCAACTTCGTTAGACCACCATACAGGCAACAAGGAACCACTAACATCAGGAAATGAGCATCAAAACTACACTTCCCTGTTATCTCTACAGCAAAGTGATGTACGTACTATACACACGAACATAATTATACAGTAGATACGTATGTTGCGAGCGGCGGATCGCATCAGGTACATTAATCATTTTCAACGTGTAAAGCACTTTGGGAAATTTTAATTAAATTTAATTGAATTGCGTCGATTGGGTGTGTACTAAGATTTGCGTATGTGATTAATTCTCTCAATAAATAATGACTGTATATGAAAAGTTCAGGTTCAGAGGACCTACCACGACTGATAATAAAAATAATCAGGACAAAATTATAGACCTTGAATGAAGTTTTGCCGATTTTCGGCAGGGTAGTCGAAAATTGCTGTTTGTTTACAATATGCTAACATTTTGTTGAATAGGAATGACTTTTTAAAAAGTTTTCTAGGTACAGCTATGAACACAACTAATTAGCATTCTACTCAACTGACTTGAAATACAAGAAAGACCTCATACAGTTACACTGTCGTTCCTTAATTAGCTCACTGCAAGTGTTGTTACTTTAAATTAAGTACAAAGTTTAACCGAATATGAATTTTGAGCACAACACAACTCAAAAGATACATTCGCTCCTAATTAGTAGCTAATGGAGCAACACGGGGTACATTATTAGGGACGAAACCATAAAAAAGTCGGATCATTTTTCTCCAAAGCCAAACATAGGCGCTAGGGAAATATAGCTGTAACTTCCACCAGTTTGGTTTACAATAAGGACGATTTTAGCAGACAGCAATCTTTACCCCAGGGGGAACAATTTCTTTCAATAATTCCCTGGTAATGGCCTAAGTAAGCCAGTTAACAAGACACTCTTAGAGGGTCACTCCAACAAAAATGGATACAATTTTAAGTTTTATTGAATTATTCACGGCGACGAGTGCTTCCCCGTGAGCTCACGGCCGGTACGTTAATAAGGAGGCCTTAATACACCCGATTAATGATTTATCTTTATGATCGTAATCTTCTTAATTTTTATGTCCATCAAGCAATTCAAATAAAGGATGATTTAATATTCATTAGGAGTGAAATAAAGCTGTCAAGCGAAAGCGGTATACTCGAGACAGGAAGCTAGTCAAAAACAAAACGTAGCACAATCCGCGCACTCGCACTACTCCATTACCAAATGGGTAGGTGTTACATAAAGAATTATTTTATCTCGCTACCAATAAACATATAAAACATTAAAGCTTCGAACATTACCTGGGCGAGGGTTAAAAGGTCAAAGGGTTAAATATTCATACGATACCGTAATTGAGGCAATTTGTATAATCGCAACAGTTTCCGCAAACTGAATTCTATAATAACATCGGGAGAACGATCGTTCGCACAATGTACAGGCCGCGCTCGTATGGCCGCAAATACCGCCATTTTATGGATATTTATTATACAAAAGATTTGTTTGGCAATCGGAAAGTTGGTTCAAGCTAAAGAATAAAATTTGATATTATACTTTTGATCTGTCACTTTCACATTTACATTCAGCTGTGTATCAAACAGATAAATAAAATTAAAACACGAACGATTATCAAAATTAAAGATATTAAGAAACTTAACGATTTGAGAGATATTTATATAGACATCATTCGTATTAAGTCATCACACAACATACGAAGTACAATATCATCTGTTGCCCTCTTTATCCGCGCAGATCCCGGATTAGATGTTATTACTTGTAGCACACTCTCACTGCCGAGGTCAGATTGTGGTAATAATTTTCAGATAAGCCTCGACAATACTGTGTTACAGAACTGAGGGTCTACCGCTATCCCTTTAAGTAAGACTATTGCACTTACGAAAAAAAGACGGCGCTCTATGTATGTGGTGCGCTGTCTTGCTTCCACACCTGCACCAGTCTTACTTTAAGCTGTGTTGGTAGGCCCCTGAGCAACAAAGACTCGAATGTGTCTCCCGGAGTAAATGAGGGTCTTATCATAAACGTACGTAAGAATGTAGCTAATTTTCTAAGGTAATATTCATGCAACATTTTGTCTGGGCGTGTGCTAGGGGAAGGGATAAAGTGACGACTGAAGAGTTAAGTTAAACGCTGTTCTCACGAAAAAACTAATTTAAATGAAAATTTTACAATCTCTGCTAACATACAACACTATGGCTACTGTTAACGGTCTTCATAATCTTCACAGTATAAATAATATTGGAGAAAACATTATTTAGTAAAAGCAAACTAATTTATCAACAGGTGTAAATTACGTGATTAACAAAATTGCAGTAAAAGTACGCCATTGCGTTTTCTTTTTTAAGTTTATAGTCTGAAAGCTTGGACACTTAAATGGAAATTGTAAAAGTCTTTAATTTAATAAGCCGCAATTCATAACAAAATTGCAAGACTGCAGTAATTTCAGGCAAATTAGAGCGTAAAATAGGTACGTTTTAGCTGTCTATCAAAACTTGACCGACATGTTGAACCATAAAAATACAAATAGAGGGAAGTGCCCCTACATTGCCGTGGAACGGAAAACGTTTGTGTTATTAATTGACTCTCGTTACCCTTTATCGTCTATATGATATACGTGAAATATTAAACATTTTCAAATGCACCTTGGGGTTTGTTACAAATGGCAAAATAACTGTATTTTCAAATTTATGTTTCCATATTACGAGTACGAGTCTCATTGAAGTTTAACACAGGAGCGTAGCGCGAGTGCCACTTCCTCCTGCATGTTTATGTTCCATGGGTTAATCGCGTGTTATTAGACCGACACAATCGCGTAATGCCCAGTGTCCGCTCACATTACCGCACCAAGTGCAAGTTGACGGACACCATGAGATTGCTTACAATTCTATTGACCTGCGTATACTTGGTATTGGCTAAAAAGCTTGATTACATAACCAATGTCACCACTGATTATATAGTACATAAGGATTTGAAGTATGTTTGCTATCTGACATGCGGCAGTCGGCACCGTAAGTAACTGTCAATAGTAGATTGTCCGTCCACAAAAAAGTACATGTTTTTTTTCTTAATTTAATTTAAATACGAGAATTTCTGACAAGATTTTTGTGATAAAAAAAGTATTTATCATTTTTATGGCTTGAAATGTTGGCGGTGATAAATTAGCGAAAAATTTCGTTACGAGATCGGTGTATATTTTTTTTCTAATAAACTGGAATATGGGTCATTTTGATTTAGTCTTAACTTACAGACACCTAGAAATTCTCCATTGGCCCTATTTAGTTATCAGTAGTTGAATTCTAGAGATCACACAGTTTGCTAGAGACATGATGAGAATAAACGTGCACAATGTTCAAACTACAATTAGTAGAGTATGTGCTATCAGACAGCAGAGTCCTGGCACACAAGCTACGGGAGCAGAACGTGCGTGTCTCCGTGAAGCGTGTTGACGAAGACATGAATATTGATCTGGCGCGGCTCATGCTCCAGCGCACGGCGCCCGTGGCCGCGCTGCTCGACGCCTGGTGTGACGGCACGCCTCGCATCCTCTCGCAGGTGAACTAGCGCCGCAACCACCGGCATACATTACTGATCAAATAATAAGAACTGTAATATTTGTAACATGTTGATTCCCTCGATGGGTACGGAAATTGTTAAGACGTGCTTGCTCTTACGTATTTTAAATTACAGCTTTAGGTATCGATAATTTTGTTTTACCCAACATAATTCTGATTAACATCACTGTTACCTATATTATCCTGTATCATTACAAACATTATGAAACTAAAATATTAATACTTTATTCCGCTTCACAAAGTATAAAAAGTCTTAAATAAAATCAAGTAGCAATTATGGACCCTGTCGGGCACAAAAATATTAGGAGAGAGGTAGGACTAGTAATATTTAATACGTTAGAAATATTCTAAACTAAAAAGTGATCTCTATAGCTTAAACTCGTTGTTAGTGACATTACAGTGGTTATTAACTTCCAGGCATCAAGACTTCGTCTGTTTGACGCTATGCACCCGTGGCTGGTGGTGACTGACCGACAGGCGGCTGACAACGCGGCGTACATCGACGACACCTTCGGAGCGCTCAACCTCAGCGTTGATGCCGACATCGCTGTGCTGTTTCACTGTGGTGAAGAACATGACCACATTATATTTAAGACAACAAACGGGTCTTACTCGCGATATAATTCGATGTTTCATTTCTCCCGACGTCCCCTCGGATGGGCAGGTTCACCCGAGACCACGGTCAGTGCAACTCGGCCGAAACGTCGGAAAAAAAGAAATTATATCGCGAGTAAGACCCGTTTGTTGTCCAAAATATGTATACAAGTAGCGAAAGTCAAAAAACAATTAACATAACCACATTCAGCTTGGTTGATATTATTATATTGTGGTGTAGTTTGGCAGTCCGTTCTAAAAAATATATTTCCAGATACTATTATCGCGTTTATTAAATACAGATTTTAAGGCCTAGAGTAGTTTTTTTTTTGTTTTAAATCGTAACTAGGCTATAATAATTAATTAGTTACTTAGGCAATCATTAATTAGTTAGTGAGTTACTTACTTTCCATCCACGTTATTATAAGATTACAGCGACTATCTTAAAGAAAATAAAAGTACATTACTTGTTGTTCGCAGCGCGGCGTCCGTTTTCGGTCGAATTATTGCTTCGTTTTCAATTACAACTGTCATTATCATAATATTTTGTTGTCTTCAAGACTAGCAGTGGAAAACATTGGAATATTACTGAAGTCGTAAGAACACATCACTCAGATTATTATGTTTATTTTAACAAGTCCAGAAATTAAATGCATTAAGGGCTCTGAACAGTGAACACAATGTTCCGAAATAGAGTGATTTTTATGTAGGTATTTTTTATGAAGGATTTAATTCGAATTTAATAAAATGTATTATATTTATATTTCAGTAAGTCAGGTTGTTAAATTCTTGTATTATGACTGAACATAACACGATTATGAGCGGTACCTAATAAACCGATAACATAATATTTTACAGATGACAGTTACGTTTTTCAAGATGTATATAATTTTGGCAAAATACAAGGCAATAGCTTAGAAACGACATTACTAGGCACATGGGAACCAGACAAAGGTAATATTATATGTTTTTATTTTAACTATTTATTCAATTAATGGATCTTGTTTAAAACTAAACTAATTTGTCTCCAGGTCTAAAAATATTCGTTACGGGCTACAAGTATTACCGTCGATGGAATTTTAACAACTTGACTCTCCGTGCGATATCTGTTGCAAGTATTATTATAATATTAAGTTAGAGTTTGATTCTCCCTAAGATATCTGTAAAGAAATATCTCAATAGTTAACCTACAATGGGTGACATAGCTTTAACCTACGTTTTCTTATTAGTTACTAAGCTGTGTTTGAAACCTCATTCGCGCTTCATTTAACAAAAAGTTAATTAGTATATTTTTTTAACCTTTACTTTCCGCACGATGAGTGCTCCCTTAACCAGAGTTTGGTGTTGTAGATCGTGGACCAGCCCGAGGTGTTCTACCCGGAGATGTTGTCGGACATGGCGTACACGGCGGGCGTCGCCGCCATGACCAAGATCACCTCGCAGATGCTCAACATCATCAAAGAACAACACAACTTCAGGTCACAAAACCAGAGCATTTATAAATTTAATAATTTATGAACACACAAACACCGGACAAGTAACCACTCCATAACTACGAGATGTTCATTGCATTCTGAGCATTATGTACTATAAATAATGCTCAAAATGTATAAATTTGTTTAGCAATTAAATGAATGCAATCAATATTTTGTTTCCAATATTACAGGTTCAACTATAGCATCGCAGGACGATGGATCGGATCGCCAAAGAGGAACTCGACACTGGTGAGTCCTCTAGGACTTGATTAAAGTTAATATTACGAGTGAAAAAAACGAAACAGTGGGTTCAGTGTATTGAACTTAATTATATTTTTTCAGTATTGAATTTCAGATAAAAAATAATTATCTTGTCCTAACTAATCTTAGTTGTATCTTTTGGCAGGCTGTCACGAACTCCTTGTTTTGGGAAGAGCAGGACCTGTCCAGCACCTGCGCCAGGATATTCCCCAAGTGGTTGGACTGGGTCGACATCTTCCACCCGCCCACCACCAACTTACAGTACATACATAATAATATCCAGTGTTATATTATTCGGCAATTGACTAGTTTTAGTAAACAGTAAAAAAGGTTTGAATCCATGGTATCGACATTATAAATTGTGGAGACCCAGAATATTGAAGTCTAAAAACCCCCGAATGTCAATAGTCTATACGAGTTGTTTTTAGGATAGAAGGAAAACTTCACACAAATCGCGGGCAATTATTAAAAGCCGGACTTAGAAATGAGGTCGCCTTCTAAACTAGAACTAGGAAAAATCCGGGCAAAGCTCGGACGGATGGCAACCTAGGTCGTAAAATGTTTGAATTATTTTGCATTTTGCACATATTCCAGTCACTATAATTATTCCAATATGTTTTATAATGACGACTAAGTACACAAGTGAGTGAGCTTTTTTCAATAGGACCAAGTTCTACTACCTCGTCCCAGAAACTGGTGTGGGTCAGTACGAGAACAGGTTCCTGACGCCGATGTCTGCGGGCGTGTGGTGCTGCGCGTTCTTCGCCGGCATCGCCTGCACGGTGGTGTTGGCAGTCGCCGCCATGATGGAGAGCCGGCCCAAGCCCGGCCTCTATGCTTTCTTTAGCGTATTTGCTGCTGTTTGTCAACAAGGTACTACACGTTAATTGTGAAATATTGATGTGTATGTTTTCGTTTGTTCAGTAAGTCTCATCAAATTGGTTTTTACCTTTAGGTTATGAAGATGGTGTCCAAATGCTAGAAGATACATTTTCAAGTCAAGGTAATTAAAGAGTCATTTTGTACTTTCAACAGAGGCTTTCAAGAAATTGTAGCCAGAACCGTGGTTATTGCTAAATTTGTTTAAATCTTGTCCACTGCACTTAGAAAGAAAGAATGTGGAAATACTTATTACACATTTACACTTACTCCATTACAAAAAATGTTTATGAGGATATTTCCGAGTAAAAAGACTTAATAAAATAATCCTGTTAGTTTACCCTATGGTGCTAGTTCATTTGGTTGGTGCAGGTCGGCGCGCGACTCTCCTGGTGATAGGTCTGACGAGCATGCTGCTGTATAACTACTACACCAGCAGCGTGGTGTCGTGGCTGCTCAACGCCGCCGCGCCCTCCATCGCCAACCTGGACGGCCTCATCAACAGCGACTTCGAGCTCGTCTTCGAAGACATCGGCTATACTCGTGGATGGCTGGATGTATGGAACACATTTCTTATTTCAATAAAATTAATTACCATTAGTCCTTTATATCACAATAATACTAATCGACTGTAGTAGTATAAAAACTGAAGGAATACTCACTTTAATATGTTTTTATATTTTGATTTTAAAATTAATAAATATTTTTTTTTTAGAATCCAGGATTCTTTTACTACAGCGGTTTCAAAAACGTAAAGGAGGACGAGCTAAGGGAGAGGAAAGTAACGAACGCTAAGCGTTCGACATCGGTACTGCAGACAGTCAACACGGGCGTCGAGCTGGTGCGGACTGGGAGTATGTGTCGCTTTATTTCAATACTTACGTCATAAAATATTTACCGATTTTCGAACTAATGATTTCACATATCTTAAACCATACATACATACATATATAAACGTCAAGCCTCTTTCCCTTGGGGGTAGGCAGAGATCGCATCTTTCCATTTGCTACGATCCTGGCATACCACTTTAGCTTCATCCACACTCATCAATCGCTTCATACACGCCCGTCGGTTTAGGGGACTCCTCTTACATCAGTTATCTACCAGTTATCTTATCTTAAACCAGTAGTATGGTTAATGTAAGGTGTCTGTAGGATAGGTAGTTATTATTCATACTTTATTTGAATGGTTGCAGAATATGCGTTCCACACTGAGCCGTACACCGCGAGCCAGGTGATCTCGAAGACGTACGAGGACGAGGAGCTGTGCAACCTCGGCGCGCTGCAGATGATGCTGCCGGCGCACGTCTACATCATGGCGCAGAAACGGAGCCCCTACAAAGAGTTCTTCGACTGGAGGTGATTTTACACTTTAATTAATAATTGAAATAATCTCTGGCGTTCGTATACTTCCAATAAGATATGCAGTGATAAGAAACGTTGTAGCTACAGGCATTGATCTTTCCGCTCAGTCGCCTCTGACTGAGCGAAAAGATCATGGGTGTCTTAGTCAGTATAAGGCTTTACATTAAGACTGACATAACCCACGAAAAATATTTCAACCGTCTTCCCTGCTAACTAGGTATACCAAATACAAAACATTTATTCAAATTAGGCTTGCACTTTTTGAACATCAATACAACAAATCTGTGAACAGTGATTATACAACGTGTAACGGAAATAACGCACATCCACAGACACCCCAAAAAGAATATCCTTTTTTATCCACAATTAATGTATTGAAACATTTTTATCATTTTCTTAGATATTTGTTTTTACTACATATTGTCAGAATAATTTGTACAAATAATTGGCAAAACGAGTGAAATTTGAAAGTGTGAACCGCTGTGAATTGCTAAAGCCTTATTGCATCGACTTAAGGCTCATTTTCGTTTACTTCGAGTGCTTTATGAAAATAGTGTCTACAATTTAATTATTTCTAAATATTTTTTTGGTAAAAAAAAATATTTATTTTGATTAATGAAATGGATTCTGTTATCGATTCTGAACAAAGTAGTTTCAGGATGTGCGTTAATTATGTTACACGGTGTATAATTATGAGCACAATTATTTTAACCTCTAACCAAATTTAAAAAGTTATTCACCACTCTTTGCAATTCTGTATATTAATACTTGTTTTGTCCCAGTCTACTACGGCTCCTGGAGCGCGGCCACGTGCAGGCGATCCGCGCGCGGTTCGCGGGCACGATGCCGGCGTGCTCGGGCGCGCGGCCGCGGGCGCTCGCGCTGGGACAGGCCGCGCCCGCCTTCGTCATGATGCTGGGAGTAGTTGTGCTCTCCTGGATCATACTGGCTTTTGAATTGCTGTGGCAGAGGTCGATATAAACGAGTATTTATTTTTAACACGATCGAAACATAACCTAGACAGCAATGCTTTTAATTGAAAGGTTTTCCTCGATGAGTCACTACTATTAGAATTTAAACTTTTGATTGATAATTGGAACTGCAGCAGTAAATCTGGGATTAAAATTTTCAGATGTCTATCTTATCAAGTGCACAAGTTAAAGTAAATGCTACCTAAACAAAACTGGTTTCTGTTTCGCGTTCCGTACAATTGCACACCGAATGTCGAATTTATTTCTCGAACGACAGAGATGACCACATCTCAGACAGTCACTTTAACTTACAACTCGCTACTATTTCCGTACTCTCCGTTTATTCAGACTCCTGGCCGTCGTTTTTTCTTGGCGATCAGCCAAATTTCACGGAAACTAAGTAACTGTACTTTTCCTGAATAGAATTTACGTGACACGTGGTTTGCTACATATATGTTTTTAAGTTATAGTGTAATAATGACAGTATTCAATTGAACAGATATAAATCAGTATCTACCACTGTAATAACATTTTTTAAATATCTGCAAATCAGGTTGAGAACATAATCCAAAATGAGGGACTTTCAATTTTCCCGTCTTTGACTTCGTCTTTTTGCAGAATGTTTTAATAACGTCATTACAGGGTCCAGTCAAAAAAGAGCAAAAAAAACAGCGGCCTGTGATGGTGGCGCAAAAAGGGACGTCGCTGGCGATCGCGCCCTGATCGCGGAGCATTACCCAGACACCTACACTACACGTTGATGAATTGAAATGAAAAAAAAAACAATCGGAGCTGATGTTTGACGTGCCTTTAAGGAGCATCACAAAAAATTCTGCACAGTAGTGTCACTTTGATCAAAAGTAGTTTTATTGCAAAAGTAATAGAAAAATATAATAATTAAAATAAAACTTTTTCAATGTATTTTATGTGTTCGTCTACTGAACTTGAATCTTAACCTTAATCCTAATCTTGATCTATTGAAAATAATAAAATAAACTGAACCTATTTTACAAAATTTTGTTGTACGACTAAAAAAAAGTAAATTAAACTGTCTTTTTACAGTTGTAAGAGATATGGCCTGTATATTGTAAACTACGTCTCGTTGTTTTACTGTCCGCACGTGCACTGTGCCCTGAGTAATGGAGGCGCGTCGCTCGCCTATCTAAATCGCGTCGTTATAAATGATGTGATCAATTCCTGTTTACTCCCCGGGCGCGGGATTCAATTCACACTGCACTGAAACCACCTTCATAATATTTGTAGAAACAATACTAGTTTAAAATGATACTAATTAAATTTTAAATTAAATTAAAATTATCATAATATCTAGACTAATATGTAAGTAAACGTGTAATCCTAATAAAAATTATTTACCATAAAGTCTACCATATAATGGAGCAGTTATTGATTTGTACTTACCTTTTATAAAATACTTTCTCTGTTTACGGCAAATATTGTGAATAATGTTTATAACATCAGACAAAATAAATATTTGTAAAAAGTCTGAAGAATATCTACGCCAAGAGCTCTAGTATCAGACAAAATATTTATTTTACATATGCAAAGAACACTAAGGCGGATAATGTGAACAATGTTGAACTGCACGAGTGTGGGGAACTTAACACATCTCCGTCTACAAAGTAACGATGTTCCCGCGGAAGTTTCTCAAAGTTCGGCGCTCGCCATAACTCTCCAAACAAACAAATATGAATAAGAATAATTTTAATAAAGCCATTACTTAAGACGTATCCATTTCGCGTCGTCGCCGCGTCGTCGTCGCGCGCTCGTCGCGTCCTCGTCGCCTGCATTTGCATACAAATGGAAAATGTCACTCGGATATTATATTACTTAACTGGTGAGACTGTTACAAAAAACACTCTAATACACTCCGTAACGCCTTTATCACAGGAGCATAGAGCTCAATTTACCGTGTGAAGACCCAAAATGAAATTACACTCATTCATGTGGGGTACACAAACGTGGAAAACGACGCTTTTTATTGTTCCTTCATATGTTGTTAGTATTCAGACAGTGCAATTTAGCACTAAGTCAAAAAATGTATTACTTGTGGCCCTCCGCGCGGCTGTTTGCTGTGTTTTATTGCAGGTACTTTAAATTAAAACTTATGTTTTCTTTCTGTCGTTATAAATGACATGTTTAAATACAAGTATTTACAAAACCTTATAAGATAAAAGATTCAATAAATGATGTTGTTATTAAAGATAATTACTATTTGAACAGAGACAAAAATAAATGTAAAAGCGCATTAAAAAAACTTAGCGTTACATGATTTGGCGCATGAAGTCATAACCTAATTAAAACATCTAGTTCATAGCTAATATCATTTAAAATCTCATTTGTATCTTTCCACAAAATTGAAATGATTATTTACACGCGTCTTGTTAATGAAGCTGTGCCGTAAGAATGTTCCCGGGAATTAGCGCGCGCTCAGTTTTGATAGGTAATTGAACCTCGGCTGGCAGATATTTGTGCACATATTGAAATATGCCCGTTGTTGATCCGCAGCTAATTGGAAATGGATTGCCGCCGACATTATGAGACGCGTTCTTGCTTCGTTCATAAGATTTTGATTGCTATATTCCATGAATTTGGTTTTAATTTTGGCACGAATTTAATTAGCCGTTTCGAATACGGTATCTTTGCTTGATTTAAATTTTGATACGGTTTGCAATATATAACGAACACGTGTGCGGAATACAGACCTGAATCAATGGGAATAAATGTATTTAAGAGATCGATTTAAATCATAGCTGATTTATATGAAACCACTGACAATGAACAGACATAGAGTTGCACATACGTGTGTAGGAGACTTAGATTGTTTATTTAGAAACGGTTTTTTTTTGTAACTCTATTCTCTCTTAGTGATTTTGACTCTAAATAACTTCATCAGATTATCTGTTTAAGTGTACCTGCCGTCGCCTGGCAATGAAGGCAACAGTTTTCCTGTATCTAGTTCCGCTCCTCCTCGTTTTGCTACATTATATGGAACACACTGCAGTGTCGCTGACGAAACAAACTCAATTTGCGTTCAAATAATGCAATCTACTTAGAATATGCAACGTCTTTTTTAGAACGTTGTTCAGTTTTCGACATTAAGCTTTCATCTTCAATTTAAAATAACTTTTGGAGTCAAATAGTTTTCAGACAATTATTAAACAAATAAGTACATTAAACCCTAATACATAGATTTGACTCAAGAAGTGTGCCGCCTGAGCTACTTTTTTTTTAAGTTTTGGTTTCCACTAATTTCCGATCGCCCGTAAAATCACAATGTCAAATGGCATCCACAAAAAGTCTGAGTTTAGATAATCCCCAAATACAAACAATAAGGAGCAGACTGCAGAACTATAAAAAGAAAAATGCGATTTTACTTCCATCTAAAGTTCTCAACACGGATTGACGAGAGTTGCCGATAAATCGTAACATTCCTTCGTCCCGGGCCGGGCCGGGCGGGCCGCCGGACACCGGACGACAGGCGCCGGACTCAATATTGAGTATCGCTTTATGACGTCAATAACATTTTTTATGCCGAGCCGTTATAAAATGCATGTCCGTGAGTAATGGATATTTAAAGCGATTTACCGGACGCCTCGGACGAGCGGCTCACGGTTATTTACTTGTGACGTGAATATTTGGTCCCTTTAACACAGTTTCCGTGTATCGAAAGATAAAAATAATGCCTTTCCTAAAATCGTATTTTTGAGTCGTTTAATTTGGGGATTGCAAAAAAAACACAGTACAAAAATTCTTGATATTTAATAAAATTTACACTGCTAAATATAGTTTACCTATGGAGCCATAATAGAGTTGTAGCAAATTCAATGATACAATAAAGAAATAAAACAGATCTACAGTAGCAAAACTCAGTGAATCTCGCTAACCCCCGTAGATGGCTCGCTGGCATCCGAACCGCACAAGTCTGACCAAACAAACAAGTTTGATCGCGCGGCTACGGGACAGCATTATGATAATAGAACAAAGTGAATACAACCACTTATGGGGTTATAAATCAAACGGTTCGCGGTCGTGAGCGCAACATTAAAACTTGCTGCGGCGGCGGATTTTCACTTTGTACGAGTTTCACTCGAGACTCGCGTATCTGATGTCTGTCACGCATGACGTGAGCCACGAGCGCGAGCGGGGAGCGGGGAGCGGGGACAAACATCTCATTCCAATATCAAACTTACACTCTATTACACTTGACGTACAATAACTTAATAGTGGAAAGATAACAATGTAAAAAAAGTTGACTGCGGGACTCATCTTTATCTTTCTTTCTTCATTTTTACTTATCCCTGCTTCAAATAGGCATACGGAACTCTCTTAGATATACCTAGTTCCTTCTCTCAAGGATTTAGTTGACAATGAAACCGCACATATTTTTTTATTTAATATCCAAACTTAAGTTTAATAAGAAGTATTTGTTATATGAGGCAAAGGTCCGACGCACACAAGACGCGGTGTCCGTGTGAGCGGCGCCTCATTGATCTTATAAGTTGCGCCGCGACGTCTGCGCATTGATCTATCTCCTGAAAGGGTTCATTTCTAAGCCGTCCACGAGCTCAAAAGGGCTTTGTCAGATAAGACTTGTTTGGCCCAATCTCTCACACAAAAAACACCACGTTATCAATTTAATCATCAGATACTTACTTTTATAAAGATTTTTCTTCAATACTTTCTGGTCAAACATTAATCTCAAAGATACGATTCTGAAAGGGACTGTTATGCTTGATAGGATAAAGAATTAATAATGTTAAGTACTATCAAGCTATAGAGTATAGAGGCCGACTCGGCCACATTGTGGACCTCCTCACATCCATTACAGTATTATTAAGACGGCTGCCATCACGAAAAACGCGTTCTTACTTATGAAAATCTAATTATCTGTACAAAAACTCTAGTATATAATAGTTATTACTTTGTTAGTGATCGTAGGTAAACTACATTATTCCATAAAAAGCAGCAGACTGCGCCTTTTTATGCAAAAACGTAAGGACACAAATTAGTCCCTTATTGACGCCATTTATTAATCTCTAAATGTTATAAATAATAAATTATAATATGATTACATCAAATTTTATATAGATAGAACAAGCTGCAAGAGATGTTATTCCCGGCTTAAAACAGACAAAAAGAAAATCTCGTAGATGCATAGATTTTGTTTGACTGCTACGAATTTCAAGTCGACTTTGCTACGAATTACCTTTTTGCTACGAAAGTTAATGTCTACGAGTTTCGTTATTTAATGTTCCATTTATAAGAGTGCTACTTATGTCAAACATTTTACGAACATTAGATATGGACATTATTTTGCTACGAAAGTCAATTTTACCACAAGTCTCCCTTACTTCGTATATCAAATTTGATACGAAAGCTAAAAGTGCTAAAATGTCTCATTTGCTGCAAATATCGCAATGATTATCTTATTTGCTACAATTGGTAATTTCCTATGGATTTGCTACCAATGACTGTTCCTACAAAATGACTAGCTATTGAACCTACGAATTACCAGTGAGCTACAAATATCAGTTTCGTAGTAAATATGGAATCTAAAAGACTCGAGAAGCTAAGGTCCAAAATTATTCGTAAAGTTCAAGTGGTTAGAACAAGAATCCGTCTTGAGGTGAGCTGTAAAGCCCGCGACCATGTTGCTTCTGTGCAGGCTGTCATGGCTCCGCGCCAACACTCACGTTTTCTTATACTGTGTCTCCACTATCCACGGCTCTCAAATAATACTAAAATATGATCAACAATTAAATTGACAATGATAAAAATTAAAATCTAAAGTATTGATTACGAGTCTCGATTACAATTTTAGTAAAAGGCCAATTTAGATAAACAACTAAAATCTACTTAATATATCAACGATAATTATTTAGCAGAAAAGAGTTGGAATAATAAAACTGGCTCAATCAGACAAATAGAAACAATTTGCTCTGTTTTCGTATCAGTGTTATTCTATCTGGTGTACGTTTTGCATTTAGGAAATTCTACACGTTCGAAATATGAAAGCTACCGTTACTAGTGATCAATTTCCAATATAAATGACGTAACTATCGCACAGGCATATCTCTCAACAGAATGGAATTTAATCATCCAATTATGTGTGATTGCGCCGAGTAATTGTTGCATATCAATTGCCGGCTGCGCTTGACAATAAATCCGCTTAAGTTGCACCTCCGACCGCTAAACACGAGTACGGTTAGTTAGGTAGGTATACGGGAAGCATCGTTATCATGTTGTGACTTTACTTATTGTATATGACATGAAATTGCTGCTTGATCTTGTTGAAATGACACAAATTCACTAAATTAGTTCAACAAAAGTAAAAATCATACAACATCTTATTGGTGATGAGAGAGCCTACCTACCTTATGCTAACAATACTATTAAGACTAACAAAGGGCCTACCAACGGTCCTCGAAATAACTCTTGCCGTCTCTATTCCTTAACGGTAACAGTGTCACTTTAGGAGGTGGTAGTAATCCCACAAAAAAACATCGGTCGATGTATCTGATGACTGGAACTAAATTAAACACAGGTATACTACAACTAATAACATAAGCCAGCACATTACGTCTTCGTATTAATTAAACGTGATCACGTGAGCACTGCACTACCAGTCTCCAGCACCGCGTCGCTGCCACCACTGAATATCTGCCATTAATTGTACGTTAACCCTCGCAGCGACTATCAGCGATCTACAAATAAAACCAGGTATAATGTTATCAAGCTAGCTTTACATTTAATTGTGCTGTTGATTACAAAGAAAAATGTCTGCGCGTTTGTTTGGGACATAATAAAGTGCGGGCATAATTTTACGATAACGTTTATATAAATTCGAGACGAAATGAAAAAGGCGGCGCGGGAAGATTGAGCAGTCGCGTGCAGGAGGAGCGCGGGACAAAGCGGGGAGGGGGGGGGGGGTGCAGGGTTACCAGACGCTGGTATAACTGAACTGTAGTACTTATTGTTTGTTTCTAATCGTTCAAGTGTTTGTTTTTACTTTCGTTTGAGGCAAAAAAAGCAGCCAGTAAGAATTCTCTTCATACAATAACAAAGATTTTCTTACGGCTCCACACTAATTTAATTTCTGTCTGCACGTGCATATTATATTATTTACGTATATCCATGGTGGAACAGAAATTTCTAGTGGGCGGCGCTTAATTTAATATTTGATGACCCTCGCAACATTGGTTGCGGTAATTTCTCCACTTTTGACTAACATTGGCGTCCCGAATTTAATTTAGACACCTGACGCTCTTGCATAATACATGACACACTTTTTCACCATTTATTTGAGCCACCAACATTCCACCTTTTGTATTTTAATGAACTCAAATCACATATTTAGAGGACGCCTAAATAGACTCATATTGTGTTATGTGCAATTCCTACTCAGACATTTAACTTTTTTTAATTAATGAGCCTACATTTTCTTTTTCAAAACAATTAATATTCTTTACTCAGACAGTAGACATCAGCGTAAACATGTTCCTCAACAAAACAAGAAATATCGTGAGCACAAGTTAGCGGGTTTTATGATTTAGAAATATCCCATTGTAACAACGATTCACCCGTAAGCAGGACAATGTCGTATTTTCAATTTCGTGGGATTACACAAAACGGAATTCACGCGAGCTTTGGCCCGCGTCATAGCGTGACACCGGCGTAATCCAGCGGCACTCGCGCACAAAACCACACAACACATAAATATTGCGTTTATATTTCGAGTACTTATTTGACACATGTCTGTAATAATGTTCTTATGTTTTGATAGAACTGTTATACCAAAACATATTTGTTTTCTGAACGGCCACGCAGGACGGACAACTTGAAGCTGTCGAAACTGAAGCCCACATCTTTATTTATGTAAAAGTAAAATTATTATATGATGCTATAGACAGCTTAGGCTTCGTTCATCAAACAAAATATGACAAGCAAATGTGACAATCAATGAAAATATCTCGTAAGATCAGCAAACCACTTGTGTCGTATAAGTAATTGTTGATCTTGTACGAGTGACTAGATTTTTTCAGACACAAAATTCGTCACCGATTGTTACTCATACTATATTTTTTTTAATGTTTTAATCAATAATATACGTGTAATTCACGCGTGTTTGTCAGCTGCAGGACGCACGGCACGGTGCGGCGCGGCGTGTCATCGGTCGGCTGCGGGCTATCGGCGCGACACGGCGCGTTGACACTTCGGTCGCGGTTGCGGTGGCCGCCATATTTTTATCAAACATTCACAAATTCTAATTCAGAATACGTTATACTCGTTCTGTTTAAAGTGTTATAGGGTTGTATTTGCTGCTGAGAATATATTATCCCATTTTTTGTTTAATATTCCAGTATTACGAGTACTTTAGAGTCACATCAGTAAACACCGAGACATATAAATTTGTTTATGTAAATAATTGTTTTGAAATAATACCTAAATATTTTCTTTAGTATTTTGTTTTCGTACGCAATTCTGAGAATTTCGGTGTTGACATTATAGACAATGTTGTCGGTATATTTGAAAATGATTTCACTTTATCTATTTCGACCTTGGTGGATAATTTAAAAAGTTTTTATCGTAAACTACAAGCATAGATGTTTTATATTATTTCTGACAGAATTTTAGGTTTTGTATCAGTCCTAACTATCAAAAAAGCAGTAGACTAAATGGTTCGTAGTAATTCAAATACATTATCTATTTTAATTAATATCATGAGGATGTTAAATAAATAGTATGCAGTATTACCATACCATCAAAGTAAAAAAAATCATCATAGGATGTAAAGCAGATCGTACCATCGCAGAGCAGTTTCGGCGAGACTGGTGCGAGTAATATTCCCTGCGCGTGTCGGGAGCTCGGCTAAGTTTGTAGGGCCCGCGGCGACTCGCCGACACGGCGCGGCCCGTGTCTGAATATCTACAGCTAATGGTAACATTCAAGTTTTCTTGTTCTATCAAAGTATTGAACTCGGTGATGTATCGACTTTTATCTTAATGTGGAGATGCTGTAAGTAAGGCCTTCAGAGGAGCTTGGGAGTGATTTGTTTTACTTAAAGCCGATGGTAATGTTATAGAGTTCAAAGTTATTTTGGTGTTTTGATTAAAATGCTGCAGGGTATATTTGGCTAATTCATAACGTTATTATACGATATGTTCCTTTCTAATAATACTCATTAGTAAGCTATAATTGGAAACATCCACGATGTCTGGTATAATAAAATAAGTACTCCTTTTAACTCTAGATGAAATTCAGAAGATCTACAGTAAACGTTTAGCGAACTACTGCAGGCTTAATCATCATAAGAATTACACGTAACTACCGAGAGTCCGGAGCGTCTAATTCAAATGAATAGAAATAACACGTCTCCGGCCGGTAAAGGGGTCTAAGCTGTTATTTCCCGGACGGTCGCTACGACATGGCGGCGTGGATAATGGAAACACACCAATTAGTTGTGTAGCTCCGTGTAGATAGACAGCCCAGATGTCCGTCCATCGTATATTCCGGGACCTAACTATATGTCCGTGAGAGTAACTTTGCACTAAGCTTAATGTACTTGTAGATCTGTTGGCTCCGCCGCGCACCGGTGATTCATAGGACGGAGATCAATATGCCCGGTTATTACCGGAACTTGGCTGTAGATAAATCATTACTTGTAAGTGGTATTGTCCCTGGTGTTATGAAGTTCAAACTCTCCATAAATGAGAAGAAACAGTATTAAATTTGATAATAAAAAAGAAATAAGTTGGTTCGAATGATAATAAATTCTTTCGAAATACATGTCATAGCTACATTGAAATGTGACAAATAATTCTAGTCTCAAAAGAAAATGTAAAAGAAGAAAAAAATATGATAATATCTTAAATAAACCGAAAATCTCAAAAGATGAGGTCATGAAAATGCGAAAGAAGACATGTACAATCAATGTATTGGTTTTATCATTGTTAGAGCTAGGAAATTAATTCAGTTTTCTCTATTACAGTGCAGTGTGTACATGTAAACAGAGGTATTGGTTATTGTATGTAAACAACGGGTAGCCGAAGGCGAGCGTCACCGGCAGGCCGCCTCGCGCCGCATGCGCTGCGGTGATACGTCACCGACGCGCTACAGGCGACGGTCGTGCGTCCACTCAAATCAAATGATCGGTGACCTGCTAAATGAAAGATTGGTTGACTAGTATGCAGCCTACTCTTATAATAATTACCTATCTATCCTAATGATAACAGGAATATCACACTGTTTCTTTCTCAAAACTAAGCAAATATCAAGAGCTTAATATAAGAAACTATTAATGAAAATCATACACAGTTAATCGCTTAAAATATACCTAAGATTTATTTCAGTTCAGCATTGCGACGTAATCTAGTCAATCAATTTAAAGTGAGTCTAAATCGGTCGGTAAAAGGAGGTATCGGCAAAAAAGTCGGTGACGGGCGTCCGTTAGTCCTAGGCTTTTAACGACCGATATAAATATAGTCCAACTTTACTGTCTGATGGATGCAATGAGAAAGTTCGATGTTAAATATAGGTAACTTTAATTCCTCTCTTTGTAACTCATTCACCTCTTTTTCGTATGCACGGTTATTTTTGCGAAATTATTTCTTAACTTTTATAATAGAATTTTCCTCATATTCATCATGTTTGGAAACGTCAAACTGATTTAGAATTTCGCAACTTTTCGGTATTCTGTTTTATTATAATCCTAGTTTATCGGTTTCGTTTAGAGGTATCTAGGTGTATAAATTTTATCCCGTACTCCGTTTACTTACCCCGCAATCTCAGTTCATTTAAAGGGATCCGTACCTAAAGAAGGAAAAAACTGTTCTGTTAAAACCATTTTTTTTTCGAAAACTCTTTTAAGTATGAAGTTGAAATTAAATATTGAAAAAATTTTAAGTATGAAGTTGAAATTAAATTAAATTAAATTAAACTAAATATTTAGGCCTGTAAAATTTGGCAGGTAATATTGTTATAGACGACAATCGCAAGAGAATACCTCAAAACTATACATTTGCGATTAGATTTTGAAAACATGTGGGCCAAGAATCTTGGATAGAAGAATATTAGAATGTACGGAATCTTTGGTATGCCAGATCAATTTGCACTTGTCCGGTTTTTTTATTACTGTAAGCCACTGCTTCCAAATTTCCTGTTGTGTTTCCATTCCTCATCCTGTCCGGTCCTGTCACTATGGGCATCCATCTCAGCTGCAATTGTCTTCAGCACTATTACTCATTCTCCTATTTACTATCCCTTGCCAAGCAAAGTTTTGACTGCATAGATACTCGCAACGTGTCTGGATCCAATTGTAAAATCGCAAGTCGTAACGCACGACGTTCCTTTCAGCAATGACATCTATAAGTATGTGAAACTCGCTTTAAACAAGGATTAGATAACCTAAAGCGAAAATCTGTCACAGGTATTTCCAAATACTTTAGCCAACGCAAGTGAGAACACAAATAGTGTGGCCCGCACCACACGGGTACTTGAGATATATTACTTGTGACGCGATACCTTAAGGAGTCGTGCAGTGCCGTTCCGCCGCAAGCACCTAGACAGATGGACTTATTTATTGCAACTACAGGACCAGGCTGGCACTTACCAATTTCAACTTTATGTCTATAAAGGTAAAGTTTGTTTTTGTGTGTGCGTGATAAGAGCGATTGACTAATACTGTAAACAACAGGTGACTATAAAATAACATGTATTGTTTGGACAAGATGACTACGAGTTGGTTCGAACTAGGTATCTAGGTATATGTCGGTAGTACGTGCATTACATATGTAAGGAATTTGTTCGTATCATTTTATCAACTACAAAAATAAATCGTGTCCAATTGGCACTATATGATTGTACTAGGTGAAGGTTAAGTTTTAAGAAGATATTTAGTTTTTCATTTTGTATGTGGATTTTTTTTTATTTTCACAATTAGTGATCGTTAACTAAACTTACACATAACCATTAACCAAGTTACATTAAAAAATGACTTGAAATGCCACAACTCTCTTACAGACTGGTGGTAAACAAAAACGCACTTTCCACAATGTGTCCGCGTCGCTCGCGTCAATCGCCGGCGCCGCCTGATTTATACCACACGCGACGCGGCCGGCAATCCTAACGCGAGGACTCTGCGCTAACACCGCGGCCACGCCATGATCCCAATTAATCACTTTTAATATTTGTTATAGACCAGAAACCCGAATAAGAGATCACCGCCCGCTAATGTGCATATCGTAACTCAATCCGGTTAGTATTTGCTTTGAGACCGTCGATAATTGAAACTCAAATAACTCGATCCGCGACTGTCTTCGTAGGCACGTTCCAATTCAAAAGTAATCCCACTCCAAACATTTGTACGTCTCAATCGGTCCTCCTGTACCATGACACAGCCGGCTTGATCACGATAGCGATTAAATCGCCTAAACGTAGTACATTGCTGCATACCGTTTAACAATTAAAATTGTCAGCAGCGTTTAACTAGCAATGTACGTTTTTGTAGATGAGAGCTATTTAACACCATGTTCCACTCTGGTTAGCGTAGCATTTCAGTGGTTATGAAAGGAAACAACGGGTCGTCTGTTCTATATAATTATAGGGCGGTGTAAATATTTGTTAGACATTGTAAAATGCGAATGAAATTCTCTTGTAATAATGGCTTGATGGTTGTTTTATGTCTGATGTGAATGCTTATTGGGTGGCTGATGTACTCTCGTCGAGTTGGCTTTTTGATGTAAGGGTCTGCTTTGTTTGTAGGATGCGCGTGTTTTACTTGTAAATTATTATCAAGTTTTTCGTTAAGCAGATTTTTTTAATAATTAAGTATAACGTTTGAACATCAATTAGGTATAATGATTTGATTACATCTACACCTAACAAAACAGTATAAATAAAACACACAAACAGCTGCTACTTTTGCAGTTCAGTTCACCTCAACCCCCTTAATATCAAGAACCTTAATACTGTAGTCCCTAAGGTTAAGTTAGAACAAAGGTGCACTTGACCGCGCTATTTAAATATAAGTCGTAATACTAACACCGCAGTAATACAAAGGGACGTTTGTGAAATATTAAAAGCGAAGCATCGCGTTTAATAGAGAGATGGACGTCAATTTGAGACCCACTTCAGCCGCCCGGCGCGAGACATTCGGCCTCCGCCGGGCGCGTGGTGCGAGTCATGAGCGCCGGCGGGAACTATGTTACAACTCGATAACCGATGACGTCGTCACCAATGGCGTTGCGGTTCTGGACGGTTTGTTATGTACGAGGTGCAAGTTTAAGCCTAATGCAGCCGGTATCCATGCCTGTTGATTTGATTTTTTAAGATGTAAGATGTATTTTCGCGAGGACTGGTTCAAGGTGGCGCAGGACAGAAAGACGTAGAAGGATTTGGACGAGGCCTTTGCTCAGAGGTGGGACAGAATAGACTAGTAAAAAACTGTATTTTCTTAATCAAAACGGTGAAGATAAACATCGTAAGGAAATCTTGATCATAAATATTGGAATCTAGAGTGTTTCACAAACAAATACACCGATTTCATACACAGATTTTCAAAAGCCGTTTTGTGGATCACACGAATGTTAGCCGTTTGTGTAACACTAATAAACACACAGAAATTATTAGCATGGCATTTTTTACAATTTGCGTAGCTGGGTAATAAAAAAAATCGCAAACTCTCGCTAACTATTCACCTGTAACTTGTTCTGCACAAAAAATAAATAAAAGCTTATCGGCGATGATCAGAAGTGACGCGGGCGGAGTGCACGTCGGTACGTTACGAAGGACTGCTTTATAACGGAGGTGTTACTTAGGTGCGCGGCCACGTGTCGCCCGCTCTAACATAATGAACAATATTTGATACCAGTCGCACCAAAGTTAGGTATACCGATCCAAGCTTGTCTTATAGAAATACATCGATTGTCTTATAAAATATTACGTTAATGCAAGTTTTGTGCTGTGTTATGTTCCTATAATGTTGATAAAGGGCGCTCCCTTCTTTAATTAAAATCTAACAGCGTCCAGTACAACCCGAGGGATTTACCTCAAAACAAGTTCTTAGAAGGTACCTCTTAGTGTTAAAATATTTTTCGATAACGAAATGGAAGCGGAAGTTTTTCCTTTTCCCGAACTCATCAAAAAGGGACTGATATATCCTACTTACAGGATCAATCATTTCATTTCATATAACGAAGATGTATACAACCTCGCCTGCGAGAACTCTTTGACCTTGTGTATATCATCTCACTGCCGTCATTGTTGACACTACGCTATGGATAATACTTCACAGTGCAGTGATTCCAATCACAGTTACTTGACAAGCTTCTCGTAAAACGAGTAATCACACCATCAAATAAATTAAGCTTAGTAAGACGCAAGTAGCTAAATCAATCATTAGGAATCTGACTAACTCCTGACCATCTCTTCTGAACGTTTCTAATTTGATTGGCGTACGTTCAGCGACCTTGTAATTCAATATGCTTCGAGTGAAGACACATTTAACCTTGATATGTAAATCCCGGGGATACGTGCCGGCGCTTGCTGTTTCAAGCTGCCCCACTTAGCTGGAGAGCCATCTATATTCCATTAAATGGTATTTACCGCCATCCCCGCTGAGGAGAGGGCGTTCAGCTGGTATTTAAAACCTGCGTCTAGTAGAAATAAGAAGATTAATGGAGACGGAAGTATAGATACTTGAGTGTAATTTGCGTCATTAGTTAATACAAATAAACTCTCCACAATATGTTTTATCTATGTCAACTAGCTCTCATACCTGTTCTAACCGTACATACAATGTACACATACCACAGGGTATAAAGTGGGCATAAAGTGTGGGATAATAAACGAGCGGCGGCGCGCGGCGAGGCTGTAGCGCTCCGCCGCGCGCCGGCCGCCGCCCGCCCGCCGGCCGCGCGATGGTCCCGTCGGGCGCTATAAAACATTTTGGAGACCACATCTAAACATACGGCCGGGTTATGGACGCTCTACATAATTATATACATCATGCCATAGCTACTAAGTGTTGTTGTATCAAGTAATAAATAACTTTCAGAACAATAAACATAATATTACTATCTCATATATCGAAGGAATAGAACTTTGGAAAAGTCTCTTGCTTTAACTTTGCCAGTAACATGAATTTGGCTTTAGCCTTTCATTAACACATTTCAAATAGCATGGCAGCACAAACCGCTGTCAACGGTGTTGACATAATTCTAAAAAATAATAAACAAATATACAAGTATTTAGAATTGACCAAACATATCTATTATGTCCTAAAATAAGCAACAAAAATATTTTTTTTTTTTGTGCATAAGATGGATATCACCAGAGCCACATAAAGTTTTGCAATGAAATCCAGTGTCAATTACGGTGGCGTGCATTTTAACAGGCGCTTTATACAATATACGCGGTCGGTCGCTTGGGACGGATCCATTGATTGCACCTGATTGCGACGACGCGCCGCGCCGTGCCTGATGACACTATTACTCTTACACTGCGTGCTGCGTACATGCATGTCCAGAAGTTTTAATGAAAAGATAGAAAAAATATTTCTTAACGTAAAAAAAACAGGAGCAACAACCTTTAAAGACCACACCTTCAAATCGGCTTGTCTTCTTACTGACTGATAGGCTTTACGATAATAGATTTAGGTATACAAACTCTATTTAAAATAGACGAAATGCCCTTGTTTCTTTGCAAGATGGGTAGGCCTTTAGTGTGGGACACTATCTGTACTCTTGCGCCATCTCATTTTCCCGGTTCGAGCTGTACTGGCGCTGCTGCTGCGGCTGCTAAGCACCTCAAACGGCGCAAATATAGTAAACTAGTAGGTCATTATTTTTTGAGCGATTTAGGGTCGAAATTTTTGAACCGTGGAAACCTCGCTAAATCGTTAATGACATTTCTACTACTTCGCACAGAGCACAAGCGTTGCCATCCATCGTTGCCACGCCGCCAGCCTTTTGGGCAAACTCCTGGTCGGCAATGATGCGGACGAATTTTATGACGCTATTTTTTAATCTTTTTATGTGTGAATATATTTATATACACCGTGTAACATAATTAACGCACATCCTGAAACTACTTTGTTCAGAATCGATAACAGAATCCATTTCATTAATAAAAATAAGTATTTTTTTTTACCAAAAAATTATTTAGAAATAATTAAATTGTAGACACTATTTTCATAAAGCACTCGAAGTAAACGAAAATGAGCCTTAAGTCGATGCAATAAGGCTTTAGCAATTCACAGTGGTTCACACTTTCAAACACACACACAAGTTCACACTTTCAAACACTAACAAAGATACATAAAAAGGACCGCCGATATACGTAATACAATAGGAAAGAGCGAGACAGCCGCGCGCGGCGCTCGCGTGGCTCGGCGCTCGCGCTTCCTTGTCATTAGTCATCGGCCGATCGTTGTCAGTGAATGTTTGTCATTATTTGTCAAAACAAAACTTTCGCGCGCGATGTCTTTCCGGTATACTAACGTACAGTACACCGAGATGGTGAGGACTCTAGCACAGTGTGGTGATAACGTAGCATTAGCGTGTAGAACATTTAATGATAGGCACGGCACGAGTGTTGACCGCAGGACCTAAAAGACCTAGTGTATTGTGACGAATCAACAAGTGCCGAGGACCTTAAAGATAGGATAGTGGCTGCTTTTGAAACAGTGAAAAGGGACATTCTAGTGTAAAGTGAATTGCGACAACAATTGCGTAAACGAGCTTTTAAGTGCATAGAACAAGGTGGTGGACATTTTGAAAGTGTTTTAAAAACCGGTCGCCGTCGTATGAGGGCCGATTAATTTTAAACTTGTAAGTTTCTCATTGTTTAATTATTATAATTAATATCTTTTAAACACGCCGCCTTTGTTTAGGTACCTATCAAGTTCATCTCTATCAGCATTTCAATAACAATAACTTACGGTTATTAAAATCATTCATACTAAACAATTCTAATAATAAACATAAACAATTTTATGCAAAGACGTCATAGTATCTACGTACATAAGAATGTAGATAATCTCTTTAGGTTCAAATTGGTTTTAAGGGTTTTACTTTTCGTTTGTTATGATTTAATGAACTTATGATAGTAGGTATTGGAGAAGCCGCGCGGGCTGCGAGACCTCCACTTTTGTGCGTCTGTGTGCGCGCGTAACGTATTGAGCAATAGGCTGCCCACGCGTTTTGCCAATTATTTGTACAAATTATTCTGACAATATGTAATAAAAACAAATATCTAGGAAAATGATAAAAATGTTTCAATACATTAATTGTGGATAAAAAAGGATATTCTTTTTGGGGTGTCTGTGGATGTGCGTTATTTCCGTTACACGTTGTATAAGTTTGTTAATATCTAAGTTTCATGTAAATTAGCCTAATATTAATAAATTTTATAAACTCATTAGTAAATCTCTTGAGATTTATTACTAATAATTTATACTTAGAGGAAATACTTGTATTTTCCTAGTTATAGTTATTTACAGACTATTCAGCGCCTCGATAAAAGAATATTTGAAAACTGCAAAGTTAGTTAAACTTAACGAATTTTACAAGACTTGAGCCTAAAATTAATTATCATAAACTTAAAAATAGTACCATTAACGTGCCCTCGCACAGCACTTAGTGTACAGGGCTCGGACCCTCTTCTAACGTGCAGCTAATCAGTTGACAGATTCAATTTAAGCCGGTGTAATGAGCCATAGGTACCTAAGTCAACAGGGTGTTTGCTTCTTGCCGCGGCTCGGGATTCATTCCCGCGTCCGCCGGGAAATTAATACCTGCGCCGAACAAACTTTGCGTATAAACACATAGATAATGTGTGGCTACTGACTATCGGGACTTGGCTCGATTTTGTTTTATGTTATATCATAATGTTGTGGCGTTCGTTTTTCAATACCCTCATATGACTTTACAATACCATTCTATTCTAAAGACCTCTTCTTATTTGGAATGTATAGCTTTATGTACTTAATTTAATTAGTCAAGTATTCAGAAATTCTTAAAAGTACGGTTGGACAAAAAAAAAGGAATCATGTACAAAGTAGTTTCAATGTGTTAGGCTCATAACATGAACAAATAGAATTTTTATTCCTTCAAATGTTCATTTTAAATTGATTCACCAAACCAAAGTATTGATTGTAAGATATTATTTGCAAAATACCTCATAATCCCCAACGCCAGCCACAAAAAAGTTAGCAAAAATGTGTAAAGTCCACAGTGTTCGCGGCTGCAACAAGCAGGGGACGTGTGCTGTTGTATTAAGCCTAATTGGTGTTATTTTATATCCCGCGAACATAACGCCTCAGTTTATTAGCCCCCTCTCGATTGCGTCGCGAAGCCCCACGCCGCGCGCCCCGCGCAATTACCCTGCTCGCGAATATGCTACCAGGCAGAGGACCTCACAAAAGGACTGACAAATATAAGTAGTAAGTCTCCACTTATTAAAAAATCTAATCTAAAAGAAATTTTGCCCAGGGCACATCACATGGATATGCTTAAAATATGGTTTTCATTCCATGCGCAAGTTTGGCCATACCTAATTTTCAAATAAGTGCCAACTGACATTGCTTTAAGAACACAACAAAGTAAACGACCCCTATCAGCAGTTAATATTAGATTAACGCTTGCGGTTTGCTGTGCTTATTGAGTCTTTCTACACTAGATACAGACTGGAACTTCTGTGACGTTCGTGGCGGGTGTCCGCGCCCAATCGACCTAGTTCTGTTGTGCCAAATAATTTGTAATGCGAGATAGTTTGTAGTGTTTAATGAAGCACGTTTACAGTAATCTTCTCAGGTATTTACAACATTACATGTGATTGGGAAGCACAAGGTATTTTAAAGTGTGACTTTCTTCGTTGTGAAAATGGTAAGTCAAAATAATAATGATTTCAAGACTCATTCATATTTGAATGAGACTGAAAAGTTTAATCAACAAACTTTTGTTTCTTGTTTTAGTTGAAAGCAAGTATTTTTATTTAATCTCTGTTGAAGTCGTAAAAATTGTGTATGAATTCAAGACCTATGCAATTTTCTTTATTTTATATGTACAACTTCACTCAAACGCTGTGTTTGTAAGGGACACGAACGTTTGATTTATATCCTGATTATAATTTTCAAAGTGATGGCTCTCTATCTCCTGCCAATACAAAACAGCTGACTAATATAATGACGAGCCGTCAGCCGCGCGGCGCTCTTATTGTGCGTATATTTATGAGGGTCTGGCCGCGCGCGGATGTCCCGCCACGCCGCCACGCCGCGGCCGCGTCTTTATGGCGCAGCGATGGCGGCAGATCGCGCCGCGCTAAACGACTCCTCATAACTCAACATTTTTACTCTCACCCTCGCTGTACCTGAGTGCAAGCGTTTTAGTGGATTGCTAGTAAACATGCTCGTTATAGATCAATCGTTTTTGTTCTAACAATTTATGGAGTCAATTTACTTTTGAGTAAACGGGTTATATTTCAGTGGGATCGCGCATTGCTAAGGCAATACGCTCGCTGGGTATTATTTAGGTGCCATTTGTAGACGGGCTCGTTACGTATTTCGTTATTTGCATCTTTGAGTCGGGAGTCTGTACGTGAAATAAATAATGGAAGTAACGTTAATATCGCTGCAATAACAGCGGAGTGGCAATATTGTACACGTCGGGTATTAATAGTGCAGCTCACAAACAGAGCATTGTACTGTACCTGCCAGTGTACCGCGAGCTCTGCACTGCGCGCTCCCGACAATGCTCGCGTCAAATATTTAAAGAATTTGCACAACTTCTGTTATTGATTCCGTTTCAATTTAGTATATTCATCTTTGCCAAGCAATTGTTTTAAAAATAAAAATACTCTACTAAGATTTATGCAACGCAAATTGACTGAAATTAATAACAGCAGAAACAACGACAAGTTACAACTTGTTTTACTGAGATATTTAGAAATTTTATCGGTCTGTCATGAAACTAAATATAAAATGTGTATTATTAAGCTAAAAAAAAACAAACTAATTTAGCGTTCAACAATACTAGGGCATTACGAAGAGCCCGCCAAGTTGTTTCAGTGACGACGTCTCACCGACGACCGAGAGTTATAATAATCAAAACAACTTGTTTAAGTACATTAAGCGCGGCAAACATAACTTGCGATGTGCTCACCGCAACACTCCCCACCTCGCAGGGCTGGGGCACGCGCGGATATTGCCCGCTATTTATACCTGTAAATCAAGACTTGGAAACCGAATTGTAAATAATGCAATAAGATGGGAGTAAAGATTTATTTTTTATTATCTATTATAAATTTAGAGGCTTTTGGTCACAACACGACCATGGCAGCCCCAATAATAGGTACCTGCTACTTATAGGCAATTTTGTAAAAAAACAACACTTGTAGAAATTTATAGAGTTGACAAAGGCATTCAATACAGCGCATACGCTTTGCCATAAGATAAAACATTAGGTACGAAAATGCTCGAGAGAGTTATAATTAAGAATATCCGCATTATTTCCTAGCCATCCCTAGTAAAGTATCAGCTATACTTAACGTTATTATCCCAGTTCATACCACTTTAAATTAGGCATTGTCTGCGTCGGGAAGTTTCCGGCGGCTCCTTAGCTCGCAGACGCGGGCTACACGCGCCGACTAATTACTTGCGATATTATGCATTGTGTCTGTCCGCGCGCTTTGTTCTCACTACCTGCAACCCTACCACTTACTTTTGAAGTAAGACTGTTGCAGTTGTGGAAAAGTGATGTCTCTCATCGCTATGTAGTGCGCTATCTCTTTTGCACAGTTGCAACAGTATTAACGTAAAGGTAAGTGGTAGGGCCGGTGCCTCTTGCGCTCGCTTTGCACGTTGTACTTGGAGTACTCGGTCGCCGCTACCCGATAGTCGCTACTTAATGTAATTCGTTTGACGTCTATAGTTTTGAAAGGACAATGGAAATAATTTATAGTCAGAAACTTTAATTTTTATTTTTTTATTTTAAGTGAGTGGGTCTCATTATTTTCAAATGTTTTGAGTGAATCTGAGACATACTCGTAGTATATCGGTGAAGTTGTTAACTAATAAATCATAGAACAATTTAAAATCAAAAAATAGTATTCCATTTAGTTATATTAAATTTTCATAATGAAAACAAATCGATAGAAAACTACAACAAATTATTTAGAATATACAAACTATACTAATACATTAACAAATAGTCGCACATATTATCGCGGCTCGTACGCAACAGTCGCAAAGCAAACTGTTTGTTCTTGTTTAACATATTCAACAATGATAACAACTGTGTTATCACAGCTGGCCCAAAAAACATAATATTTTAACAACTTATATTTTTACTACTAACCAGCATAGTTTATGTGTACGAGTTCATATTTATGACACAATAAGCTTTAATCATAACAAAGGTAAAGTTCAGTACCTCGACTATGAGCAGTATGAGCTCCTAATATTACGACTTTAGCTAATGTGGAAATGAGCTTCACATGGCATTCTCGTCGCCTTAACCACAAGAGTCATACGTTGTATGCTTAAAATAAAACTCAAATTTTGATTAATTTTGCCTCTAACATTGCAAATAAAAAGCGTCTGTTACGCTAACTTAGCTTCCATGTAAAAATGCAGGAACAAACATTTCGTTAAAACTCATAGGTACACACAAGCAGAGTTTTACTTATGTAGTCTGCCTTTTGACTTCGGTCTGGTGAGGAGTCTTCACTGTTTAACCAGACGAATGACGATGTGAGCGGCTGCGGCGCGAGAGTACGTACTATGGGAACGGTACTGACGGCTTAGGGAATAAAACTAGTAGTTTTGTGAACCTGTTTCGTTTAAATTATAGAGATTTGGAAGAATTTAAACGTAACGATAAACGATTGCTTAATGTTTTATGGTGCTTTTGATAGATGCTAAGATATACGTATATCTGAAATACAAATAGATTTAGCGCCAACGATAAACGATAAGTAATTAGCATATAAAGTTCACTTTAAACAAAATGTATGAATGGTAAATGAACGGCGCGCAATTAAACATATTCGACGACGTTTATAGCCAATTAATACAACGTAATTAACATCTGCACATCAATAATTTGCCTTTTAACTGACAATTTCAAATTACTTAAATATTTGTATGCAAATAACGTACATATAATAAATAAAATGGTTAATAAAGCTGTTAAAATTTATAGACACATCAATAAAGCGGTGTGTATAAATAAATCAGGGCTGCGACAAACCCAGCTTCAATACGTCAAAGATAACCGAACGTGAATAATCGCGGGTAGTTGGGAACAATGGCCATTTGCATTTATAAATGATTCATGTGCGACGCGCCCTGTTGTAAGAGAAAACGTTCCAGCTGATCGTTGTTGGCGGAATTTTGACGATTGCCAACCCTATGCCGGCGGGCCGCGCGCACGCTGCCGGCCGGAGCGGGCGCGGGCAGCGGGCGGCGGACCGAGCGTCTGATGTCCCATCAAGAGCAATGTGCCTGATACAACTAATCATGTGGGATACAGAATATTCTAGCTAATATTTTATGATATTTAAAATTTACAACTAAATTACATACTAATCCTGGCTGAAACTCATAATTACTAATGAAAACTGGCACATCTTATATCCAGCATTGATTAAGTGTTCCTATTATGAGATAAATCACTTTTAAAGCAAAATTTAAACAAATTAGCATGTAATGGATACTTATAATTAGTTCGGACATAATGAGCCCCCGCTTCCGCGTCCAATGAGTGCGCGCCCGAAGCTCTAACACAAACACGAAATCCGACTCTATAAATAGATATTGTGTGTGGAAAACCAAATATTTTCGCAGCGATATCGTTTTGATGAAGTTCGCTCCATGTTTTATCTGAACACGTTTGTTTTTGCGAGCACACACAGCTGTTTTATGTCAAATGTTTAACCCACACATGCACCGATTGTATGTCATAAAACACCCGTGACAGAATAGCAAAGGCGAGTCGTATACAGCCAAGTGATGTACTCCGCTAGCTGTGACTTTGACGCACCATTTCACGTTGTTTGAGAACAGAACATATTTTTGTGACCTTTGTTTGATTGAAGCCTTCCAAAACAAATAAAAACGTACGAAGGTGGCTTAACCTATAAAACAGCTCGATCTGTAAACGACTATCGCTTTTGGTTCATAAAACTCCGTTACACACGGAAAAGAAACAAGAATATATTATAGCTCTCGACGAGACATATTTTATCGCTTCCATTAAATGCGAAAGCTGACATGCTCTGTTCTGGTGTCAGTGGTAAATGCCAGCAGTTAGCGATGATTGTAATCGGTTAAAATAGTTGCTGTGTAATAGATTTCCTTGAGCGGCCAGCCAGCTGAAGCAAACGAGCAACACAAACGCTTGCTTAAGCGGAGCAGCGAACGAGATTACCCAGTTATTGTGAAATTATCTGAACGTTTCATCTTAACAACTACCTCCAGTGTTTCTGAACTAAAAATGAAGTAGCTATAAACTGGTGTAACAAACTAACTTACAGTAAGCCATCATTTTAGACAACAGCCTTTTTTGTATTCGAGTTGAAATTCTCGACTAACTGAGACTGTCCATCGTCAGGGGCTTGACGAGTGGGATTATCGTACTTTTAAGCTGTAATTTTACAGATCAGCCTGGTGACATTTTTAATTACTTCATAGCATTAGAGTTGTGTATCTTCTTCATAGTTACCCATCGCGTGCAATTACTGGAGCAATGTATCCCTTTTACTATCGTGAGCTTTGATGTGGCCGCCACCGCCGCAGCCGCCGCCGCCGCGGACGCATCGCTCGGCAGGTAAAGACCGAGTGTTGTTTGCATGCCAAATTTAATTTCAAATATTTTCGCCCGCTGTTTAGACGTCGACTGTACTCGCGTAATGAATAAAACATTTCTTACTCATACGTCGTTTCTAGCCTTTTTGATGGGGGCACGAGATCAGCGGCGGGAGCGGTAGCGAATGACAATTGCATTAATGTCATAAAAAATCTTTTTTTTCTTTCAATTTTTTTTTGCAAATGTATGGCGAATTTGTAAGAAACCTATTTCGTTTTTAACCAAAAACAGTCTGTAGAAAAATGATTTAAGGCTTTAGCTTTTATTGTGTACCATGTCGTTCCATAAACAAAATAAAACCAACAATTTTATCATTGTTCACAGCAGACGAGTTTATACATAAACACTTATTTATTTAATTAATTAATATATTGATTTACACGGCTTGAAAAAAAAACTTGGTCTACTCCAAATAAGAACTCTTCTACTATGTCATTTACCATAATAAAAGAGTTATGCGTGATGCAGAAACTGCGACACAAATACACAATATGTTACAACAACAGATTCCACCGGCCCCTCCTCGGGAGTCGTGGCCACAAATCGAGCGAGGCAATATAAAGCTTTGACGATTTTCTTTTCAGAATTTCAAGTGATTCTAAAGTCCTTCGGAGTTATACGACAGGTTTGCATACCGCTGCACACACGCGCGCGCACACACACATGCACACCGTATGTGCTGATCTACACGGATAAACACTTATCTATAGGAAATGGAGCTTGCAACGTGCAATTAACGTCTTATGCCAATAAATGTGATATATGAACTGTCTGTATACTGTAACTGTCTATATATACTGATTACGAATAAACGGCGTATATTATTTTTTCGTAATCACAGCCAATCGTGTTTAGCAACTTTTATCTGATAGTAATATTTACCTATCCAGTGTTGATTCGATTTATAAACAAAAGAGGCTCAGTCAAAGAGGCTTATTATGCACGGTACGGACAAATAGTTATAGGAGGCAATATACAAGAATAACACTTAACAACATTTAGTGTGTTACAAATATTCTTTAGTATAGACCTCAGCCTACATATTGTATATGTAAATCCTTAACCAGCTCGTGTATTCGTCACCGCTACGACTATCTTTATCTCCACACTGCCGCATACAGTTTGCGGGAACGTTTCACTAAAATGTTCAATCAGTGAACTCGCTGAGAGGATTAATGAACGGGAGTGACGTCACACGCAAATCTTAGAGCTGAAGTAGCAGGAAAACTATGGAGATGCTCATTGTACTCTTCACGTCCTTTTTTTGTTTTATGGGCTCAGAGCAATGAAGGTGCTTAGTTTGGCTTGACTTTTGACTAAGTGAGTTGAAACCAATCTGGAACCAAGGGGAACTAAGGTAACGACGTGACAAGGTAACTTTACTGCTTCATGATACTCTTTACGAAAAATGACATTTAAAATGAAATATGATAAACATTTTTAATTTTTTGGTTAATTATTTTGTATTAGAAATTTAATTAATTTTTTAATTCTGTAATTTAAAACACTAATAAATGTTACACTTTTACGCACAATACTTCATCGAATGCGCCTCAAAGAGACGTTATAGAGAAGATGAAGCGGATTCAAACGGAGGTAATTGAATCCCCCCCCCCGCCCCGCGTCACCGCCGCCGATCCAATCCCTCTGAGATGAGACAACGCATTTGCATGCGAGATGCAACGCTAAACATGCGAGCGCAAATACTTTGAACACACCCGTTATGTGATATTCTAGTGACATACTTCTTAAAGCAGCTTCGGTGAGGTTACACTGTTGCCACCACCGTGTCTCGCTACCGGGCTTTGCAAACACTCTTTTGTCTCTATTATTATAAATTTTGAACAGATATAAGTCGAGAAATGATATCAAAAGTGTTTAGTATTTTCTGCGGTATGTATTTGACTACGTCTCGTGACATTGTGGCTACTCTACGGCAGCAAAATGTGTCGCGAAAATCAGCAAATGCGTACAAAACAAAGGATTTCAGTTCTGACATATAAACTCACCCAACTTGTCTGTAAATTCCCTTAAGTGTCCAGTTTCTATCGAATAATATAATTTGTAACGCTAACACAATTTTACTTAGAGATATAATTAAAAGCAAAACATGTCCACACTATCTTTCAACGAGGTCGCATCAACAATTTAGTGACCAAAATGTAAACATCCGGCGTAACAGTTAAAAGGTCACAACGGCCGGTTGCGAGGGATTCCTTGTGTCCAGCCGCGTAGAGGCGGGAGTTACGCGCGGCGTGACCGCGGCCGCGAGGTGGATAGTTTATATAATTTATACAAATTTCACGGCAGTTATCCCGGCGTTATGGAGGCTTTGGGCCGGACGAGCGCCGTAATGAGTGTCATGTTTTAGTTCTGTTTGCCTTGAAGCTAGTGACACAATGAGATGTTGAATTCAACAAAAGACTTTTAAAAAGTATCTGTTTCTTTAATTTTCCAGTCTGATTGTTTGTTTAATTATTACATAATTAATTAACTTGACATAAAAACTTGACGAGCTTGAGCAACCAGACCTTGCCTTAACGTAAGCTATGTACAGGTAGGCTCCTAGTCTTACCGGGCACAACTAAATTAATTTTACTGCGAACACCAGAGACTGGTTCTTGGAATCACAAAATCTTTACGACTGTCTTATACCTAGGTGTGACAGTTAGGACTAACGGCTTTACTTGTTTTTCGAGGTACTACTTTAGAGGTTGAGAACACAGCCAATCATCATGATGATCTTAATGTTTAAGCTCATTGAACCTTACCCTCTTACGGTGCATAATTCCTCAGCAAACTAAATAACCAAGACTAAACGCTCCAAAATTCACATTCCATACAGAAATTAGCGTCACATGTAATATGTAAAATGTTCAGCAAACTGTGACGTCACTGTGTGCCGCGTGTACCGCGGCCGCGGCGGTGTCCTCGGGCCGTTGTAACGCGCGTCCATGAGCGGCACCTAATTGTCAGCGCGCACTTAACTTACCCCCCCACCCCCTGCGTCCCGCACTTCCTCATCAAAATATCCAACACGGTCTATGCGATATAACCGCCAGCACTTTGGTAAACAGAAATCGTGATAGACAATTACAAAAGATTAATCTAATTTTCTTGCGAAATAACATCTCTAGTAAACAAATAAAGAACTTGTTTGAACAAAACATATAAATAAATTATAGTATGGATCGAAAACAAGCTAATAAATGCTTATCCTTTTAAATGCTCATCTTCTACTTTGAGTCAAGTCTCATTGCATAATGAAAGTGAAACAATAGACCAAAATCAACGTCCCACTTTAAGAAGTAGGAACTTGAGCAACCTCATTCGCGACCCTACGACACAAGTAAGCCACTCAGACTTGAAGCACTTTTCCACTTAGGAGCGACTGTTGGCGTCTATTGGAGGACAAATCGGCTACAAGTGGGCGGCGTCGGCTAAAAGCATTGTCTTGTTCGGCCGCCGCGAGCGAAGCCGTCGCGCCGATATAACTTACTGCCTATTAATGTTTCGACGTGCGGTTCAACATAATGAGGTGTAGCCCATAACTCGCTACGCTCTAAAGTGGGAACGAAATTTGCTACCTTGCTACGACGTAGTCAAGTTGTTACGTCGCGCGTCGTAGCCATAGCATTTAGTTCACACTTTGTCATTTATTTATAAGTTAGCTACAATATTTATCACATTCTACTGGAGAAGACGTTAATACTATCTTAAGGGGTCTTCATGGTCAGTGGTGTTCAGTGATAGTAGATGAAGGATGTCCTAATAACCGCACCTGCATTAAATATTCCCATAAATCCGAGCGCCTGCACGGAGGTAAATTTGTCCGGGGATCAGGCAGCTAGCAATTACATGTCGGACTTTGCCGCCGGAAAAAACTTGAATGTCGAAACAAACAAGTTATTTTGGGCTACACAAAGAGTCCATGAATTTATAATGCGAAGGGAAATTAGCTTTTTCCTCTCACTTGCCGGGCGGGTGCCGGCCTAGCGAGACTAGGGCGCGCCGCGGGTTCACCCGCTATACAAATATTGTGATACGATATCCTAAAGGCTAACATAAAAATATTGCTGTATATGAAATCTATATTCGCATGCTTAAAACTGAAAATCATAGATACAATAAAAGTTGAAGTGAAGTCATCCCTAAATTTGAAACGGATATGTAGCGGTTTGAAATGCATTTTATTTTAGTAAAAACGCAGTCTTTTTTTAACAGCATATCAAACGAGTAGCGAAAAAATATATGTGAAAATTCTACTACATATCCTTTTTTCGACATTTTTACACACAGACAAATCCATAAAGGTGTTATGTTAATAGTTTTTGTAAGACATTAGCATCTAAGACAATTCAAATGAAACTTTTATCTATTTCCGCGGGGCGCGGGGCTCGGTGCGTTGCGCGGCGTCGAGAAGTCAACAAATGTTTCCTGGAGCGCGGGCGTGCGAGCGCGTTCATATTTAACTGGATTTTTAAGGAACTCTCCTCCGACCCCCCCCCCCCCGGTCTCCCCCCGGACCCTGCACTTCACTCCTCGACGGCTCGCGCAAAGGATTTTATAATGTATCCTCATTTTTTATGCATCCCTGAACATTTTCTAAGAAAACAACAATTAAATCTTTACACAAAAACGATCTCAAACTCGCAGCCAAAAAATCTAGAGCGACAACAATGTTTTTATTCGATTATCTATTTGATCAAGGATAATAATGTTCAAAGCACCAATAAATCACAAGTTATTAACATTGTTATCGTATAACGAAACGATATTTTAAATACGTACATAAAATATTTTATGAAACGTAAACTATCAATTTCTCACAAATATGAACATCGGCTCCATAAAATTTATTTTATCTAACTCAACGATAACATTTATATAAAAAGGTCATACGGTACTAAAGCGATGTCACACTAAACAATCTTGGCACAACTTCACTTTCGGTCTAAGGAGTTGCCATCTCCTTCATTATAAAGTAAGAAGTTGTTAATATAATTGGCAATAAAATGTGTTTAATAAAAAGGTTTCGTTTCTATGGTCCGCATTGTTTCATTTCCGTTGTCACAGTATTATAGACACCTTATTTTCATCCGGGGAAATTATAAAGCAAAGCAAAGACAGGGCATTTATTAAGCCCCGGTAAGCGCCCGTGTAGTGCGGCCATAACACCGGCGATGCTATACGCTATGGAAGGCAATAGTCGTGTATGGACAAATTTTTAATGTCTAGTTATTTAAAATCAGAAAAATCTAATTAACAAGCTCAGAAAGTTAAATATAATAAATCCGAACAGGATTGTATGCCTTATTGTTCCACTTGACGCGGGCACTTCCTATGTCCACAGATATGTATTTTGTTCTGTGATAACCTATGTATAATATAGCTATGTATTAATATCAAATAGACATTAAAATCGATCCGAAACTGTCCGAAGCACCACCCAGCAAAATAGGACCAGAAGCTTAGACTCCTGTGGGCTGACATTTAATCAAGCATCTGAAAGGAGATCTTTGGTGAATGCAGGGTGTCTTGGTCGCTGTCCGCTGGCTGCGGCCCGCGGGCGTAGTGGGCGCGCGCAGGTCGCCGGCTGGTGATAGATCACCCGCCGCCTCCAGCCGGCGCGGCATCTGCATCCACTTACACCGGCGCCTGGATTTGCACTACACTTTATTTATACACTCTTATAAATCGCCGCCATCATACTCTAACGCCACCCAATTATGTGAGAGCGGGAGACTCATTTTACTTTTTGTAACGAACCGCGTTTTAGTCTGATAGCTGGCGACGAGGCTCATTGTCTAGACACTACATTGTTACTACTTTGTTTTAAAAATTGTATAAACGTATTTCATCAAAACATTACTATACCTCGGGAGTTGTGGTTAATGTCTAAACCAAGAGCAATTTTGTTCTATTTATTTTTATGTTGCTTTTTACGATGATTAAGTAAGCCCAACCTAACAGTCAGCAATTTTGAGTCCTAGAGTAGTAGTAATAGAACATTCAGTAATTTTAATTCACATTAATTGCTGCGTCATTACTGTACCAACTGTTTGCTAGCGGCATCTCAACCTACTAGAGTGAGATGAGGCCGGGAGACCCTCAGGACACCAGTACAGTGTTTATTGCTGACCCGGGTTTCCTACAGATTGTAAGTATCAGTTATATTGCGATCGGCTGAGTGCAACGATTGTAGCAATACCAGTGTCTGTAACAATGTACGAGTATGTCTTAGCGATTCTTCAATCGTTATTTATCGTTCGTAGAGATTAAAGCTGAATGGATAAATATCAAACTAGCAATACTGAATACTTATAGATTGATACGTAATATTCTTAAACCGCTTTTGATTACGCGAAAAGTTAACATTTCGAGAGGTGACAGCTGTTGTAGTGTTCATATAATCCCGCTCTTTGTTCAACGCCATCAACCCACCACTGAGCATCAGAGGCACTGCTCTATATAAACGTGCAGAGCGTGTATTACTTACTTCTACCATTAGTTACGTCACAAGTGCTCTGTCTTTTTACCGCCAGAAGATAACCTAGTATAATTTCGACGGCAGCAAAGAACAAAAAGACATCTGCATTTTTGCCAAAATCGTTTTTTTTCATAATTCAACATAGAATTCTTTGTTTCATCTTGTGACATTTTTTATTTTTTTTTAATGTTGTTTTTTGACCCAATTTTGAAACGTACAAAAAGACATTTACACCGATTTTTTAAAAATGACTAAGCACAAACGGACATATGTAAGTGTCTTTGTGTGCGACGGGCAGTTCGGCGAGTCCGCCGCTATAAACAAAGATATCAGTTACTTGACCGTTTCGTCACGGGCGCCCGGCGTTTTGGATATAATTTACTAGATTTATTACTTTAATAACAATAAGGAACGCTTAAAATTTATAATTTTATAGCAATAAGCTAAAATGAATAATAGGAGAAACAAATTATTGTTAAGTTTAGCCAAAAAACGAAAACAAAGTGATGTTTTTAATAGTGAATATCTCTCAACTTTGATCGATAGCACCAACAGTGAGGACCCGAGTGAAGGTATGTTTATTTATTTATTGAACTTGTACATAATGGTGCCAGCTGATAGTAAACCATTTGTATTATCTTTAATTTAATAAAATTTGAAATTTAAGGTTAATATCCGAAGCACAAAAAGATATTTGGCACTTGTCTTTTTCTACTTTGGTTGATCATTAATTATCTCGTTATACGCCACATAAATATTTTTACTTTTATTAGAATATGAGTATTTTATTTATATACAATGCGAAATATATATATATATATGAATGTATTATATTTTTATTTAACAGAAACAATACTAAAACAAGAAATATCTACATTTATGACTAAACTTATGTAACTAAAAAAATTACATATTTACAAAGCGTCGAAAAAAATATCCTCATCTCCGTCAATGGCGGGAAACGTGCCCAGGAGACTGGCCGCATTACCACGCTGAATGGCAATACCAATTCTTTGCGCGAAATACAGTCCAGCCCTCTGATCACGGGTGGAGTCGACCAAGCGCTTAGCGAGTTCCTTATACAGAGCTCGTGCACCCGGACCCCATGGCCCTAGCGTTTCAACCCCAAAGGGCTCAAAAATATAATTGCCCGTAAGGTTATTATATTTTCGTCGCTTTAGGGTTTCCGCAGCTCCAGCAGCAGCGCCGGGCGCGACCGCCGAACTTAGAACATGGGACGGCGCAAGGGTGTCGACGCACGTTGCGTCCCACACCAAAGGCCGGCCCAATTTCCAGGGAAGTAAAGACATCCCGTCAGGTCTCTTACCATCGCTGCGCACCAAACCGTTCGGTTCTAGAACAGCAGGTACACCAGCAGTGACAAGAGCACGACGAATAATGT